>VZRI01002417.1:0-127592 GCA_013397515.1 Upupa epops | reverse complement strand
GCACCCTCCCTCATTTCCTCACCACCCCCCAGTTCCCCCCCCCACTCTCCTCTCGCACGCCGCAGCGACAATGCCAACGGGGTCTGCCTCCGCCACTCCCGCAGCGCGAGGCGGGGGGAATAGGGAGCCATTGCCCATCCGTGAGGAGGTGTCGGTTGGGGGTGACTGGGGCTCCCCCTCGGCCCCTGCGCCGTGTGTGTCCGGTAAAAGAAAAGGGAAGAACCCAAGAGGCACTTTGCGATAACGGCAGCGAACCCACCGCTCCCTGTTAAACAGCCGAGCGAACAAGGCGCAGGAATTCCTCTCGCGCTGAGGCGACACCGAGATTCCTCCCCGAAGCATTTATTGGGTACTGACACCTGCGGTACCTGAAACCTCAGGAAAGAAGGGAGAGAGAGGTGAGGCCGCACAGGGAGCGCGGGGCTCCGCGGCACTCACGGGTCTCTGCGGCTCCCGCTGCTGCTGCTGCGGTCACGCCGCGCAACCTGCGCGCAGCCTCCTGGTGGGGTAATAGCAGTCCTGGATGATGAATAATGTCTAATGAGCAGCCGAAGGTGGTTATGGCCCTTGGTGGCTCCCCCAGACCCGCTACGTTAACGGCGGGTGCGGACAGCGCAGCTGGGACCAGTCCTTGGTCTGTGGCCCTCGGCGACAGCTGCAACGCCTGCTCTTACCCCTACGCTCTGCCGATGGTTGTGCTTCCATCCACCCCCCACCCCTTTCACTGCAGGACTCCCACCCACCTTCAGTTGATTCTGCAGAGAGAGAAAAGCGAGTTCTGTGTCCTTGTAGGTGCATAACAAATAGGTTTTAAAGCTGTGGAAGAATATTGAAGTTAGGGGGAGCAAGTCTCAGGCAGCCACTAGATGAA
This sequence comes from Upupa epops, assembly GCA_013397515.1. Lineage (NCBI taxonomy): Eukaryota > Metazoa > Chordata > Aves > Bucerotiformes > Upupidae > Upupa > Upupa epops. The sequence continues at coordinate 126,721 of VZRI01002417.1, read as the reverse complement.
GGGCAGACACACGTGGAAACAGGCAGAACTTTTCTGGTCCTCAGGAGACCTTATCGGGTGTTTCGCTGGGCAGGCAGAGGCTGCCCAGAGAGAGCTGAGAAGTTTCACAAGGTCAGATATTTTTAACCAAAAGGTAAAACAGCAATGAAGTGAATCCTGAAGCACAGGATTTATCTTCAAAGAGGGAATCGGGTCCACAAAGGGACTGCGGTCATTTGTCTCATCCAGCTACACGTTTGCAGTTGAGACCCACGGGGGAATGGAGACATCACTCAGTTCCACTTTAGTCTTGTGACAAGAAAGTACACTGGGCACAAAGGCTGCTTGTCTTGGTGAAAGCTATGCTTAGGGAAGGGAATGCATCTCAAAAAAGGAACTGCAGTGGTCTTGTCAGAAATCTCTAAGAGCTAAGGGGGACACGAGCAGCCCCATGTGCCAACTTTGCATCCTGGAGAGTGAGAACTGAGCATCAGTGCAAGGGTCTGGCTTCAGACAAAACTGCCTTCACATTCCTCTGGGCTATCCTTCTCTCACCTTGACAAAGACACCTCATCCTAAAAAAACATGCTGATTTTTATGGTTTTACAGATGTTCAGGCATATTTAGGAGAGTCAGAGGCTGTAAGATGCCACCTAAATAAGCAGACTCTGAAAACTGCAGAGGAGCTGCTCTGGCAAGATCAGACTAGTTCACACCGACCAGCATTCAGAGTCAGTCAGACCATCTTAGAGGCAATTTGTCTGGTCCTGTCTGTTACAACTTCTGGGGCTGGTCTTGTTTTCCTCACATACTCTATATTTTTATATATACATATATATATATATATGCATATTTAAAGAGTGAATGAAGACATGAGCCAGCACTGTGCTCAGGTGGCCAAGAGAGCCAATGATGTGATGGCTTGTGTCAGAAACCCTGTGGCCAGCAGAAGTCAGGAAGTGATCTCTCGTCTGTACTCCAAACTGGTGGGGCCACACTACAAGTACCATGTTCAGTTTTGGGCTCCTCAATACAAGAAGAACATTAGGGTTCTGGAGTGGCTCCAAAGAAGGACAGCAATGTTGATGAAGGCTCTGGAGAACAAGTAAGTAGCAATGAAGGAGATGAGGCTATTAAGTCTGAAAAGGAGAAGGCTGATGGGAAACCTTATTGCTGTCAACAATTCTCTGGAAAGAGGTGGTAGAGAGATGGAGATTGGTCTTTTCTCACAAGTAAAAAGTGTTAGGACAAGAGAAATTGGCTTCAAGTTGTACCAGGGGAAGTTTAGGTTGGACACTAGAAAAAAATTCATTGAAAGGTTCATCAGGCCTTTGTACAGGCTTCCCAGGGATGGGGCTGAAGTGCCATTCCTGGAAGTGTTTAAAAGTTAGGTAGGTCTGGAGTCTGGGGACATGGTGTACTGGTGAACTTGGTAGAGTTAGGTTAGTGGTTGGACTTCATGGTTTTAAAGATCTACTACAGCCTAGATGATTCTATGATGTTAAATTATGCTTTCCGTGGCATAGAAGTGATCAAGGCTTGAGAGCAAGCAAATGTCATGCTGTGTTAGAATTGTTTAAATGATTGACATCACTATGATCAGATAAAATAGCAGAGATCTGAAACAGCTTTTGTTGAATTTATGATGTGAAAACGTGTATAAATGATCTGGTCTGTCTTAGAAGAGCCCTAATTAGTCTTTGATTGAAGGATGTTGTTGGTGTGTCTGCTGACAGTGCCGCCTCTGTCCTTATTTCCTGTCAGACCTTGGACTGATGTAGTCTTGACTTTCACAGTATCACAGTAATTATGAGACTGGAAAAAACCTTAAAGATCATCCAGTCCAACCTAAAACCAACCAAGTAAACCTAAACATCTAACATCTAAATCATGCCACTTGGCCCCTCATCCAGCAAAACCTTAAACACCTCCAGAGATGGTGACCCAGCCACCTCTGTGGGCAGCCCGTTCCAAACCTGGATCACTCTTACAGTAAAAAACCTCTTCCTAATGTCAAGTCTAATGTCAATGGCCTGTCTCCTGCTGATCTTGATCTGGTATCTCTGGATATGTGCTGGAACTGACTCAACTCTGCCCTGTTGAGGGCCGCTGATTGAGCCTGTTACCAGCTTCTGGCTGTGCTTGCTGCTCTTGAATCCTATGGGACTCATCTGTGGTTAGTCTTGGCTCCTGGCTTGCCATCCCTTCTGGAGAAGCTCTTACTGCTCCTCAGCAAGGGACACAGATGAGGTAATGGTTCCACACTGTCCAACTGGAAAGATAGGTGGAAATGTAGAATTTGTGATAAGAAATTAGTAATTCAGCTGGTTCTCTGAATAATAGAATGGAAGTTGCCTGGTGGGTGGGAGTAGAATATGTGGTGGTATTAATGGAACACTAAGAGTATGCTGATCTGGGTACCTGGCTGAGAGAATGGTGTCAAAAGGATTAATTGTTGTCTTCATCTGGAGAAGTTTTTGTCAGGATACTGTGTTTTTCATCCACTGCAGGGTACAGATGGGGAGGCTGATGACACAAGTAACATACCTGGGAAGGGGCTGGCTTGGATACAAATCCAAGAAGAAGCTCTTGGAGGACTGTACTGTGGTGTCTGTGACAGTGAAGTAGCAGCTGCAGATATCCTTTATATTTTGGTGCCTTTCTCTTCAGAAAAGCCTAGGAGCTGCATGAATGGCTGCATGACGGGCAGGTCTTACGAGGAGTGGCTGAGAGAACTGGAGTTGTTTAGTCTGTAGAAAAGGAGGTTGAGGGGAGACCTTACTTCTCTTAACAACTATCTGAAAGGATATTGTAAAGAGACGTGGGGGTTGGTCTCTTCTCCCAAGTCACTAGTGACAGAGCAAGAGGAAACAACCTAAAGTTGTGCCAGAGAAGGTTTAGATTAGACATTAGGAAAAAATTCTTCACTGGAAGAGTGGTCAGTTATTGAAACAGGTTGTCCAGGGAGGTGGTGAAGTTGTCCGACCTGTAGGTGTTCAGAAAATGAGTAGATGTGTCCCTAGGGAACAGGGTTTAGTAAACATGGGTGAGTGGGGTCAGGTTGATGGCTGGACTTGATGATCTTGTAGGTCTCTTCCAATGTTAATGAATCCATGATTCTAAATGCAGACTCTCTTTTGCTCAGTCCCTATAGGCATTTCCATAGTGAAATGCAGAAACTGCATTACAGCTGAAGGAGAAAGAGATGTGGTAAACTAAGTATCTCTGTGTTTCTGTGGCAGGCAGTAGTGTGGAGAGTGGGAGCAGCTGCTCATTTGAATACTCATTAAATTATGTGGGTGCAGATTCTGTCTGGTGCTGTTCTTTATAGCAAAGCTTATTATTTTGAGACCTTCCATGTTCCCCTGTTATCCTGAGGAATAGTTATGATGCTGATGGTTCTGGGGCACTCTAGAAAAGAACAACCACTCATAGCTCTTCTTCACAGCAATGGTCTGAGCCACTTACCATTGTGCTTGCCAGCTGCTTGGTCCTCTCTCCCAGAGTGCTGACAGGATCCTTGTACTGGTTTTGTGTGACAGCAGTTTGGTAGTGGGAAGCATACAGGGGTGGCTTCTGTGAGAAGCTGTTAGAAGTTCCCCTATGTCCAATGGAGCCAATGCCAACCAGAGTAAAGACACACCTGTCAATTTAGTTCTGTTTCTCATTATACACCCCTGATTTTATTTGTAATCAATTAATTTTCTTCAAGTCAGTTTTTCCTGTGATGGTAATTGGTGAATGATCTCTCCCTGTCCTTATCCTCACCCACAAATCCTAGGGAGAATGATATAGCAGCTTTTGTGGATATCATGCATCCAGCCAGGGACTACAGTCCTTCAGTTCTCCCCACAAACTTGCTTTGACAGCTGATGTTTACAGCTGTTGCCAATATGCCTGTGGGTAAACCTGAGGGACATTTTCACTTCATCTACAGTAAAACCAGTGTGGCAGTAAGTATGTTGCATTTCATCCCCTGCTGGGAGATACCTGCTCTTTATTACATCAGATTATTTGTTGTGATGCTGCAGTGGTTTTGAATGCTGAAATTTCATCATGTCTTATTTTGTGCTATGCAGCTCTCTCTGCAACACCTGGATGACAAGTCTTCTATTTCAGTGGTTTTTTTTCTCATGTTCAGTCTGTGGCATCCTCAACCAGCACATATTGTATGTCTTAAAATCATTGTGTGAATTGCATCCTGACTAAGAGTACTGTTCGTTTTTGGGCAGGTATATCTCACACAGAGAGTGATGGGAAATGTGCCAGCTATGTGCCAGCTGTTCAGGTCTTCATTCAGTAGAACCATGGTACATGCTTTCTGTGTTCAGAGAGAGCTGTTATAACAGTTCTGTTCAGCACATGCAGCATGGGCTTCAAGGTTTCTAAGGTGAAATGCCATCCGCCATAGGGTTAGGACTTGGAGAAATGCTCTATAGAAATGGAACTATGTCCTAGGGCTCCTCTCTGTGTTAATACTCTCTTCTCATTGCAACATGATATGGCCTGAAAAGGAGGCAGTGGCAGCTTCTCACTGTAGAATAGCAGATTTTGTCACTGTTACAACATTCTCCAGAATTATTAGAAAATTATATTTGTAAGTTTGCAAGCAAAAAAGAGAAGTAATTGACCTAATCTGTGGTTTAGGGTAGGAATGTGCAATCTTGCATATTGTAGCTGGCTCTTTTGAGCATTCTGCTTCTTAATTTTTATGTTAGCTATTAATTGGGAGCTAACTTTGAACTTGTGGGAGAATGCAGTGGCTATAAATCCTGACTGGAAACTGATACTTCCTGAAGTGTGTAGCTTGACACCAAAGTTGCTGGGTTAAGTGAGTTAATACTCAGCTTGGCCATCTGTGGCTCCAATGCTGTATTAGATCAGGGCTTCTAGTGGTAGATCACACTAAGATGCTTAACTTGTTACATGTAAGTATAGAGACACTAACCTCAAAGTGTACCTGTTAGTAGATTACCTGTTTCCTTGCCCTATCCATTTCTTTGTCCTGTGGTTCTTCAGGGCATTGGTCCCTATCCACTGCTTTTGAGAGCTGATAGATGCAGATTGTCCCAAAATGTTATCAGTCCAGTGAGCAGCAAGCAAAACTGCTGAATCAGGCAGTCTGTATTACTGTGTACTTGTGTGCTGAGGGGACAGAACTGTTGTATTATCTGTGATGGCCTTCTGCTTCCTCCAAGTCTGCGTTTAAAATGTTAAAACCGGGGATTTCTAAGGTGCTGGCATTTTATAGTGTTATAGCAACGTATCTCTCTGCTGCCCTGCATTCTGGGCATAACTCCAGACACTGCCTGGTACGTACCATTTACTTGCATTAGTAGTAGAAATCTAAATACTCCTGAATTTAAATTAAAGTTCTGTCAAAAGCCAGAACACACCTGCATGTTCAGACTGTCAACTAGCATTCTTTTCTTCCAAGGCTGTTGTGGGCTTATATATGCTGTTACAGTGCTCTGTTCCCTAGCGAGTTATACTGCTTCCAGTCTATCCCTATCTCTACTGTTCTCACTATGCTGACCAAATGTAGGCTATTTAATTCTAAAATTTGTTTTATTTCTTTCCAGGAGTCCTATTCCCTATGACACTGAGGGAAAATACTGTATTCATTTATCAGAGTGTGCAGAATGGTTTCAAATAGAAAGAAAGTACTCTTTCTGGTTTTAGATATTTTTTACTCACCTTTAGATATACTGCTGTCATGTGTTTATTTTTTCCTCTCCATGGCAGTTTTAACACTATTCAATATTTCCTTGTATTCTCTTCTGTGACTCTTTATCAGTGGAAGGGAATGTTTTCTTTGGCTTTCCCTTTGTTTAAGTATGAGGAAAAGCAGGGACATATTTTGAACTGAAAACACTGAACTGGGAAGGGACTACAAAAAGAAGTGACTGCAGTGAATGTTCATGTATTAAAATCCGGCCAGTACAGTTCATGGCAATGGTAGAAAGGCAGATAAATGCATACAAGCTCAAAGAATGCATAAAGGACATTGAAATGAATGGAAATAATTGAGATTGCAAGTTTTTAGCATGAAGCTAGATAAGAATGAGCTGGGTTGGGCTAGCATGTGATGCTAAGCATGGGAGAATGGAAATGGTTAGAATGTTTACAATGGACGAATGTATGATTGTTGTGTGTAGTCAATATTTTAGCTTTAAGTTGTTAATACTCTACTAAAATCAGTGCAAAATAGCTTGACTGGAACAGTAATAACAGAATTCCAAGATGTAAAGCTATGGACTAATTGGCAATGGGCCCTTTAAGAAATGTGGAAATATGCAAGCAGAATTGGTAGAAAAACACTAAGACGTACTCTGTTTTAAACTTATCAGAGCTGTACCAAGTATTGAATGTTTCTGATAATACAGCACCTCACAAAAAGGGAATCAGCAACACAGTTACTTTTAAAGTTTACTCAGAAAATATGGGCTGAGCTATTTTCTTCATGTAGAGTATAAATCTTTCATTCGTATCAGTAAAACTAGGAAGGCTCCCCTGTCTGCAGCGTTTCAAAAAACCTTTTCAGTCTTGAGTCTACAAATAACACCTTCTTGGTTTGTTTGCTTGCTTCTGTTAGCCTCAGTAAAGGTTTCTCAATCTTCTCAGGGATCTCAAAGTCAACAAATGTGATGTTTTCCTCAAATGACTGAACAAGTAACACATCAGAGGTCCTTTAGAAAGAATTCAACACATTTAATATTGTTGAGTAATGAAAAAACACTTTCCTTTTTCAAGTGAATACAGTGCTCTTCACAAAGACAAATAACAGCTCTGAGGAATGATTTCTATACTTGGAAAAGATGCAGTACATCCAGGAGATAGAAATGCTATCTCTTTTACCATTGTACCTGAATGTATAGTTCAGGGACAATGATGCACGAGAGGGTAATTCTTCCTTCAGAGCGACATTTTTTCTGAAACTTCCAATGAGGATAGCCAGTGCAATGATGGCTGTATCAAGGTAGTTAATGTTATTCTGCACACATAAGAAGAGACTGTCTTATTTCCATTCTGTGTTCAGAATGAAGTGAAGTGATGATGGGAGGCCATCAGAACTTACTGAAGTCAGTGTTCAGCACTGCATCACTCTGTCACACTTGGCTCAGCCTGTTACAGGTAACATGAGCCTCATCTTGTGATTCCTCACACATCCTATGCAGGATTGATTGTATTCATTGGATCTGCAGGTTTATGCACCCTCATAGCAGGATGCGTGTGGGGGTGTGTGCTTATCTAGCAGGTAACATCTTGAGGCTTTATTTAGTATTTATGTTATCTCCCTTCACACATCCCTGTCCTCTTGCTGAGAAATCCAGTTTGTTTGCCCAGCTTTGCCCCAATCCTCGTGCTTAGCCACAGAAGGTCTCTTCAGTTTTGAACCAGGCTCACTCTGCAATGTAATTTCTGTGCTTGCCGTTTTTCATTTCAATTCCATCCTTAAATCCTCAGCTTGGGATGATAAGACAGAAGTATTTATTATGATCGCTACTTCTTCAGAGGATGCCCTTTCATGGTAATTGCTCCCTTCTTCCAACAAATAACCTCTAAAGGCTGTACAGGAAAGATGAATTAAAGGTAGTAAAACAAACAAAAAAAAAACCCTGGTGATTAATAAGTCAATAATCACATGCAATACAGTAAGGGGATACTGTTTAAATGTACTGGCTTGGAAATTCAACATCATTAATCCTTAAAAAATATTTCTTGCTTCACTGAAACTGTTTTGTGTTGTAAAATAAAAAGGAAATAGTGACAACATGCTAATGAAAACTGCCTACAAAGACAACATGCATGGTAATGAAAATGTCAAAATTAATCTGAAAATCTTTACCCCTTGAGCATTGGGATAGCTACCATTAACTGTATTTATTCTGACTAGTTTATTTTTAAAAGTACCCAGTATTCTGTAACCATTAAAATGCTAGACACTAGTCACACGAGGATAATTACTTATATGCACGATGCTTTCAGGCTACATTCTTATCAACTGTTTTATTTAACATAATAATTTATAGTATTTGTAACTCAGCCTGTGATACAATTCTTAATAACATGATATGGTGCTATAAAATCGTCTCAGAGCTCTTGAAAATACACATGAAGAGTTCCTTCATTCTCGGTGGAAAACTGTAAGTCATATTATAAAAGAAAGACTTGAGAATTTCTCAAATTCAGGCATACATATAAACAAACTGTTAACAGATATTTTCTTAGTTGTTTTTGGACTCCACAGCACATGGTAAAAGCTTTTTTTTGGTTGTTGTTTCAGTAAGATAGAAAATTTTATCAAATACAGCAGTTGCACCCCAATTCTTTGTGGCATATTATTTTCACACAGAAGAAGCATAGAGATCAAAATCCCATGTAATCGTAGTGCAATTTACTTTAAAACCCACTTTTTTTATGTCTCTCTGAGGTGTTTAGGATGTGTCAATAACGTTTGGACTTTGAAACTGAGATTCTGAAGTTTGCACTGCTGTCCTGTAGTCTTGTTATCAGACTCATTATGCTTTGCTTGCTCTTTCATGCCTTAAATACAAACTGTTGGGATTTGATTAGCCTTAAGACAATGTTCTTTGTTTTCCTTGTAATGATATTCCATTTTGGTAGGTTTACACTTCATGTTTTCTCACATTTGGGAAGTTAACTTTTTATTTCTGAATCTATAGCAAGGGAGAGAAAATTATCTCAGGAAGTTATTATAACCAGAGAAATAAGGTGACAAATCCAGAAAGACACTCTCTCTAATCTCTGATACACTTAGTTAAACAACTAGAGGCGACGTAAGAGAATGCATACTGGGCTGGGTGAAGCAGTAATACTCTTGTTTTCTTGAGGTATTCAGCGCCCAAAGGATCAAGTTTCTTGCTGATTTACATTCAGTTTTGCAAGTGGATTTTTTTAGATTAAGTGATACACAAACTAGCAAATTTGGATTTTCTTCTAAATGACAAAGTTCCAGTCCCAGGTTGATTGTGTTCCTGTAAAAGACACAGGCTGTAGGAAAACCAGCCTTCATAAAGTGGTTAATTCTAAGAATAATTAAACCCAAATTGAGCAATTAATGCTAATGTTTTGTTCAAAACTTGATATTCTTCCTCAAATCTAATACTCTTTCATGACTCAGCATTTGATGAACTGTAGTTTGATAGATTTGATTAACTTACAATAAGCCCATTTTCTGTGAGTATGTTTCTGTGGCTTTGCTAATTTTTGCTTATTTAGCATCCTGTTATATGCAACTGTGTCCAGTGTTTGCTGATAACAGTTTCTATAAATGAGTATTACAATGTTTTCAATTCAAATAGCCTTAGTTACTTGAGGATTATAAGAAAGAATTACAAAAGGCAAAATGAACTTTGGATGATGCACAAATGGCATCGAAATTATGCAGTGCCGTAATAGATTCTGCCTATACACTCTGTCACTGAGGGAAAAAAAAAAGAGATTGAGAAATAACATTAATTCAAGGCACAGGTATACAGTTAGAAATGTCTAAGATGAAAAGCCATGCTATTCTTAGAATATTTTTTTAAATAACTAAAGCAAAAGGACAGAATAAACAGAGAAGAAATCTCAGGTGGAAGGTCCGCATGTGAGAGAGATGTGTTAAGTGGAAATTCTTTTTAGAGTAGAGGCCCACTTGACAGGTGTATAAGAAGTTCCTTGTCATTGCCTGTGAAGTCACAGCTACATCCTTGAGTTGATAACAATACTGTAACGGTTCAGAGAAATCAGCTTCATTAAAGCTGTGATTTAATTTTTTGCATCAAGTAACCTGTGTATAAAGCACTTACTTTTAGACCAGAAAAGTTCTTTTTTGTTCATAATGGGGAATAGGAGAAATACTAAGAAATACTCTGAGGTATTCCATTATCCTGTAACAGAATCAATCCAACTCATTCTAGACGTTTTTTAACTTACTCTTCCAGAGGTGTGTGCCTCCTGGTGTCAACGGGACATTGATTACAATATTTGATTATCCTTATGGCTGTGAAGATTTCCTTAAGATTTTCTTTGATTTTGTTTGAATTTCAATACAGGTGCTATTCAGAGGCAGTATTGAAAAATCAAGCTATTACAAGAGCAGTGAAACTAACAGGGCTTGGTTTTCTATGTATTTGTTTTACTTTTCGTAAGCTGTTCCCATCTTTCTTCAGGTAACGTCTGAAAGATGTAATGCATAATTGCATAAACCTTGTTCATAAGAAAATAGAGCTAAAAATGACCTGTATGATTGGCTTTTTAATTACAGCATAATTTTGGATTAAAAATCCCCTCCTTGGCTCAGGTCTTGTCTTTAGCCTATGACCCTCCATTGCCCAGGACAAGGCATTTAGTCTCTGCATATCTTAGTTTCCATCTGTAAAATGAAGATAGTTATACATTCTGTCTCACATTTCTAAATCTTATCTGTCTGTCAACTTCAGAACTCAGGAAGAAAACAAAGGTTTGTGACTTAAGGGGAAAAGTGCAGGACACTCAGGAAGACTACAAAGATTTTGTGAGGCTATGCATATAGAAAATTAGAAGGGTCAAAGGCTAGCTAGAATTCAATCAGTTATAAAAGGCAATAAAAATGTTTCTATAAATCCATTAAAAACAAAAGGAGGACCAAGGATAATCTCCATTCTTTATTGGATGCAGGGAGAAGCATAGGTACCAAGGCTGAGTGAGGAAAAGGCTGAGGTGCTGAATACCTACTCTGTCTTAGTCTTCCTTGTAAGACCAACTAGTTTTTTTCTTAAATGCTTGTGTGTAATTAATGGGAATTCTATCTGACTTGATCCTTGAGGCAACACTTGAATATAAGCAACTACTGATGTGTATTGGACTGTGACAGAAATAAGGTCAAATCAGGACATTTAGATGAGGTTTTTTGTCATTCTTTAATATTTAAAATAAAGAAAACCCAAACCAAACAACATTCATTAAAAACCAAAAAAAACCCCCAACCTTAAACAAAAATACACAGTGAACCTCCTGTTCTGTAAAATTATAGCCTCAGTAATGACTAGTAAACATTTCAGAATTTTACCTATGCTTGGTGAAAAGTAAGGTAACTTCACTATTTCAACTATATCCTGTAAGGCACTTTTTCCCCGTCACCGAGTCATAACTTGACCTCGTGCAAAAAGGCCATGCGTTCTCTGAGAACATGAAACATGGATTTTAAAAGAAGCTTAAAAAGAATCTAACAGCAGAAACCCTAAACAAACCAAAACAAAGGCAACATACTTATTCAGATGATGAGAATAGTAATTTTAGCTTACCACAAGAAGAGCCATAAGTGACCATGGCACTAATGGTGACTAGATGGCCTTGTGTATTTTTCACGTCTGATTGTAGCAATACATTGTAAGTGGCAAATAACAGTGACTGGAATTTGTAGTTATTTTTTGTGTTAGAGATGAGAACACTTTAGAGGCATTAACAAAAAAGGATATTTCCAAGGTTGCATTTTGTATTTTTATTTAGAGTAACATCAAACATTTAATAGAACATCAAATATAAGATAACACTTCAGTGGTATTAAACACTGAATTTGAATCTAAACTCCAGTAGCTATGACATCAAACAGACATATCATCCTCTAAAGAAACTTTATTTCCTTTATTTCAAAGTATTTGGTAAGTGTTCACCATTCAGCATTTTATATGAAATAAACTAATGATTTCCATCAAAGCAATGTTTAAAGAAAAAAACCCCAGCCCTCTTATTACCATTTTATAGCAAATTGAGCTGACACAGTAAGAAAATAATGTGGGTGCAAATGAGTTGCACTTTTGTCTTTGAGTGTAACTTGTGGTTACAGCTGGCATGTGTGAGTGCTAAAGTTACTACTATTTTTAATTGGTCTGTAGAGAGATTTTCTTCTATAGATCTAGTGACCTAGCAATTTACTTGCAGACTGAATCCATTTAAAATAATCTTTGCTGAATGACTATCTGACTAATTAAGAAATCAGATATATTTCTTAAAATGTTGTAGTTGAGACAATTAAATTTGCAACTATTTCATTATAAGTAAAGAATCCTTGTGATTTTTATGGGCAGATTCATCTGAAAGTAAACTCCAGTTTTTCACCATTCAAATATTGTGGAGTAATTTAGAGACATTACCTCTTTCTGGCTAAATTTAACTTGGTAATATTGGCTAGTTTAGGTCTATTGATTACCTTCTTTTTTAAGATGCATCTTGAGGAAATTACCCAAAATACAGGTGAAAAAAACAAAACAAAAACCTGGTTGTTGAATAAAACAAAACATACACTTTGCAAAACTTGCCAGTACAAAGTGTGAGGATTTACATGTTTACATGTTTTTATTTTGGTGGGGTTTTTTCCAGACAGCTGTTATTTTGTTTGAATTACCACTGTAAAGGTTTCCATGGTATGTCCATGCATATTTGTATGTATCATTTCTATGAACCTCTTTCAGTGCTGTGAACTAGCCTTTCTATTTTTGCCTGGCAGGTTTTAGTTACTGTGGGGGATGTTGCTTGTATGAGAAAGTGGATCAACAGGTTAGCCTACCACACAGAAATATATCTGTCATTGTGCCTGACACGGAGGTTTATTACTTACAAAGAACCTGCTCCCCTAGCGTGTTTTATTTAGGATTTATAAAGGATGATATATTTGTTTGTATCTGTTGCTTTGATTCTCTTCAGACTTGGTAATTCAGGCTCTTGTCTTAGTGGTATTACTTGGAATCAATGTGTATTTTATGATGGGTTTGTCACAAAATATCCCAGGTAAGAAAATGAACCAAAATCAGTGACCTGATATAATTACCTGTAACTGTCAATGCAGAGAAGAATAACTGTCAGTATAGGGAGATCCATAGTTAGTATAAAGGTGCTCTTTTTTCTTGTATTGATTGATCTGCTGAAATAGACTATTAGCTATTAAAGGTACCTATTTTTTCCATGTCTGTTCTTGCTAAAACAGAACAACATTCACTGTTACCTTAATTTTGTGTAGCTCTATAGCATCTGAAGAAAACACGTGTCAGGCTTAGTTGACTGTGCATTTGTCTTACGCTCTGTCGGTAATCTTTTTGTCACTGTTACTAATGTCTCAGGAATCACTAAGGGGGTTACTAATTGTACTGAGTTACCTTGGCTTGGGGACTGACAGTTCTTGTGACATTTCAAAACTTTTAAGGAGGAAAATACAGAAATAGTGGAAATAGATTAGTAATTTGAATGAGTGACTCAAAATCCTTGTCACATTTATGGATGCCCTTACTTATCTGGTGTGTACCTTTTGCATAACTACAGGTATACTGAGAGTAGCAGAAAATTAAGTGCAGTTGATGTTGCTATGTTTATTTCTGTTTTGGTTGTTTTATCATCTGTAATGTGATTTGTCCAAAAAAATACCTTTCCAAATTTGGCTGTCACACTTTCAGTGATTACTAGAACCATTTGCTGATGTATCTCTCTCCCATTTTCATGTTTACTCACAGAGAAAACTGTGGGTGGTTGCAGAAGAAAGGACAATACAAAGTTTACAAAGTAATCTTTAATCTAGAAGCCTGGCATAAGTGTAATCTCTGTTTCAAATCTAGTGAAGCTTGCAAACAAAATACCAGTAAATCTGATGGAATAGATCTTATAAGAGAACTGGGGCTAAAATTTGGATGGGTCTTAAGGTAGAGAGCAGAGATGTGTTCTTCCATCACCTTCTTCCCTGTAAGGCTTTTGCAGCAGTGGCTATCACTAAATCTAAGGTGGGCTACTGCTGTGCACCTAAGCAAATGGAAATTTGCTACTCAGGGCAAAATAGCTCTCAGACATACCCATTACTGAAGAGCACCGAGAATATATGTCCCTTACTTTCTTCTGTGCACATAATAGACAACCTAGATTTAGAGAACTGCTTAGGAGTGGCACGAGTGTATTTTCCTGTTAGACATGTGTTAATGCTTGCTGATGAAATTCCACACTTGAAAAATGCAGTCAGTGTTTTTCATTGAGTCACCAGCTGTTTAATGTCCCTTCTCTCTGTGACTTTGTTCAGATGAATCTGTATTTACATGACCATGTTGGGTTTCTGTATGACATTGCTGTTAATGAGCATGCGTGCTTTACTTCCACAATAGGCTTATTTCAGAGACAAGCTGTAGGAAGCAACCCAGAAAATATCTTACCACTGAAGCGTGAGGTGAACTCCAGTGTAGTGGAAGCAAAACTTATAATGAAGATGATAATACATGTTTCCAGTCTGTTGAAAAAATAAGGAATACATAGCATACTGCCTGCAATGGGTAATAGAGAAGGCCAGGGAGAGGAAGGGGTTTTATTGTTTTGTGTATGTTTGTTTTCTCCAAATTCCACACTGAATTTAAGTGAAAAGAATACAGTATGTGGCTGAGTTTTGAATGTATGATCTAGCAAACAGAAGGGAACCCAGGATTATGCAGAGCAGGGTGTGGAGCCTGGCATTTGATGGAGAACTGGGGAAGAGGAGTTATTGTGAAGGACATGAGCAGTGATCACGCAAACTGAGCCTCTTACTCTGTGCACTAGAAATGAATTAAACAATACAGGACCTATTTCTGCAAAGCAAAGTGTGGCACTCACTGCTTTTTTTCCCTGTGCTGTCTTTCTTAAAGTACATTTCATCCCACCATGCATATGCTATCCTGTTTTCTCCTGCTGACTTCTGAACGTATTATTCTGTCTTCAGAAACTGTATATATGCTGTTGGATTTCAGGGGGTTTTCCTATTTGTTTTTTTTTTTTTTTCTTTTTCTTTCCTCCTGTACTTATCTGCTTCTTGTCATTGATGTTCCCATGGTAATTTACTTTGGTTTAAAAAGAGTGATGTATTTGATATGTTTTTCTTTTGTAAAAAAATATATCCTCTTACTTCAGGATTTATCCATTTCTCCTCCACAACAGGTGAATTTACACACTTCTTTCAATTTACTACTTTACTGCTTTTTACTTCCCAAACTAGAAACTGCTAATCCTTCCTTCCCTTCCTAGCTTCTTGAAAAATTTTTTTCTGTATAATCCTCAAAGGGCAGCCATGGCTTTAGAAATCTGCTTTTAGAGATCCATCAACTCTTTGAGTGTGACATTGGAGGCTGGATACTGAGAAGAGTAAATGTGATTTGAAAACCTATTTTGGATATTAGACTCTAGATCATATTCTGGGGAAAATACACAACATTGCATATACATGGACCTAAGAGTTCGTTGTCCTCCTGGTCAAAATCTTAGTCTAATAAAATTACAAGAATATCATTAATCCAATAGTAATAGTGTTAGCGGAATAATGGTGAACTCTATGTTAAGTTAGTGAGGTCTCATTAATAATAACTGTTATTATTATGATGCTAAACAACTGAGCAATATCAGCCCTTTTTCTCTGATGGTGTTCATCGTTTCACTGGCTTGCTGTGTCCTACAGCAGATGGCGCCAGTAATTCCAAAGTAATGACCTTTGATTTGTCAAAGCAAATCATTGGTGCTAAAGTACATTCTTGTGGAATGATTTGACATGGAATGTGGGGAATGTCTTCCTCCTGGGTCTTGGAGTTTGTTGGGATTCCTATTTCTCAAGGTAAAATGGATTAGGCAACAGTTGCTGGCCACTGGACAACTGTTAAGCCAAGATACAGTTCAGGTAAAGGAATAGATAATTCTCAGCCCCTGCAATGTCAGGGCAGTGTGAAGCCACTCCTTGGTAATGGGGAAAGTTGTTTTTATGAGTCTGCATGAGGGAGTTGTGGGATTGCCTGAGGATTATGTGACACTCTGAACTCTACAATTGCATTGTGAGGTGGCTCAGAACCCACACTGATGCAAAACTTAGTGTGTCCATTCTAGGTAAGGACTTCTAAGTTCAGTGTCGTGACTCCATAAGCAGTGTATGTTTGACTCTTAAGAGACAGGAAAAACCTTGGGTGAATGCAGAGAACCTGTAGTTCCAGACACTGCTAGTTGTGTTTCTGGGGAAGATCTTTTCCTGTGGAAAGCCAATTGCCAGGGGCTGGCAGTTTTCTTGAGTTGGTGGACAGATGAAGTAGCCCAAGCAAGGTTGAGTTCTCATTTTAAGATCCTGTCTGATCTCTATCATGTGTGTTCTGTTTCCGTTTGAAAGCACTTTGCTGAAAGTAGTTTTCTCTTGAGAGACAAATACTTTTTAAAATGAGTATGAAAAAGAGAGTGCTCAGTAATTTAAAAACTTCTTTGTTACTGCCTGGACAAGATCCATCTCTTTCTTTACACTTCAACTCATTCCTGAACGCTACAACATCTTCAGATTTGCCAGCTGTGGTGCATGTTCCTGCTGTGTTTGAATCAGCTCTATGTACTTGTGTAAAGCTATGCTCAAAGGCGAGTACAGAAAAGTCAGTGACTAAGATGGTTTAGGTGACTGGACTAAAATGAGACTAAAGGTGACTTTAGAGGCTATTCTAGAGGGAAAGGAGTCAGATGTGCTCTCAGTACCTATCACAGAATCATAGATTCTTTTAGGTTGGAAAAGACTTTTAAGATCAAGTCCAACTATTAATATAACTCTGCTAAGTCCACCACTAAACCCAGACTCCAAGTCTACACAATTTTTAAACACATCCAGGGATGGCAGTTCAACCCCTTCCTTGAGCAGCCTGTTTCATTGCTTGGTTTCAATAACAAAGTTTTTCCTATTGTCCAACCCAAACTTCCTCTGGTGCAATTTGAGGCCATTTCCTCTTGTCCAAACTCTTGTTACTTGTGACAAACCCCCATCTCTCTACAACCTCCTTTCAGGCAGTTGTAGAGAGCAATAAGGCCTCCTCTTAGCCTTCTTTTCTTCAGACTAAATAGCCCCAGCTTCCCTCAACTGTGGCTTGTTCTCTGGAACCTTCAACAACTTGTTGCCCTTCTTTGGACTCATTCTAAATGTCTTTCTTCAATCGAGGTGTCTAAAACTGATCCCAGTACTCAAGGAGTGACTCCACCAGTGTTGATCTCTTCCCTGCTCCTGCTGGCTACACTGTTTCTGATACAAGACAGGATGCCATTGGCCTTCTTGGTTCCCTGAGCGTACTGCTGGCTCATATTTAGCCCACTGTCAGTCAGTACCCCTAGGTGTCTTTCTATAGAGCATCTTTCCTGTCAGTCTTCCTCAAACCTCTAACATTGCACTGGGATTGTTTTGGGTGGTCCACCAGGAGGTCATTTTTACTGATATCAGTATTGCAAGAGAAGTAGTGCAGTGAGGTAGAAGATGAGGAATGAGTCCTGGATCACTCACATCCTCTTTGATCTTTCTGCTTTTCCTATTATGTTATTTCTAACACCTATCCTGTTGCTTTTACTGATAGCAAATGAAGTAATGACACAGTTAATATTTTGTTTGGAGATTCATATATTTAATAGCAATAAAAGCTTCTTGTGTGAGCCTTGTTATGTCTGTTCTTCAGCAGGCTGATTCTGTTCTGTTTCTGACTAGAATGAAGGATTTTTCAAACGGAATTTACATGTCTGGCATATGGACATCCTGGGAATGTTCATCTTGCAATCCTCTCCTCTAAAGCTCTTTTGCACCCTGGGAGCTGAAAAACTAATACGTAGATAGTTGAGGTGGAAAAGAAAATCCTGTGTGGTATAAAAGACAGTTTAAATACCAGAGACACATATGTGTCTAGCTCTGGACAGCTGTTGTATTCAGATGTTTCTTAAATCCAAGAGGTAGGATGAATCAAGGAGAAAGACAGCTATTTAAACTCAAGTAAAAAGCAAAATCAGGGATGTGAACCTAGAATAAATACATGCTTAATCAATAAGACAGACGTTTTCCATTTATTATTACCCTGTATGTTATTAGCTGCGAGGCTATATTTTTCTCGAAGGTTCTGGAGGAAATTTTAAAGTACAGAAGATGAACCTTAAAGTTCAGATCAATACACACCACAGAATGCTTAACTAAGTCTTAACTGCACTGTGACAGGTACTAAAAGCAGTAGAGTTTCTTTTGAAAATGTTTGTATGCTTCTACTAAATTGGATTTTGTGTAACATGGAGTGTGGTGTTACAGGTGACACGAATACTTTGAGAATGTATGTATATTATTACATGGACTGCGCCAGTATACTGTTATTTGCAATCTGCTTGCAGAACAAATGCAGTTTAACATTTATGAATGACAGCTTGTAGTTACAAGAGGCTATAAAGACAAAAACCTTGTCACCTTATTATTTCAATCCTGTTATCAAGGAAATAAAGTTTTGTCCTCTGGTGAATACGCTTGCCACATAATAATTAGCTCTGAGAAAAAATCATAAATATTTATAAAACATTATACCATTTAATTTATCTTGTAAAACATTGAGTTCCTTTTGATACCTTCCAGAATTTGTAGCTCTGTGCAAAGCAGGTGTTAGCCAATATGAATTCATAGAGGTACTGACATCCAGATTGCAGCGGGGCAGTAAGACTGAAGAGGGAAGGATGTTCAGGTCAGGTGTTTCCCTGTGAGAAGTGTCAAGCACAGCAGATACACACCTGAATTCTGTGGGGCTGATATAGTTATTGTAAAAGCTGCAAAGCTGCACAGGTGGAGGTTCTGCATGTTTGCAAAGATGGGCAGAGCAGACAGCAGTAGAATAGTAGGAGGAGACGGTAAGGAAGGAAATGCTATGACTTGGGAAACAAGACTACTGATTTTTGGTAAGTTCATTTGCTCATTTCTTTGGTTGGGTTTTATGCAATGCTGAAGTCTGAGCAAACACAAGATAGAAAAGATGTGGGGAGTTTGGCTTAGCTGTTGGAGGTAAGGAGGAGGATAGCAGACCTAGTTTGTGGTACTCTTAGCATAGTACACTGAGTATGTTGGCAAAAGGTCCTGTGTGTTTGAGATTGTACCTTCTGGCTGCATCTAAAGCTCTATTTTGGGTTTGTTTTGTCAGTTGTGGGATTTTCTTAGGCCCTTTGAGATGTCCATGAAAATACAGTATTCATGTGTCTCACAAGAATGTCTCAAGACGTTCTCCTAGCATAGCTCTATAGCCTTTCTTACAGAGAAAGCCTTTTGGGTGCAATTTGTGATGTTTAATAGTTACTATAATAGCAAATCTATACATGAGTATAATAGCAAAAAGTTTAAGAAACAGGTGTTTTTCCCTTCTTGATATAATTGTCCCTTGCTTTTGCATGTTCACAGAAGCTGCTCCTCTAGGAATGTTGCCCCATTTCTCTGTCTTACTCTCTTGATTTAACTTCTTTGTGGACTCTTTATTACTACTGTAGCTTTTCCTCCACTTCCATCTTTGCTTTTCAAGGTAATTTTCTCTCTCTAAATATATTATCTGAGCATCCTTAAGGGTGTTATTACAATACAGTAAACATATCTTTCACAATGGTACAGTGTAGTAGGAATTACAGCAAAGAGCCACTGAAAACTTCAGGTGCCTTTCACCCCTGAATGAGCAGTGTAGCATGTTTAAAAAACAGAATGGACAAAGATGACAATTACAGACCAAAGAAATAGCATCAAACACAAAAAATGCTGTAATAGGGAGGGGGGAAAAAAAGCCCCTGAAATATTTTGTGATATTTTGTCTTCTCATTGAAGCAGCTACCTCAGAGTGTGTATTATACAGCTACTATGTTGTTTGCAACTATTAGATTGCTATTTCAGGAAAAGTGTTCTGCATTTGGTGTTGGGTGGAACTGTACAACATATCTGGTGTGAAAGAGAATGTGGTGTTAAAACCAATGAACTGTATGTTTCAGAAGCCAAGACAGTCACAAGAGAGCTCATGTTGATTTCTGCAATTTATTTGCTGGTTGACAGAACTGGAAAATGGTGAACTTTCAACCTGATTCTAGAAGTCAGTATATAAGTTGAGTAAACAAGGACAGAGGTGAACAATTTGAGGGGGAACTCTAAGCAAATGAACAAATGTGCATACTGAATAATGCTGTTGACCTAACTTTATATGAAGTAAATACAGGAAAGTGAATTTCTTTAACAAACCAGATGAGGCTAACAAAGGTAGTTACCAAGGGGAAAAGATGTATCTTTAAGGATAATGTGGTGCTTATTTTTCTGTGATGTCTGCAAATACACAGTTGCAAGAAGGATGTGTTCAACCTGGAGACTAGCCAGGGCTGGAATTCAAACAGTGGTATCATGGCTGAAGAACATAGAGGTTTTCTCCAAACTGCAGTTCATGAGTTTGGAAGGGAAATAGTCTGTCTGATTCTGACATCAGCTTCTAATGACTGTGCTTTCAGATTACAGTTGCTTCTGGTCTGTTCTTACACATTACAATGGTAAAAAGTCTAACTACTCTTTCCCTTTTAAACCTTTGTAAATGAAGTCGCAAAAACCTGAAAGATTACTTGCCTTCTCCCTGCCACCACCTCTATGCAGATCCTTGCTGAAAATTCTAATGGTATTAAACACTGCATGTTGGTATGAAGGGGTTAATAAGAGCAGGTGTCTTCAGAGCCCTGGGCTCCACCTGAGGGCTGGGTAAGATTAAGGCTATGAGACACATGTGTAGGCAAGGTGGGCAGCCATCACTGGGGAACAGATGTCCTGGGGGGGAAACCTATCCGGCAGAGGTGAACTGCAGAAGTGCTGCTTGTCCCGCTAGTGTTATGTAGGAAATGGGAGTCCTGCAAGGAGCTGAGCTGCTTTGGGGTCTGACATGAGTAAAGGGGGTGACCCACCAGCTACGCAGCAACAGTACAATTGGCCAGACTTAGTAAGTGGTAAGGTGTCTCTGTTTTCTAATCCAGCTTTCTAAAAAGGATGTGGAGAAGGTATGTGTAAGCACGATGAAGCAATATAATTCTAGTTCTCACTGTGACTTGCTTTGCTGGTCTTGTAACTATCCTGAAAAGACATAATGGTTTTTTGATATTGTTCAATTAAGCAGAATCTGGACTGTCTGTTTTTCCTTCTAATACCCATGTCCCATCAGTCTGTGCAGCAGTCAGAACTGGGTGTGGTGATTTTATGACAAGCCTTTGAAATTTACTTTCCTGTTTAAATCCCTGTCACCTCAGAGGAATAGGGTAGTTAACTGTTGCATCCATAGTGGGAGGAGGTACCCTTCTTTGCAGGTGCACCAGCTTTCTGTTAGTATGTAAACATGAGCAGTCATTGAACTGCAAATGGAACAGTGCTCTGTAATTCTAGCTTTTCTGTGTAGTGTGTTTGTTTTGTGGGTTTTTTTCCTCCTACCCAAGCAACACCCAGTGCAGCCAGATAGGTAGACCAAAAGGCTGGGTACAGCTCCTTCAGCCTGACAGGCCAACAGCTCAACTTTTGAGGTTGAGAGGAAAAACAGAATAGTAGTGATGTTGTTGAACTGATACTTTAAGCAAAGAGGACCGGTCTGGTCTTTCAATCTCAAGGTGAAAGAGAAATTGCAGTAATTTTGAAATCCACTCTAGCTAGGAATCAATGCTTTTTAGATGCCTCAGAGAATCTTTGCACATCAACTCCAGTTCTCTTACTGTCATGCTGCTTTGATAACCACACAGGTACTATTTCTCTAGGTGTTGTCAGACCAGATAGAACTCATCACCCAGCACTGCATATAAGTCTGTAGTCTCATGTCACCCTGAGATCTGAAACACAGCTGTTCCTTGGGTACCTTTTATCTGTCCAGTGTCATTCAGCATCAGGACCTGTATTCTGGCTGCAGCTGCAGCTCTCACGTATGTTATGTTTGTTTTAAATCTGCATGTGCCTGCTTTCCCCTGGGAAGAGCTTTTCTTGCTGACTTGTATACCAGGCAACCATGACAATCCTGCCGTTCCACTAATTCAGGCTGACATGCCATCTGCACTACCCAGAGGTTGGTTCAAGTGTTACTTGTAAATGCGTTCTGTGGCTTCTTAGTAAGTCGCACGCGTTCGTGACCCCAGGTAGCAGCAATCCAGTTCGTGTCCCCCAGAAAAGAACACCTCTCTCCTGGAAGAAATCCGTATGTCTTGTAGCTCAGGAGCTGCTGCTGCATTTCCGAGCGCTCCATTTCACTGCTCTGATCTCACGGGCTCTGCTGGGTGCGGGTATGTGCAGAGCTTTCCTGTATCTCTGGTGCTGAGGCTAACGGCGCCCCCTGGTGATGGCCGCGGGAGCTTTCGATGTTCACGTTCCCCTGTAGGGAATTCCCTGATGGGGTGCCGAGTAGAAGCAAGTGTGAACTCTGGGAGATGGCTCTGCTTGCAGCAGTGTTAGTCAGAGTGAACAGCAGAAGGGAATTGAGAAATAGCGATGCCGGGAAACGTGGAAATCTGTGTGGTTGAGCCCTCTGTGTGCTGAGCCCCAGGGGTGGGAGGTGGTTGTGCTAGGGCTTGGACAATAGAATCATAGAATCATTAGGGATCAGAAGGGACCTCGAAAGATCATCTAGTTCAACCCCCCTGCCACAGCAGGATCACACAGACCAAGTTGCACAGGAACACATCAGGCGAGTCTTCAACGTCTCCAGAGGAGACTCCGCAACTCCCCTGGGCAGCCTGTTCTAGCGCTGTTACCCTCACTGTAAAGAAGTTCCTTCTGATATTTCTCTAGAACCTCCTCTGTTCCAGCTTGCACCCATTGCCCCTTGTCCTATCACTAGGTGACCTTGAGAAGAGCCTGGCTCCATCCTCCTGACACCCACCCCTCACATATTTATAGACATTGATTAGGTCACTCACCCCTCAGTCTCCTCTTTGCCAAGCTCAAGAGACCCAGCTCCCTCAGCCTTTCTTCATAAGGGAGGTGCCCTGCTTCCTTCATCATCTTTGTTGCTCTATGCTGGACACCCTCCAGCAGCTTTGTGTCCTTCTTGAACTGAGGGGCCCAGAACTGGACACAATACTCCAGATGCGCCCTCACTAGTGCAGAGTAGAGAGGGAGAAGAACCTCCCTTGATCTGCTAACCACCTCCCTTCTGATCCCCCCCAGGATGCTGTTGGCCCTCTTGGCCACAGGAGCACAAGTCAGAGTTGACCTATAGATGAACCCTGCATAGTCAATAACTTTTGTGTTAATTGACATTGTATTAGATTGTTGTTATTATGCCAGACTTGATATTTGAGGGACTTTTGCTCACCTTGTGGCATTGACCAAAACATGATACATTTTACACTGATGAAGCATCTCTGACAAAAATGTTTTAGGGAGCTCTACCATCTGTGGCCTGACCAAGCCCTGATCTCAGTTGGGTGGGAAGTGTAGAACCAGATGGTTCTGCCCAAAGAACTAGGCAAGTCATTGTGACTTGCCAACATGGTATTACAAAAGCTGGACCTTTTGCAGCGACCTTTGGAGACACACTGAGTAGGACTTTGCAGTTGCCAGGAGAGGTTCTCCAGGTCCTTGGTGCAACTGGGGCTCCCCAATGACTGTGGATCTGGGTGATGGTAAAATATTACACAGTCTACTAGGGTTGGAAGGTACCTTCAAAGGCCATTGGGTCCAACCCACCTGCTCAAGCAGGATATAGATTACTGAAAACCATAACCACCTAAAAGCCCAAATCAACTACACAAAACCTCATCAAGGTGAATCTTAAACATCTCCAGAGAAGTGGACTCGACAATCTCCCTGGACAACCCATTCCAATGTTTAATAACCTTTAATGAAGTTCTACCTCATATTGAAGTGAAACTTCCTGTGTTCACGCTTGTGAATCTGTATTGATGCCTCCCATTATTCCTTCCTAGTTGGACTCTACATTTGTTTTTGTTAAAGTTCATTAAATTCCTTTTAACCCAGGTCTCTGGCTTGGCTGTTCAGCTATTCAAGAAGATTCAGACCCTGGGTGAGTCAGCTAACCCAGCCAGTTTAGTGTAATCAGCAAGTGTGCTGAGTAGACACTTTATTCTATCATCAATATAATTGATGAAGTTATTGAACAGCACTGGACCCAGGACAGATTCCTGGGGGACACTGCTAGTTACAGGTCTCCATCTAGACTACACCATTAATCACCACTCTTGGAGCTCTGCTGTATAGCCAATTCTTAATCCAGTTCATAATCAGATTGTTGATTCCACTATTGCTAAGCTTATTTAAGAGAATGTTATGGGGGGACTTCATCAATTAGGGCAATTGGTGATGTGTCTGTCTTAATCACTGTTGCTAACTCTAGTAATGAATGGAAGCATTACTATGCTCATTTCTTTTGCTGGTAAGCCATCTGTTTGTTCTAATGTCTTATCTTGGTTTTCTTTGTATCATCTTGAAATAGACAGTAAAAGAAAGCTTTTTCCTTCTGTTGGTGTCTGTATCCTCCTCTGTTAGCCCCAAAAATTAGCAAAACAGAGGTAGCTCCTGGAAAGAGCCTGGAGGTAGAGTTAAGGAAGTAAAGCACCTAAATAAGACAAAGCTGGGCTTTTGGAGGAAGCAATGTGAACAGAGGATATTACCTGGTCTCATAAAGTGAGATGGCTGTGAAGGAAGTGATTGGCCAGCAGGAAGTGTTGCTTTGGACAGGAAGCACAGTCCCTTCCGGGAACACAGCAGATATCACAAGTAGAACTGAACCGTTAAAAAACTCTCCAACATCTCTGTTGGCTTTTTGTTGTTTTTGCTGGTCCAGTAGCACACTTGGAAGGAGGGGTTCTTTGTGGTGGTGAGGTCTAACTTACTAAAAGAAAATAATGGTGGAGAAGTCTTCCATTTTGTCAAGCTAATAAATACTTCTCCAGGTGCTGTGAATGTACCTGTTTTGAGCTGTATGAGATGCTTCTGAATGTCTTGGGAGAAAGCACCAGCAATAGATCATGAAGGAACTGGAGTTTGAAAAGATTTTTGGGTTTAAGTGTCAGCATTACTGTTGTGATGTTTTTAAAACCTGTGCGTTGGATGTTAATGTGGGTTTGTCACATCTTTCCCTTGAACAAATGTGGAGCTGAAATCTAAATATGTTAGTAGATAAAATCTTACAAAGTTATGAACTTTTTTAACATAATAATTATTAGTTTAATAGAAAGTATATTTGGCTTTGTAAATTCTTATGAAAACTTGCTTCACTGTTTTGGGATTACTTTCTACTGTATAGTAATCCAAGTGCTCAGAAGGAATATTCTAGAAGTAGAAAACTTTCTTTAACCCATGATACCTCCTGAAAGGGAAAAAGATCACAATTCAGTCTATATACTTGGAGATCTTGCATTAGTAACTCCTGGTTGTAGAGTTTAATGTCATCTTTACCTGGTTTGTTTTCCTTTCTGATGATTTAAAGTTAGCTGAAGGAGGGTTGGAGATAATTAGGCCTCATACATGAAGTAGTAACAGAGGTTTGAATACTTATTACCTTTGGGTAGTAATTCTAAACTAATGCTTTTACCTGCATCTCAGTTCTTGTTCCATAGTTATCTGGGTGAAAGCCGCAACACACAGCTGTTTTTCCCTGGTGCTGACTATACTCCTCTTTTGGGCTGCTTTAGTAGCTAGGGAGGGGGCTACTGGCATGGCCTCTGTAAGAACCTTTGAGTGAAGCCCCCAGGTTCCAAGTCTGTCATGCCTGTAACCATAATGAGTGAGGGTGCTCTCCTTGTCCTCTGCTTCTGCCATCATGCCTTTTGGGTTTTTTTTCTCCTCCCTGTCCCACCCAAGGGGTTAAGAATGAGCAGGCAGTTCGGAGGTGATTTGTTGCCAGCTGGGTGGGCTCAAACCAAACCAGCTCCTAATGTCACAGTACCCATGAGAGATCTGCTTTCACCTTAGATAAGACCAGGCTGTTTGGATGAACACTTTTGATAATGGCTCTGTTGACAGGTGCTCTTTTGTGTTTTATGTGTATCAACAAAGAAAATGTGAAAGGATTGTACAAATGCCCAGACTGGGGCTGTGTGATGCAGTTCAGTTCTCATTTCACAAAGAATGGACAAGATTGTCCAGTTTTACTATCTCAGTTTACCTGTTTGCTTCTGCTGTTGGTATTTGTGTACTGCATCTGTGGGGAGTTGGCACTGGGTTCATTCTGCTCAGTATCCTGTCATTTTCAGTCTCCAGTCTCATGGTCCCGAGGCACCAGTTGGCTATGCCCCAGATAACATAGGCCTCTAGTCCTTAAGTAATTGTGAATTGTGAGGCAGTGCTATATTAGATTTGATGCCAGTCATCCTCATTCATTAATACTGCTTTATTGTGTGGCTTTCATGTTAAGGCTTTGGAAAGCAGCAAATCATCTCAACTTTTCCCACAAAGGATATAGATGTACTAAGAAAACACCTGCTAGCCTTGAATTCTCCTGTTACATATTTATCTTCAGCAGAATGCTTGTGATTTACATGTGTTTAAAAAGAAACTTTTGATTTTTCTGTCTGCAAGTTGTTCCTCAAACATTTCTGGATAATCTTACTCTGTGCTGCTCTTGCTCGAGCTTGTTCCTTCTTATTTGCCTCACTTTTGTACAGCTGTAGCCTCCTGAAGTTCACAGCCTTCATTGATTACTGATGTACCGCAGTGGTCTCCTTTGTCTTTCAAGTTTTGTGGAGATGAATGGTACGAGCTTGCCAGGAATCTACAATCTGTGCCAGGAATTGCCTGTTCATTGCCTCTCTTTAGCCGGCTTGAATAAGCTTCCTCAGTTTTGGGATGTTTTGATCATGGCAATAAAGTTTGGCTTTTGATGGTCCTACAAAATTTTAAAATTAAACTCTTACAATTTGTATTTTCAACAGTGTTATCACCCATTGGGTATTGTGTACCACCAAGGACATGTTCAGGAGCTCTTTAGTCTTGGGGGCTTGTGGTCTGCTGAGGTTGAAAGATGTGCCTCGTGCTGGGGGCATGAAATACCAACACAAGTAGGAACTGGGGAGAGGAGTGACACCCTGCCAATGTGGGGTTAACCCTGTGGTAAATGAACAGTACTTTGGAAACATTGAGCAATTGAGGTATTAATAAGGGTATAGTCTGAAATGCTTTCTTCGGGAACTGAATCCTCCTTTGATTTTTCTTGGAGGATCTGTAGGTGTTTGGGTCTTAATGGATGTTGATGTATCCAGTATTTTTAATAAGCACAGCACTGAAATATTTTCAACCTTGTACACTCGTCCCTGCACACTGAACTGATTGTTTGGAGCACCCTGTTTCACTAACTGTATAGAGAAAGATAAAACTTGTTTGTTACAAGCTTTCCTTAAGACTTGAACTCTTTTGTAAGATATCAGCCAAGTTGGACACTCATGAGGTGTCTGGGTTTTTTTGTTTTTTTTTAAGTAAGGACCAAATGTTTTTGTATAGGGTCATAAAATGGAGTGATGTAAACAAGTTCTGGCAGAGTAGTTAAATACGCAGGTATTTCTGCCTTTTCTCAAGAAACTTAACTCCTTATAGGCAAAAGGGGGAAAAAATAAAGGAAGCTTCTTAAAATTACATGCTTCACTCAAGATACAGTCAGACAACCTCTGTATAGCGTAACTGTACCTTTTCCTTGCATAAGAGATGGTTTAGTAATATTGGAATCCAGGTACAGTCTGAGACAAATGTCAGTCCCTCAGCGAAAGCCCTTTTCTCTTGTTTTAACAGTAGGTGTGAATACCATCCCCACCTGGGAATATAAATTCAGCCCTCACTTCTGCACACTTGCACTGCAGAGTTGGGAGAAGGGCCTTTTACTGATCAGTAAAGTGCCTGCACTGTTCAGCAGGGGCTTGGCAACAGGATTTACTTAAAACTCAGGAAGTGGAGCCGCTGTCCCCATGAGACTGGGGAGGCTTAAACTTGCATCTGCCTCACTTCTTCATAATGTTAAAGTTGTGACTGTGGGATCTTTAGGGTTGCTGACAACAAAGTTCTGGCATCAATACAGTGGTATGTATGGGTTCTCTTAGCCTGTTAAGAGGAAATTCTTTGCTTTTTTTAGGAAAGCTGTCAAGGGCAGCCTAGCTACACCGAGTTTTTGAAGGAGGTTGCTGAGGTTTTAGCAGGACAAGTGTTTAAAATGAATAGAAAACCACTCCAGTACATACAATTAAGCTCATTATCAAGCTAACTGTATTTTTAGCCTTTTCTGTTACTTGAGGTCTTTCTTGCCCACACTGAAACTCAAATCAGAAGTTCCTGTTATCTACATGGCCATCATGAATTATTGTTTAAACATGAAACATTTGAACTTTTGTTCTAGAAACGACTGTTAGTGCTTTTAAGTTTTCTAGACGAAGGTATAAAATTAGAAACTACTTGATGCAGCAGCACAATCTTTCCCTATGTGTTTCTTCAAAGTTAAATGCAAACTCTGAAAGCAGTCCAACCTGCTTAGCATGTTTTCAAGTGGCTACCCCAGGGACTAATGACAGTATGACTCACGCACATAATTGGGCTTCTTGGTGCTTTTCCTCTCACTGAAGGTTTCTATTGCAAACGTGTACGAAATGATCTTCTGAACAAAGTTTAGGAGGGCCTGTGGCTCAGCCTTGATAACTGAATAAAACTGTTTGCTCTTGTTATAATGGTCATGTCAAGTTCTGACCAAGAGCCTTGACTCCTGTATGACTGGTGCACGTGCCTCACATTGTGTGTGTGTGTGTGAGAATCTGTTACGGCTGGAATACTGTCACAGATCAGACTTAGCAGTGCACGTTGGGCACTAGAAATCAATAAACTTTGATTATCAGTGAATTGATGAGTTTGTTTACCTTGTATGTGGGGAAGATAATTCTAATAAACAAATTTTGTCTCAATATCAAAGCAAAGAGAAATTCTTCCTGCTTTGCAGCTGTACTGAATTTTGGTTTGGCTTCTCTGATTTTGCTCTCATTTTCCGCCTGTAGAAGAATAAGTAATGTTTCTATAACTTACGTCTGCTTCAATGAGCTTGGTTTAACGGAGGCATCATCTTTTTAATATTTTCATGAAGACTTGTGTGGGCCCAAAAGCCGTTTAATGCTAAAAACTGTCAATGCTTAGAAAATGAGTTAACCGTCTCTTGGCTGACTAGTGTGTGTGGTGCTTTAGTGTCAGATTCATAGACTAATGATGTGGAGACTTGGGTGTTCTGGTAGTGGTGAGTAGCTTCTGTTCAGTGTGCAGAGCTAAGCACTCCTGTATGCAGGAGTCATCCTGGGCACTTTGGGGAACTGCAACTTTCTGGCAGTGGTCTTTGTCTGCAGACAGGTAGTACAGAACTGTGTAAATGGATGAACACTAGAATATGTTGCTCAGAGTTGTTTTAATTTCTACCCTTGGAGATAGTCAAGAGGTTTCTTCCCTAGAATATTTGCCTTGTAAAAGAAAGCAGCTAGCCAATGCTTTTGAATATCTTGAACTGCTACAGAGTCAAACACCAATATTCTACCAGTGCTTTAACTGGATTTAAAATGTCACTAGTGTATTTGTAGGGCAGGTGTTAGTCTTCACTTCTCAGTTCGTAAAGACTTACATGACTCTAAGTCTGTGCAGTCTTCCTCTTGCTGAACTCTGAGGATTGAGAAATCTTCAGCAGAACTCAAGAGGAATCTGAAGCAGTGATACTACCTACTACAGAGTGCATGATACCCTTTACTCACAGTTTTGCAAGATTCTTTTAAAACTTCAAACATGAAAATATTATCACTGCGTATCAAGCACCAAAATCTTTTCATCAGGTTGAATAATACAGCTAAAGCATGACCTTAAGAAGCTAAAATTCACTTTTAATATAGATGAGATTTTTACCTGCCTGTAACGCTGAGATGTCCAAGTTGGACTCTGTCCTGTCATCTTCCATTTTAATACCTGTAATTTCAATGCCACAAGTATCAGGAGTTGCTCCACTTTGCACATAAACAGCAATCCAAACAGAAAGACAGTACCCTGATCCTCCAGATGGTAGAAGGCCTAGGGTTACCTCTCACACCTGACAGAACCTAGTAATGTGCTTTTCTAGGCCACAGAACTGAGAAGGGAGGTGAAACATGGTGTTGCAGCTGGAAGGATTTCAGGCTACATAAAAATATCCACTGGTGTGCTGGGAAATACATTCTGAACAATGGAGTCCTACATGTAGGAAGCAGAAAACAGTTAGTGTAACCTTACAGTGATGGTAAGCTAGAGAACTTTGCTAGAGGCTTTTGTTCTAGTCAGAAGAACACCTGGATAACTTACAGGCAAACTGTGTCCTGTCTTAACTTGGGCTTACAGAATCACTTAGGCTGAAAAAAGACCTTTTAAGATCAGATCGTGGAGTCCAATACCTCCAGGGTGGGGATGGTGAGTCAACTACTTCCCTTGAGCCGCCTATCAAGTACTTGATAACTCTTATCAGTGAAGGTTTTTTTTTTTTTATCCAATCTAAACCTCCCCTGGTGCAACTTGAAGACATTTCCTTTTTGTCCTATGCTTGTTACTTGTGAGAAGTGAACAACTCTCACCTCACTACAAGCTCCTTTCAGATAGTTACAGACAGTGGTAAGGCCTCTCCTAAGTGTCTTCAAGGTAAATGTCTAGTGTGTACTTAACACACGAAACTGCCAACTGAAACATAATTGCGTAAGAACCCCAAACTGGCACAGAAACTTCAGCACACAGGTGCACAATCCAGGGACAGCTATTCACAAAAATAACCATTCAGGTGTTGAAGAAAGAAAGAAACAACTACGGACAGCTTGTTTTTTTTCTTCTGTATATGTTTTTGTGATTTCATAGAAAAAAATATTCAGTAATTTACATAGCTGCTATTGCATGTTTAAATAAAAATGCAAACTACCAAAAAGGCTACTGAAGTTTGATACCCATCAATCTTTATTCATACTGGCCCAATTACTTTTAAAAACACCATTAAGTAGACACACACTGCCATCTAGTTGAGCATCTCTAACACAGCTGCAGTTTGATTGCTGAGGAGAAAATGTGTTGCTTGGAGCAAGTAACTTAATACAGTACAAAACATATACAGACTTAAAAATGCTGCACTGAATGCTTTGTCAATTGTCTATTATGTAATAGAGATACACAGAGCAAAGCTAAAGTATTTTATTAATAATTTATTGTCAGTAAGAAAGACTGGCTAATGGTATTTTTCAGTAAAAACCTTTACAAGACCATTGGATCACAAATATACAGACACTATAAAAACCGTGTCGTGGTGGTTTTGGTTCTAAACTGGTGTGTAGAGGGTCCCCAACACACTTTCCAGTAGGGAAGAGGAAAAAAAATGTTTACAGTTCTAAAATACAGCAACCCATTTAAGACATTTCCATGTAGCTGACCTGGAAAAGTATCAGACCTAACATGTACGACTGACATTGTGTATGTTAAATGTTTTTATAATGAAATGTGAAACTTTTAATTTTGGGGGGGGAATACATACAGTGACACCCTGATTTTAAGAAGTCAGGGTGTTTAGTTTTTAATGGCACACTAACACCACTAGTTTCAGTGGAAAACAAATTCACAAAATATCTACAAAATCTAGTTAAAACTATTAAAATCAAAACTGTACATAAAATTTACAAAGTAGGCAAAAATTAACTGCATTAGAACTATATAAATACATATGCATCATGCTAACATGGAGAAGTGTTATGTGATTTTAACATAGGCAATGTAGGTACAAAAAGGATGTTCAGATTCGGCACAGCCAATGGAAGTCTCGGAACTGTACAGTTACAGTAGGTTGGGAAATGGAAGTATACTGACGCAGTGAAATGACCTGCATGATCCAATGCTGCCATGCCAGTTTAGCTCACTGAAACAAAAACAAAAAAAGTGTTCTCTGGGGCTGGGAAAAAGAAAAATAATATAAAAGATCTTTAAAGTTGTTCTAGAATTCATAAAGTTTGTTAGAGTCCAGGCACTTTTGTTGAGTGTGTCAGACTTCTGTATGTTGCTGGGAATCAAGTGGAGGAATCTTCACATCTTCAAAATGACCATCGTCTCCACTATCATAGTCACTCATCATGACTTCAGACTCCATTTCACAGCATGCTGACACATCAGAGCATGAAGCTGTAGAAGCATACACAGACATGGACATGTTGTCTACAGTGGGTGCTTCAAAGTCTCTACTGTACCCTAATGTATAAGGAGCATAAGGTTCTCTGTAACTGCTATTGACACCACTGGTTGTGGTCTGAGGTTCCGACATGTCTGCAGGGTAGTGATGGGGAAGGTACTGATTGAGGTTGAATCTCTGCCTGCTTCTTGTAGAAGAACCCAAGCTACCTACAGCTGGCATGTCTCTGGGTGGCTGTATTGATTCAAACTGGTCGCTGTATTCTGGTGGTAATGGTGGAAGCTCATCAGGTGCAGGGAAGTCATCAGGTGGAGGTGGAAAATCACTTTCTATGTCATAACCGCCAGGATAATAGTCTGTATCAATTGCATTTGCATCTGTGTAGAGGGGAGCTGACTCCTCAACCACTTCATAATTTGGATACTCTTGGATACCTGGCAACTGAACACTTGGCATCCAGTCTGATGTATCCCAGTGATAACCTGAGAAGTTAAAATGTTTTGAAAAAATAGTATTAGTATCTGGTCTTCCAAGTCAGTCTGAACTGAGAAACACATGTAAAGACAGTAGTGTGATTATGACAGTATTTGTTAATTAGGGAGGAGTTTGCCCCAGTTCCACAAGACAGTCAGCACAAGTGTACATTATGCCATGCATGAGATAGTGTTGTTCACACTGGAACTTGCATGTTTTCTCAGATATCTCACCTATGAAATGTGCTGTCACAATACCTAATGGTATAGAACTGTTTGCTGGAGCTAAATTCTTACTCAGTTGTGGTTGAATAATTACAATTAGTGTGGAAACAGCTGCTTGTTTTTCTAAGTATGTATTTAAAATATATAAACCCAATGTTTTTTCTTAAAAGAATTTCTGAAGTATCCAGAACATTTAAAGTTACTTTACACCTTAAATGAACTGTAAAGTTAAACTTCATAAAATTGTTAGCTCTACAGTAATTGCCACACATACTAAAAATCTTTGACCATTAGTAAAGACATTCCACATTCAATGCAAGAACAAACCAGCAAAATCAAGCTTCATCATGCATAAGTGACCAAACTTGATCCTTTCTTGCAAACTCCCCTTGAACAAGTTTGTATTTGTCTGCTGGAACTTAGATGTAAGCCTAATATTGTTAAAAAATGTTTTCTCACATCAAAAAGGAAAATAGTAAAGAATTACAATAAAATGCAAATCTAGTAAAGAATAATCACTGCAGACAAATGCACAACAAGCAACTGACATTAAGTCTGTTAAAATCACGTATTAACAGTATTTTGTGTGAACATCAATGAACTGCATGCAGAAGTCACCTCTTGAAGTGCTGAGGTCAGGAACAGCAAAAGATTCTTTAGGTGGCAGAATGAGAAGAAAAAGGAGAAAACATCTGGAGTTAGGAATGAATAGTGGAACTAATGTAAAGACAAATAATGACTGTCACTATGATGTTCATGCTGCCTTTGTCCAGTTTATTTGTTTTTTCCTCTGGGCTCCTGAATAGTTACTGAGTTATTGTACAGCCCACAGCTGCATAGTGGCAAAATCTGCAACCTGTAGTTTGCTGAAATCCTCCAGTCAGTAGATTAAGACTTCTGCTGAAAATGGAGAGACAACTTTGAGTTTTTAATTCCCTATTACACCCAGCTGTTGTTTCATACAGGCCTGCATCTATTAAAACTTGAACCCTCAAATATGTACGAAGGTGGGAATTCTACTTTTAGTACCTTGCTTCCACAGACTGTACACTGCAAGACCTGTCTCCCTTCATTTAGCAATCCCAGAAAGTCAATGCTCAGCAAAGAACTGTCCTGTGTTATTTGACACATTATAACTTCCCTCGCTTCAGGAATCTATGTGCTCTATTAAGGTCTGTAAGGATGGCCATTGCCCATCCCAATACCAGAATCCTCTCCTAGGGACTGATACGTTCATCTACTCTTGGAAGATGTGAGGGACAGAGGTTGACTCTTGGCAGGTTTGGTTTTGGTTTCTTCTGGTATTTGTTTTGTGGTTTGTTTTTTAGGATTTCTTTGCCCAGACAAGAAAAAACAAACATACTGTCCACACTAAATAGGGAGATCTCAGTCCTGTTCTCTTTTTTTGAGGTAAGGACCCTTTAACATAAAACACAGGAACACAAACCATAATCTGATCCTCCTTAGAGCTAATTCTACTAGATTGGAGCTGTATTTCCTCTTGCAGTTTGCACTGTTGACCTACATGGAGTTACCACCTTTTCTGAGAAGCACTGCAGAGAACACAGACTCACAGCTATCCTAGGATGAGACTAGCTACTGTTCAAACTTCAAGGATACCTGCTGGACCAAACCACTGAGAGAAACTAAATGGGAAAAGCCCCTCTGTCCCAGAAGTTGACCTTGAGCAAGGATCTCTGCTGCTTGAACCTCCTGAGGGTGCTGAAGATGAGAACTCTACCTAAGATGCTTTGAAAGAAAGAATGCTTCTTAAGAGTAGAAACTTTCAAGTGTTAAGAAATAGCTGAGAAGGATATTCTTAATCTCTTTAAAATATCCTGCAATGCATAAAATAATTTGTATTTATTTTACTGAACTGCAAAGACAGATTTTAAGTTTGAGAAATGCATCCATAGTTTTTATTTTTAGCTGTTTAAAATTTCTGAGAAATTCTAAGTTATTAAATATTTCTCCTGATTTTGCCTCTTCTAGTCTTGTAATTCTCACTTTCGTTAAGTATTGTGCAATATGATTCTTTTAGCACTGAAAATTATGGTGTTTGTCAGCACACATTAGACAGGACAAGCTTTATGTAAACTAAACACAAACTCTAGCCACTAGAATTAATTTCATGTTCTTAGTTACTTGCACATTACTGGAACTTTATTCTACTTAAAAGTCCTTAAAGCAATACTTAGTATTTGTATAGTCTTCACTGGCACTTTTTACAAAATACAAGTAGTAGTAATGCAGCAGGTTATTTCTTTCCTGTTAATATTTTACTGAAAATAACCTTCGCCTCTAACTTCCAAATGCATACTACACACCCCCCTAAACATATGCATGTTTATGTATTTACACCCAAACATATAAGGCTGGGTAGTAAGCACTTAAAACTATATATCTCAACCTCATGAAAGAAATCAGGGTTTTTTCTGGTGAAGAGACAAATTGATCTGAAAGACTGGGCACAACAGTGCTGATAAGACACTACTCCCATTCTGTTCAGCTGGACAAGGTACCAAAAGATGCAAGGACTACTGCTTTTTCATCTATGGTAGTGTATGTAATTGCCTGTGATGCTGTTTCAGTTCTGCTGTGAGCCTTACTCTGCATGCTTTCAAAAGACAGTAAGCACCAACATCTCTTCATGACAGTTTTTTTTTCTCCAAGAAATCACACTCTGAATGTTTACAATGTAGCTACAGCACACACATGAAAATATGAAGATATACAACACAAATATATTCTTCACTAAAACTTATCAGAAATCACCAATAACTTCCATTATACAGGGCTAAGTTATTAGAAAACAAACGTGCATTATCCTGCCAAAGCAGAAAATAAATATGAAAACATGTATATACCTTCTTTTTCCACCGAGTCAACAACAGCATTGACAAGGTGTATTACAGTCACTACGGAAGCTTGTAAAAGGTATAAAAGGGGCAAATTAAAACAAACCTATAGTTAGTATCACTTTAAACAGCATACATATATTCAAAGAAAACCCTGTAAAGTTGCAGTTCATTTTATAGAGCATACATACATTTTATTGGTGTACATAAAATACATCTCTAAACCTGAATTTTATTATTGATAAACAAAGAAAAGACTACTAACACCAGTAAGGTAGCTTTGCGTTTGTGTCATTTCTTACCAAACTTCTAAGCTGTTGCCAATTGCATGATACTTTAGAAAAACCTAGTTTATTGCTTCCCAGTAAAGTCTTGTTTTGAATAAATTAAGGAATTATGCTATATACTTCCACTTTTAAATTGCATGCTATTTTTTCCCCCTTCAGTGGAAGCATAGTGGAAAAATTGTAACTGAAAGGAACTAAAATGCTACAATTTGAAAAATAGCTAATGAAAATTTCTGTTGCTGACCTACTTAAGTTGTGTGCAACCAGTAGAATAACAAATTCAGGTTGTGACGTTTTTATTTAAAAAAAAAAAAACAAAATGAATGCATTTCTTTATGGCTTCCCTTTCCCAAGATACTTTTGGGACAAGGGTTTACTTTTGTACAAGAGTGGGATGAGATAAGCACATGCAGTTTGTTTGCATGGCTCAGAGATTAAATTCCAAACTAAAACGTTCACAGAAGCTACCAAAAAGGAAGGAAGGAACAAAATTTACAGTGCTACAGCTATATCTCTTAAAATGATGCATTCGTGAGTAATCAATACACGACGAGAAGTGTAAGAATGTATACCACATATAGGATGGGGAGGAGGAGAGAACGATGTACTGCACAACACTTAACACCACAGGAAATTAACACCACAGGAAAACTTGGAAGCTGATAGAAGGTCTACTGATAAAATGATGAATACTGTAAGCATACCATTTTACTTTCACCAATCATTTAACACAGATATTTCCTTTTCATGCTGTTAACAACAAATTGCTCTACTTCATTCTGAAGTAGGGCATTCCTTACTCCTGAGCTAAAGGGATTTCCATTCTTTTTACCATACAAAGATAAAAGCAGAAATTGGGAGTATCAAAACAACTTAACTTAGTGAATTAACTTATGACACAACCGTAATTTTCTCCAATCAGTCTGAAATTTTCTGAATACAAAGCATCCGTTACCACAATGGAAAAGGACTTCTGATTTGTAACAATAAAACCCTATGTATGCTGATTATATTTCGATGGACTGGATTTGTGATCAAAATATTTGTATTTTTATACTGGCTTTTTTTTCAAGGTAAGATTTTTTAAAATTAATTCATTTGAATCATGGTGAAAGCCAAATATACTGCTCTACTATAACAAAATTTCTGTTTATGCAGTTTCCTTCATTACTAAAGTCATCAAACTTACAAGCAGTCCCTTAAACTCTGCTTTCACTCAGAACTGATCTGATCCATATGGGAGCTGAGGTTGCAGCAAGAAAGAGAGAGGGAAACAAATGAAACTGTAACACCACAAAGCTTTTTACTAAGAGCTGAATGTCAAAACAAAAAGTTATTTGTGCAGAAGAGATCTTAAATTCTCTGTATTCTTGTACAAGGTAATAATTGACTGCCTAGAAGAACTTAAGAAATTTGAACACGTTTTCAGCACCTCTGAACACCCTATACTGCATTTTCAATGTTGATCTTGTAAATCCAGTATTTTATGTAATTTTAAAAGGCAAAGTAATTAACATGAACTCTTAGGCAAGATACTTAAATTTCTATCTAGGTATAAGCATAAGTAAACATATTTATATATTTGTAAGTCCTGTCAATTTTTTTGTTTTGCATCTGTGTATCAGAAGTATGAATGCAAATTATCACACTTAACGTACCATTGTCATCACATGATTCCGACTGGAAGGAGCTCAGAGATTGGACCTCAGACATGCTTTCCCTTGCACTATAAGGATGGGAGCTCTTTTCATCCAGAGGTTTTTTTGAAAGGCAGGGGTCAAGGTCTACTACTTTAGCTGAAAGAGAAAGTTTGAAATGAGATGAGATGAATTGATTCTAGATTTAAAATTAGTTAAAATTTAAGGCAGAGATGTATGCTTTTCACAAAACTTAACAGCATATGAAGCCTGATCAGACTCAAAACCCAGTAAAGTCATAGTGCCTTCCTGTACCCTAACAGGCACAAAGACTTTGCATTTATTTATGGAGTGGGTTCAGAGGAAGGCTACAAAAATGATCAGAGGGATAGAGCACCTCTGCTTTGAGGACAGGCTGAGAGTTGGGTTCTTCAGCCTGGAAAAGAGAAGGCTCCAGAGAGACCTTATTCTGACCTTCCAGTACATAAGGTCTGTAAGAAAGATTCTAGTAAGGCCTGTTGCACCAGGACAAGCGGTAGTGTTTTAAATTGAAAGATAGAGTAGACAGAAGGATGACACTTCCACAGTGAGGGTGGTGAAACACTATAATAAGTAGCCCAGACAGGTGGTGGAGACCTCATGCCCAAAAACATTCAAGGTCAGTTGCTCTGAGCAACTTGATCTAGTTAGGGGTAGCCCTGCTCACTGCAGAGGATGACCTTTAAATGTCCCTTCCAAACAAAAGCTATACTAGAATTATGCCAACACACAGCTTTAACAGAAGTAATAAAATAATATCTTACTGTCATAGTCGAAATCCCAGCTGGGTTTCTGTATTGAGTCGCTGTCTGAAGGAGAATTTGAGGGAGGTGGAGGTGGCAAATTTGGTGCTACACTGCAAACAGCTACAGCTTTTCTGTGACCATGTACAGAATCTGGGTTAAAAGTACTAAACTCTGGGTGCTCAGGTATAGCAGACCCCTCAAAAGAATTCCTGTCAAGATTGTTCCTGGAGTCACTTGGAATGCTTGGAGTGTATGAAATGGGACGAACAGGAACCTGTGGTGGGATGTCAGAATAGATGTTCTTATTCAACTTTGCATCAAAATAAGGTCTTTGCAAGAAAGCTGTAGTAGCTCCCAGTTGCTTATCTTCAGGTTCTGGTTGGCGCTTCTTCTTTCTACTAACCACTTTGCGGCAAACAACAAAAATTACAACTAACAAGAATATTCCTGCGATGAAAACAATAATCCCAATCACTTCCGCTAAGCTAATGTTCCAAGATGTTGAAACATATTTGTTAAGAACAATATCTGTGCAGTGTTTTCCTCCAAATCCACGGCTACAATTGCAGTGATATGAACCGTAAGTGTTCTCACACAGGGCACCATTAAGACATGGGTTTTCTATGCATTCATCGACGTCAGTCAGGCACCTACCAGAGAGAGAAATGATCACTAGTTTGAATCAACAGTCTTTGTTAAGTTTCCTTGACTGCAGCAGTCCTAGATATATTTAATATACAGTATTGTACAGTACCAGGCAAATATGCTATTTTATTAACATTCCAGGTATCAGTTTGACCTGCTAATGGGTAAATAATACCATTAACATTTCAATCTATGTGCGAGACTACCTACCTTTCTCCCCGAAAGCCTGCTTCACACTCACAAACAGGCCCATCCAAACTGTCAATACACTTGCCACTGTTTTTGCAGGGATTGTCTTTGCAATATGGACCTAGCTGGCACCTGCAAAGGCAAAAAAACCCTACATTAGAGGAAATAAAAAATAAGCATGAATGAATCACTACCTTACTGCAAGTGAGTACATACTGTGGGATCTGGGTCTGTAACACAGGGGCTGGCATTAACTTCAACTAACTCTTGTGCAATTTAAAATGTGAGCTTTAAGTAGGAAATGGATAGAGAAAACAGAATAAATGTTACATTTATAGCCTATTTCCTAAGGGGTTCAGTAGTACAGTAAACCATACGAACATACCTTTGGCCTGTGTACTGGCCTCGGCACTGGCAGATAAAATCATCACTGACCGGGATGCAAGTACCACCATAAAGGCAAGGGTTGGAGGCACAAGGGTTGACACTTACGTCGCAGTGAGTTCCCATAAACAGAGGTGCACACTTGCAATAATAACCTGAAATCAAATACAGAGTTTTCTTGAAAGACGCAGATGGTTGTACTGGATTTCAGATAACATCTTCCCTGCCCACCTACCTCTTTAAAGACAGGATGGGAAAAAAAACCAGAAATGTCTTTATCAAAAGAAGAAAGTCTAACAGTAAGGTCTTTCTTGAATATGACTAAAAGATAACTTTCACTTTTCTCACAAACTTGAGGTTGTTACAATTATTGCAGAATTTTTTTAAGGAAGACTCTGAAGTTGGCAGTAAAGAAGGTGGACCTTAGGCATTAATACTGAACATTAAACGCTGACTTTTTCTTAAGACCTTTGTGTACTGCGTGCCCCAACAAACTTAGTCTAGAATACAGGCAGACACAGCCTTCCTTACCTGCTCAACCACCATCCCTTTTGCAGCTCCCTGGGAAAGCAAGAATTGTTCACAAAGCTGTTTTGTCCTTCATGGCAAGGAAGTGAAAAAGAAATTTTGAAAACTAACAGCAGACTATAGCACAGCTTACCGCCATTTGACAATGCATTGCAGATGCCTCCATTCTGACATGGGCTGCTTGAACAACCTTCTGTGGCAGTCAATAAACATCCAGGAGTCACGTCTACAGATTCTTCCATGTGTACAAAACTTCGTGGCTTACTATTTAGGGGCAGCTCTTGTCCATTAAGTACCACAGAATCCATACAGCCTCTGAAACCATTGCTAACTTGAGGACTTCTACCATGTCTTGTACCTTGCCGGATGTGACCACCAAAAAACACATGATTATCCAGGTTTAGAGTCCTAAGAGTACCAGGAGCAGTACCAGATGCAGTATGCACTCTATCCAGAACAAGTCGTGCATAATTTCCATCCACCTCAAGAGATACTGAATGCCACTGGCCATCGTTAATCTGAATGCTCTGAATGGAAACAATCCCAGGTCCACTGCCACAATCAAATTTATACTGCAACCTTCCATGGTGAATCTACAAAGAAAAGCCAAATCATCAACAAATGGTCTGCACACTTGAAGAACATAAAATATTGATACCTATAGAAGTTTGTCTGCTGGAGAGAGTATGATGGTGGTTTTCATAAAAGGCAGTTTAATAACACTGTATTCCAAACAGTCTCAGCAATTGCAACTCTTTCCATATGGTTCTTTTAATTAAAAAGTATACTTTGTGCATTTTGTCTTCTAGCAAAGAAGTCAGAGATCATCACCATCAAGTGATTACAATACTTCATGACCTTTCATCTTGTGGGTTATCTTTTCAGTACAGTCTTAATTACTGTTATAAAGAAATGTAAGATTATTTAAGAGAGAACTCAGAGGGATTTGGTTTTTTTGTCTTATTTGTTAAGAAAAGTAATTCCTTTCAGACCTTAAAAAACAATATACAAATTTGTCACCTGGATGTATAACATGCTCTACCTTGAAGGTAATTTTCAATTACAACTATTCTAGAGAGATGATTCTATCTTCTGTTTCGGCACCAAACATAGTAAGAAGATGGTAAGAAGAAAACAGGAGTGGATATGCACCCGAAGACTTCAATGTACCTCTAATATACTGTAGTCTGTTCCTCGAGCGTACATCACAACTGCATGAGCAGAATAAGTTCTAAGCCTCATTGTCAGCTTCATTTCCTCTTTGTTCTCATTTTCCATGAGACGGTATTTCACATAGCTGCTCCCAGTAAATGTCACAGCAGAGCTAGTTGATGCTTAGGTAGATATAAAAGCATTAAGAGTGTTAATACAGGAAGGGAAATCAGATTCATGTGTTTTTATACAGGTATTTTTAGAGGTGACTTCTTACCAGGACATTGCCCAGCTTTGCTGTCATGGCAGACACAGGTGTATTTGCCTTCCTTCGTATCTCCTAAACATTCGGTACCATCAGGACATGGGTTTCCTTCACACACACTATTCACCAGGGGACATTTCCCTTCTGTGAAACAAAGCATATTATTGCACTTCTGCTGGCTGTAGCAGAAAAGGGACACCTAAGAACACCAGCTGAAAGCAACTCAAACAGACTTCCTAACTGTTAAGACAAGGAAGTGAAGTAACAGTTGAGGGACATGACTGGCACAAGCACAAGACTAGAAAAATGGCACACATAGTGGCTGATGTTAACATTTAACTTGATAATTCAGTTAGTAGAATTTGGGAACTTGGTTTAAGATTTACCATACTATCATACACCCTGAAAAACCACATGTAGGTATTAAACTGTGGCACAACGGATTTGGGACAGCAGAAGAGGACCACGCTTTAAATATTTGCTCAAGATGCAGAAGTTCACTCAGCAGTGTTGTATCTCTCTTAATGAATGCTCATTTCCCAGTTCACTCTCATTCTCAGGCAAGTTTGGAAGCTGCATGGGCTATTCCTCTAGGCAGAAATGAACATGTTTTCAGGCACTTTGCAAAAACTTACCTTCAAACATACAAGACTGAAAATGGCTGGCAATTTAAAAGAAGGCCAAAAAAAAAAAGGAACTTCTTTCATAAAATGAAAAATGAAGAAAGGTATAACTATAAAAACCAAAGTCCCCTCCAATATGTATTATGTCAACTCCTAAATTAATGAGAGCAGAAAGAATTACTACTTGTACTAAACAAAGTGAGGCAAATGTTGCAATGAGGGTTACACACCATTTCTCTTTTCCTGTAATATGAATTTTCCCCTGTAGACTACGGAAGTTCAAAATATGAATAACCTTTCCAAGGATGTGGTTTTTCTTTACTGCTTTTCTTACCTTTGCAAAGACAAACTGCTGTTCTGTGGTGACGGGGAGTGACAAAACTCAATCTGGCTGTGCTGTGGGTTGACATGATGTTCTCATCCACTGTTACTTTTTCTTCACAAAATTTCAAGGGACAATCCAGGCCTGCACAAAGCTTATGGAAAACATCAATTATCCGAACACCCAAAATCTCCTCTAGGTCAGGCACAGAAGAGTTTATTTTATGGAGCAAAATTCTCATTGAGTGCTGAGAGCTGCCAGACTTTTCAATATGCAGGAGAATATCAAGATTTGAAGGAGGATCAGAAGGCTGCAAACTAACAATCT
This sequence comes from Upupa epops, assembly GCA_013397515.1. Classification (NCBI taxonomy): domain Eukaryota; kingdom Metazoa; phylum Chordata; class Aves; order Bucerotiformes; family Upupidae; genus Upupa; species Upupa epops. Next base: position 84,126 of record VZRI01002417.1, on the reverse strand, counting down.
GGATGTCATTTCTTCTCACTCCCAAGATGTTTCTTAATGCTCTCTGGAAATTGCGCCAGTAATCACCAATGAATTCTTCAGGGGAAAGGTTTGCAAACCGTATTGCAATGCTGTGATTTAGTATATCTTGCGTGAGTTGTCTGATGTGTACAGTAATATCAGCTGCAGTTGTAAATTTTCCGTCTGTTACCGTGATGTTTAGCAAATACTGTCCTACGTCTAATCGTTTATGTGCTATTAGTTTGCCACCAGTACTGGAAACTGAGAACAAGGATTCCATTTTGGGATCCAGACTGTATGTCAAAGTATCATAAACATCTTGATCAGTTGCATGAACTTTTCCAATGACACCACCTGAATATTCTTCTCCAAAGGCTGTGATAAAGATTTCTAGAGGCAGAATTGCTGGAGAATAAATGCTTTCCTCAATAACTCTAATATCAATGTAAGTCAAAGATGACAATGGTGGTTTTCCATTATCTGCCACCTAAAGAAAGATGAGGACAAGAGTTAAGATTTTTGCTTTATCTCAAATGCTACTGTAAGCACGTAACACTTTACAGGTTTTTTTCTTAAAAAAACTCAACAAAATCGTATGTTCCTAGAGGAAGATGCATAATACAAACATGTTTTCACTTCTTCAGTGCTCTTAATGCCTGGAAATGCCACTAAGTCTTAGCAAATAGAGCGGAAACGCACAGTAGCCGATTTCAGACAGCAGATGGTGCTTGAAGCTTTTTTATTTAAAGCATGGAAATGGGTTACAAACTTGAAATGAGTCATGCACTAGAAATCTGCAATATGCTTTACTACAGTTATTAGGAGGTGGTCTTAAAGACGATCTAAATGCTGTATGCCAAACAGTGCTTCCAACAGAAAACAATATATGTACAAAGTTACAGTTACTTACATTGTCTTTCATTATTTGTATCATGCAGATTTACAAAAACCACCTGTAGTGCTATTAGCAGCAGACAGTTGAAGTAATTATATTTAACAAAATCAGGCCAATTCAATTTTAAAGTCCTTTTAAACAAAAACATATACCCTGTCCCTCCACCCCTTTTTGACAAAAGCATACACTGTTGCCATATGAAGAGGGGACACAAAGAGTAGAAAAGGAAGAAAAAAAGTGAAACGAGCATTCCCTTGTGTTCACTTCTTTGTTTCTGACTTCTTGTTTCCCATTTACCTTTTTCCCAGAGCTCTTTCTCAGTTATAGAAAGCAACACTAAAGAATTGGAGAGATGTGAAAAGGCAGAGAGGACAGAGGGCTCCACAGGTTAAAGATAACCTGCATTGTTCAAAAGACTTCACAATAATTTTACAGTGACTACAGATAGTTGGTATGCTTTGAAGATCTATGCAGAGAAGCTGCTTTTGATTTTTTCATACACATTTAAGGAAAAAAATAATCCAGGAAGCAGATTATATGTCAATGTGTGCATTATTGTAGCATTTTAAAAGGTATTGCATGTCTTGTAGAACTACATGTCATCTTAACTCCAAGTGACAGGCATGACTAGAAACCTGCCCTCTAGTTACCCAAACATAAGTAAGTAGACAGAGTGAGCTCAAGTTGGCAAAGTTTTGTTTTGCTTAGATTTCTGCCTGGAAACAAGAGAAGACAAGCAGTTTATCTACAGGGGAAATGTCCAAGGGAAACAAGAAAGGGCTTAAAACAAACAGGCAAGCAAAATTATAAGAATGGACAGCAAGAAAAAAGAAGAGCCCCAGGAGAAATGATTTTCCACTAGTGCAGATACTTAAAAGGTCTGCTGTGGTTTTAAACTGAAGACTTCAGAGCATGGCACAAAGGACTGTATGACTCATAGCTGAAGATTTCACACACTAACGCTGCAAGACATTTGTTAATGGATAATCTATTTCCTTTGGAGAGAGGGAAAGCAAATGTGAGTGGCATGCACATGTAGGTTGCTGTTGAAAAAAGAATCCTTATTTCTATTGAAACCACGAAAGTGAAGTAAAATAAAGGTTCATGTTAAATAGTTTTGTGGAGGTAGTAGTGCATATATAGAAAGGGTTTGAGAGATTTTGGCGATGTTTTTTTTTTTCCATTAAAGTATGCCTGTAACGTAAGATGACCTCTACCTCAGCAATCCATTCACAAAGCAACTAAGGTGAAAGCTGTCAATATTGAAAATCATACCAGGGAAGGTCAGTTAAAAAATGAACACAAGTATCAAGAGATCATACACAGCCATTAACTTGTGAGCTGCAAGATTAAAGTGCAGAAATTAAAGATAGCATAACTTTAGAAGCTGCTTCCCTACAGTCTTTGAAAAGCCTTTCTTCTAAATGAACAGGGGAAGAATATTTTTCCACAGAAGTCATGAATCTATTTTTGTGTGCATCACTAGAACTTAAGTCGTGTGATATGAAAACGCTAGTTTTAGTCTTAGATACCCTTCATACTTCTGTATACTGACTCACTAAAGAGAAGATAATAGAAAATTACAACACCGTTTCTATTTTAATAAAGCTATTGGTGTAAGATGATAAATGGCAATTAAACGATGGTGACATATTTTCAGGATCCAGGCAGGGAGCTTGCAAATCAAGGGATTAGACGGGTCCACAGCACTGAGACTGGGCAGTACAGGACACAAAAGATGCACTTTAGAATAGGCTGCTTTTATGATTTACAGTCTCTGGGAAGCCTTTGTTCTAAACAAGTACGTTTGTTTTAAGACACTTGTCTAGTTATTGGATCCCATTAAAATAGCCCCTATTCATTCCCTAGAAAAAAGGCACTTCTAAAGCACTGTGTTAAAGAAAGGATAGCTGAAGTACTGTCAGGCTGTTTACAGGCCTATGAAGTGGCCTGGGAATGAAAGAATTGCATGATTCCACTCAGGAGGAAGTGTTAGGTGCCCCATACTTAAAGAAAGGGCAGGCTCATTAGGAAAGGCCAAAGGTACAGCTAAATCATGAAATGTCACAGACAGTGAACAAAGACCAAGTCTACAGAGAACAAGCGCCTGGGTGTGCACTCATACGAATATGCTTTAGAAGCAAAACAAATATAAATTAGTTACTACTTAGAGAAAATAAACCACATGAATCTCATATTACACCAACTGCATGTACAGGAGAAACACTGGTGGTTAATTTTTCCCTGAAGAAAACAGTGACTTTGGGGAACCAACTGTCAAAGCCTATTAGACAAGTGTGACAAAGCCTAGCTCTACTGTTGTTTCAGACTCAGTCAGCTAAAAGAGCCATCAGCGTCCCACCACTAATTGGCAAATCACTACTGAGAAAAAAAGTCTAAGAACAGAGTGACATACTTCCCTATCTGGCTTTTACTCTCAATTCTCAAATGCTAAACTGAACTACACTTACATGGGACATCTATGATGGTATGTATTCTTATGTTGATGGCTCCTGATAGCATGTTTCAGTGACTCAACAAGCCAATGACAGTATCCGTAACAGTATTTTGTTTTCCCCAAAAAGGAAAGACTTTCTCTAAATGTCACGATTATTGTCTCCATTCAAATAGAATTCAGTGTACACCAAAACAGATGGTACTATTAAACTCTGCAAGTGCATGTTTTCTCAGAAAATGTCTGCAATATTATGTATCAGAGTAATTTGAAGATTAACAGAAATCTCTCATATAAGAAGAAAGGTAAGAATCTTCTTTGCACGAATCTGGAAATGAGGTGTGAGAATTAAAATTGCTTAAACTAAAAATAGCTGGCTTTAAGTCCTCTGTTTGAAGCTGCTTAATTTATAACTGAATTAGAAAAGACTGGATAAGATTAAAAAAAAATCAATTATAACTTTTCTTACACTAGGTTACAGAAAAGTACTTTAGAGAGTGCAGATGTTGTTAATGTACCATGGCTTTTTGAATATGGTCTGGTCTTTTTGCATAACATTGGCAAAGCAGGCTGTGCTGGTTGTGTTTAGTCCAACTGGGCAGAAGAGGAGTGGTTTGGGAAATACAGTAATTTTTCTGGGTCCAGAAGTCCTAACTAATTACACAGGCCTATATCATAGAATATTTAGGGTTATTTTTGAGTCATATGCAGTCTTTTCCACTGCACGATTCTGAGATTCCTAAGTAAAAGGAAAATGGCAAGAAGTCAATCACCAATAGTAGGTGGTTCAAAGGACCACTCTCTGAGCCACTGTGCTGGCTTTTCCAGCATTCCACATGAAAAGCAGAGTGCTTATCAGACTGCTCACCCAGTTAACAATCGGCTTACACATAACCCTTACTATGAATTAAGCCTACTGTTACACCCTTCCATTTAAAGCAACAAGACTCAGAACATGAATAAAATGTTTACAGAGTCTTGTAACAGAAAGGCAAGGGGTAGGGTAGGAAAATATGGTGGGCAAAGTGCAAACAGGAAAAGTTAATGACATAAAGCAAAACTAGAGGTAGCATATCCTACCTTAACATGAAGTAAATAGTGATCCCTCACTTTGCGATTCAGTGCAGCAGTTGTTGTCAGTATTCCTTGCTCATTAATCTGAAAAGTGTTCTCTTCATTTCCACTCAGAATGGTGAAGAGAAAAGGAGGGCCATTGTGAGAAGAATCCTTGTCTGTCACCACAAGCTGTAGCACACTAAATCCAATAGACTTATTTTCCTGTAAACACACAGTACAATGACGTAGCACTTGTTATAATTGAGGATACAGCCCAATGTTGACTACTTTTTTTCACAATGTGAAACCACTTAATCTTTTATTGACAATACTGCTTACGGAAAATACTATCTTCTGAGAATAGTGGTGAAAACAGTAGAAAGTTTAAGGCAGTATAATTTTAAACTTTAGTTTTTTAAGCTTTGCCTTATGTTTTAAGAAGTAGCTCAGCTTTGAAACATTATATTTTTACATTTTTGTTTGCATGAAGTTTCCTGTAAATCAATTACCAACTCATCAAACTTTTCAAATTTAACTAAAACACCTGTTAAGAAGAATCCAAAGCCTTTGCTGAGAGGACTAGAAAAAACACTCTCCTCCATCTGACCCCTTGTATCCCTAATTAGTGTTTTCACTAAGTTGTGGCTGCTGATTGAATCTGGTTAAAAATGTTAATTTACGTTTGGAAATTTGCCATATAAAATCCATCAAGTTTGCATTTGTGAATGCCTTACATTTCGCAGACACCTCAATGTATCTGATACATTGGCACAACCTTATCTAACACTTGTAACAACTCTCCCAGAACATTCATGCTATGCAGTAGTGACTAGACTTTTTATATACACATGCTGTAAATGCAAAGAACGTAGGAGCTTTGTTGTGAAGTGCAATAATAACAAAGCACTATCCTTTCAACAACTGCAAACCCTTCTGAGAACAAACTCATTCTTTGTTCTTGAGAGACTAAGTCAAGTTAGTTATCAGATACTGCAGCTAAAGCTTTTTTTTTCTCCCCTTCAGCAAACCACATGAGGACCACAATTTTCAATTACAAACATTTACACTTGGACATCTAAAGTAATTTGATTTTCATCATAGCTAAGCACATTTCCAACCTGTGTCCAAATAGGTCTAACTTCAATATATCAGGAAATGCACACCGGCATTCTTGGACAAGTCCTCCAGTTTTTTCTTTACTTCCCTCATACTGGGACAGTGAAATGAATGGACTACAAAACACAAGGTCTTCTTTTTTAATTGAGTAAGGGAAACATTAAGAGACATTGCAGTCTGCAGTTTTAAGTGACACATCAATTAACACGCACTTGAAGAAAGATTGTAACTGGGGAAAGCAAAACACCTTTTGACAGCACACAAACATACAAATCTGTAACTTTTAAGATAAAAACAGTAAGTTTTAAGGTAAAAACAGTAAGATGCAGGACATCTTATTTGCATGCTCTGAATATACTGTGTACAGATGGTTCACTTGGGCCTCTTTCAGAAAGCTACTTTTACAAATTGTGTATGTGGTCTCAAACAGAAGTGCTATGTTAGGATGACACAGTGCACCTGATAACACTGTCTGATTCTCACTTATCTGTTGTACAAGGCCAGGCACTACCAACAGCAAAAGGACTCAAGGGATTCAGCTCATTTATGTTACTTAATACAATTTCTTTGTTCCCTTTCATTTATTATCCATTTCATTCAAGATGACAAGTAGTAGAGACATTGCCTCTGCTATCTTTGCTTTAGCAGAGTTTTCTGAATCAGGCAAGAATGTGCCAGCCATTCAGGCAGCTAAGCCACTACTAGCATCCTAAGCAGCAAAATTAGTCTAAGGATTGATATTAAGAAATACTGCTCCTGTTCTAGCTGCTTCTGATGCCAGAGGCCAGTATAAGTTATGTCTTGACCTGTGTGTTACAGTACATAACACTTGCTTCATGCTACTGGGTACCTAAAGTATCCTTTTCTAAGCAGTAACTTAGAAAGAAACAGCAACATTATTATGTATTTTAATGTAACTGTATGATGCTAAGAATTTTGTAAACATAAATGCAAATATACGTACCCATGGACCTATACAAATGCAAAACAGAAGGTGCTCTGCTAGCAACCTAAGTTTCTAAACAGACAGCCTAACAGGAATTTTGTAACCCTTAACACACTTATTCAGGTAAGTAGTCTCAATGACAAACTAAATCAATTAAAAAAACAGAGAAATAAAATCAACACATTAGGTTTATCATATCTTACATAATTTATCAAGTCACAAATTAACACTGTAATAACAATATTGTTTTGAGTACTTCTGTATTTATTGTCTGTATTTACCTGTATGATAACACTGTAGTTTCCTTTTGAGAATACTGGAGGATTGTCATTTACATCAGAAACATCAATATTAACTGTGGTTGTGTTAACTCTAGGTGGGTTTCCATTATCTGAAGCTTGAACTGTCAAGGTATATCCTGAAATCTAAGAAATAATAAATGAAATTAAAAAATTCACTAAGGAGCAAAAAGTAACAAACTCTGATTTTGTTTTAAGGATGAAATATTTTAATAAACCCCCAGTAAAGGTTGCCTTCATGTATGTAATCTGTTCTCTTCCTTCCAGCACACAGAAAACACTGACACTTTCACTTTACTACAGCCTATCAATTTTGGAACATGAAACAGTAATTCATAGCATCGTAAAGGATCGGAAAGAACCTCGAAAGATTATGTAGTCCAATCCCTTTGCCACAGCAGGATCACACAGACCAAGTTGCACAGGAACACATGAGGCGGGTCTTGAACGTCTCCAGAGAAGGAGACTCCACAACGCCCCTGGGCAGCCTGTTCCAATGCTCTGTTACCCTCACTGTGAAGAAATTCCTTCTGATATTTATATGGAACCTCCTGTGTTCCAGCTTGCACCCGTTGCCTCTTGTCCTATCACCAGATGACCTTGAGAAGAGCCTGGCTCCAAAATGACAACTATAATTTAAAAAATGATGGTTATCAATTATGTAGTCCTAAATAAATCCCAACTATGAACAGCTAGATTAATCTCCAGATCATCAAAAACTTACCTTTTCTCTGTCTAGAAGTTTAGTCACTTTTATTTCGCCCCTGGTAGGGTCAATTGTAAAAGGATTTCCTTGATTGCCATCTATAATTGCATAGTGAATGCGGTTACTTGAAGGTCCATCAGCATCATCTGCCATAACCTAAGGGACATTACAATTTCATTTACAACAGGCTGAAACCGATTCTATCACCTTTCAGACAGATTTGTCCTAATGATGAGTACTTTGGTCTAAGATATTTCATGATTCTCTGGAGAAAAGGCATCCAAACAGAACATACCCATCTCGCTTTTTTTTTTTCTCTGAAAACTTAGTGATGTTCTCAACAGGAGAACACAAACATATTAAGAACATTTCATCTACTTTCCCATAGCATCTAAGTCACTGGTTCTGAAAATTTTTTGAAAGAAAGATTCAAATCATTCCATGGCAAACTGATCTATTAATTTATGTCCATATTCAAATCAGCATTTATTACTCCAAGACTGAAAACATGATTGTTATGTCCTTGAATTTCAAAGGGAAAAAATCAACAATACGTACCGTAATGACTGATTGCTCAAGCATGGCATCTTCACTGATTACTGCAGTGTAAGTGCCTTGGCTAAACACGGGAGTATTGTCATTGATATCTGTTACATTGATATTCACTGTTACGACGTCACTTAAGGAAGGTGTGCCTCCATCTGTGGCTTCCACTGTCAAGTAGTACTCGTGAGAAACTTCATAATCCAAGTTTTCAATAATAAAAATGGCCCCTAGGAAGGAAAAAGCTTTATCAGGGCTTGATATGTCATGGTAAAGCTGGAGCTACAGAGAAATGATGAAGCTTTATATATCCAAGTAAGTAAAAAGGTGAGAAGTTAATAGAATTGTACAACTGCTTATGTTGGAAAAGACCTTTAAGATCATCAATTCCAACTGTTAACCCAACTCTGCCAAGCCCACCACTAAATCACGTCCCAACATGCTATGTTACCACAGGCCAAAGTGAGAAAATGGTCTCACAATGATACTTTCGTGCAAGCAGAATATCATGTTTTTATAGGATATGTCAGAATGAGAATGATTCCTCTTTAAGTTTTAATCTTAAGGGGTTTTTTGAGTGACCACAAAGACAATCAAATTAAAACATCAAACACCTTATTTACCCACTCAAGAATTCAACAAATCCCAACTTCCTGCCATTTCTATAAAGCTCACACATTTTATAATGAAAATAATAAACATGATTTCAATCAAAATAAAGAAAAATATAAAATTACCTTTAACTTGACTTTCTTGCAACTAGTGCTGATGTCAAGCATGGTATATGAATTGAAAAATTATCCAGAATTAAAAATATTTCCCAAGAGAAATGTGACTAACCTGCAAGCCTAAAAACTCCACTGGAAATACGGCTGAAAAGAGTATTCCAACCTCTCTTTAACACCGTATCAAAATTCCCTAGGATTACTGGTTTTGTAGACCAAAGACTAGTTTTCCCAATTAATTTAACATCATCTTTCTTTTAACCAGTTTGGTCACTCATTCTGATTATACAGTTTTTGTTAGAAGACTTATGGTTCTATCACTACAGATTTATGTGTGTCCTCCCCTCCCACCCTGCCTTTGGGGTGGAGAATATTCCAGCTAGGGAACCCTTAATCCTGCCAGACAAATGAACCTAACCCAGTAACAATAAATAGCAGCAACAAAGAATGTTCCTATTATACTACACTCCTCTGCCAAGCACACTGGCAAAATGGGTGAACAGAAAGCACTGGCTTTACAGCCGGAATGATTCACACAAATTATACATAAGGTATTTCGTTGAATTACATAAAAAGGCACTTTGCTAGGTTAGCCTAAAGGATATTCAGTGTCATAATGTTACCTGTTGCTGAATCAATGCTGAATTTTCCATGTTCATTCCCACTGATTATTGAGTATGTGATTTCAGCGTTGGCTTCAATGTCTCTGCTTGCAGCATAGATTTGGAGAATTTCAGTTCCAACCAAAACATCCTCTGACACACTTGCACTATATTCCCTATGCTCAAATACAGGTGGATTATCATTTATATCCAGTACAGAAACTATAAGACTACTTGTTGAAAAGAGTCTTCGAGGTAAACCTTCATCTGTAGCCTTCAAAGTTAGAGTGTACACAGCTTGTAATTCCCGATCCAAAGGCTTCTCCAAATGAATGATCCCAGAGAATTCATCAATAGAGAACTGGCCCTCTGCAGAGTTCACCAGTGAATAATGGATTTTACGGTTCATCCCTGCGTTTTGAAAACAATTGCAGAGTATGAAGCAGATGTTAAAATACACCAATGCAGTAACAGATGTGAACACTACAGATATTACCATTCACATTAAATTTAAGCAAGAGTTAAAAACTCATGTAAAGGGTAGAATGATTTCCAAAAAGATATAATCTGATTTAGAAAGGTAACACTTCATTGCACTGATTTTCTGCCAAACAAAAACCATGAAACATGGTTCTGTTTTAGTCACAGCACTAGGTAATAGGAAACTATTAGTAATATAACTTCAGAGTAACAGCAACTGTTTAGTAGACAAAAAACACAGGGGGACACAGGAGTTTGTCTGCATCAAATAAGTAGACTCAATAACAGTAAGTTTATTTAAGAACCATGTCCCAAATTTAACAGAAACGTAATTTCTGGCAACCTTTCTGTATAAAACAAACAACCCCATAGGTTTTGAGGCTAAGTATTTTGCTCTTCCTGAGCCTCGAAGAGTAGTGAAGTGTGAAAACATCTGTCTGCTGGCTTCCAGTTCAGCAACCTAACTATATTGTAGCACAAAGCCGTCTTCTTGTTTCACAAGACTGAGGAAACTATTAATTAATATAATTTGATTGATAAATTTATGACACTATGCAAAATCATACTCCTTTTGAAAGCCCTTGTAGAGTTGTGTTCCTTAAAACAAAGTGTAACAAAAAGTCTAATGTAATTTTTAGTTCACATTCACATAAATACAGGTAACCAAACAGTGAAGATAAACAGACAGCAAAAGTCTTAACACAGTAGCATATAGAGAGAAAGCTGTAATCAGCCTGGACTGCCTTTATGGTATAATCATTGACAGCCAGGCCAAAAAGCACAAATCTACAAACGCATACTTAAATGAACAGAGATAGCTTGATATTCCTTTTGCCTACGCTAGCAGTAAAAGGATGGACCTAACATCACAACATTAATAACATCACAAAATTAACAGCTCACTGCATTAAAATAATCTCCTGTATTCTGTCTCCCCACTCTTCTTTTTTGCAAAGGCATAAAGGGATGTTTTCAAAGCTACTCAAATACGCATGCCAGCTGTTAGATGATTTATTAGACCCAAGCAGTCTAATACTGAGCACTACTGAACACCTTTCTGGCCCACTGAAAGACTTAACACCTCTCAGGATAAAACTAAATGAACATTACTGTAACTTTGAGGCAATGACAAAAATACCACTCAAAGAAAGTATACCTGCATCTGCGTCTGTTGCCTGCACTCTGGTCAAAAGGGTTTTAGGCTCTGTGTTTTCAAATACTGTGATGGAGTAAGGATCAGCTGTAAACTCTGGGGCGTTATCATTCACATCTTCCAGGGTCAGAATAACATTAGCCTGGCAGAATCTTCCTCCTCCATCTGTGGCTTTCACCAGAAGATGATAAACAGCTTGCTGCTCGCGATCAAGTGGCATTAATGTCTTCAGTTCACCTATAAACACAAAACCAGACGTAAGTTGATGTAAGACTTAAGTACCCCATTGTGTTTTCCTCTAAAAATCTTTGTGCTCAGAAAAAATAAATGATTTTTTTTAATGGTAATTTCATCAGTGGTTAAGGCAACAGTGTATTTAACTCATTAATAAAACTCCACTTTAAAGCAAAGCATGCCAGTGTCCTGCATTTTCAGCTTCAGAAGTACTAAAATCCTCTGCCTTTTTTTCAAATTTTCTGTTTCAAAACAGAAATTAGCTAAAGTAAAACTGCCTGATTGTGCAGAAAGAGAGAATCTGTTTGTTCTTGTGTAAGAAAAATTAACATATAAAACCTATGGCTTTCATAAAATACACAGTAAAATCCACATATGTGTTTCCTGGGCTATTTAGCTGTCTTCCTTCTGCAGCTACTGACTCCTCTAACATTCAATGAATAAACACAGCTATTCACAGTACCAAATATAATTTGCTGCTACAGCAAACCTATAGAAGCCTAACACATACTTTCTTTCCAATGTGCCAAAAAATACAATAGTCACAATACGTAGCCACTGTCTCCTTTTAACCATTTAAAGTATTCAGAAATATTTTTATGAGTAGTGTAGCGCCACCATTCCAAATTAATGTAATGACATGCTAGATCAGCACACAGGTGACTTTCAAAGTAAAAAAAAAAGTCACTAATTAAGATAATTCTCATTTACTTTGCCACCAAAGTATTCTAATATCTTAATACATATTTCCACTGTATCTTTGTATTTGTCTTATTCAAATTTCTATATTATTTAATACTCCATTCCTACAGCTTTACTACTGCAGCCTGCACTAAGGAGTTTGGTGATTGCTCTGACCAGAATCTATGATTGTAATCCAGAAGAAAGACATGCCATGAAGCCTGAAGTCAGGCAAATATTAAATGTCATTTATATAATACTTCAGATAAAACTGGAGTTACTTTTGGTATCAACTATGGACATAAAATTTGATGCTCTGTTTAACCTTATCCCATTTAATATGCCAAACCAAATGGTAGCAAAGAGAATCTGAATTAAGATACTTTCAGCTATAAACCATTATTGCTACTACTACAGTGAATATAAGAAGTACAGGATTTATAGCATAATTTTACTCCAGTTACTTCAGCATGGAATTTTCTGGCTTTGGGGCAATTATAATATTTGCTCTATAGTTTCTAATATATTAAAATAATTGCATTTTCCCTGACTTCTAATCAATATATTATTTGTATTTGTGTAGTAGACTCACATTTTAAACACATATATAATGAACTAATCTTTAATGGAAAAATTTAAGTAATGACATTTATGCATGCCTTATAGTGCAACATTTTATAAAATGAGCTGCTGGCTAGAATTGTGTATGAAGTATTATTACCTGTGTCTGGCGTGAGTTGGAATTTTTCTGCTCCTGTGCCATGCAGTGTGTAAGTAATTTCTGCATTGGAACGAATATCTGCATCTGTAGCAGATATCTGCATTATCAGTTTTCCAGGAAGAGCATCCTCAGGAATGGAATCGGTGTATAAAACCTGAAAGATTTTAAAGTTACAGAGAAAGGCTAAACATATGAACTAAGTGGATCTTGGAAAGGAGGGGGAAGAAGGAATGACAGATGATACAGTATCCTGTTTGAATGTTTGGTAACATATGAACCAGATGACGCAATACCAGAAAATAACTTATGATTTTATAATTTAACTACCATACATGTAATAGATGCTTTAGAAAGATAATTAAATTCACAACCATAGGGACTCTGGTGTGTCACTGCACAGCTAAGAACTCTAAATATCTGTAATTGCTAATTAAATGCATTCCCAAACTAGGAGTTAGAAACTTTTGGTAATTTATTTTTTTCCTCTTCTGGTAAACAATTTCTTTTCTGACTTAATCTACAAGAAATTTGTACCTGTCCGAATGAAATAAACGCTTCCAGTTTAAATCAAAACAAAATAAAAAGCCCACAAACTTCAAAGGAACTAAGGACTGAGCCTTCTAACACCAATATTGACAAAGCTGAAACCTTTGTCAGAGCTGAAACCACTGACTTAACAGTCTGTATGTAACTGCAATCATTTATATAGAATAAACCAACATAAACACTAGGAAAAAATATGAAGTGCTTATTGTACAGTTGATCCTTCCCAGGACAAGTAGGGTTTTCCACCTGGTAGCATCAAATTCTTGTTCAGCAAGATGGCTATGAAAAGTACAAACATGCTAAAGGTAAAAAGAATAAATAAATAAATGCTGAAACAAAACCTCAAGGCTTTCTCACAAGACAATTTTTCTACCCATTCTTTACTTCTACTGTCCATTTTTGCGGGCTATCAAATCTGGTTAAGGTAGATGGATGGTGGCTTTATAACAAGAAAACATTTATGGACTGCAGTTTTTTGGTGCTGTTAAGTGCAACTGCAGGGTAACAGCAGTCCAGTGTTTTCAATAGCTCTTATCAGGGGATTGCAGAAATACATCAACTAAGTGACAGTATACAACCTTAGAGACTTTGTTTCCTTCACAAATAAGTATAAGCAATATAAACAATTGTGGCTGCAGCTTAAAATAATCCTTTTTAATGTACTACAATTCCCCTTGTACTCTTCAAATACTCATCAAGTGTTAAAATTCCATCAATGAATTGTCTTTGTATTTTTATTTAAGAAAGTTGTCTATTAAGTAACCCTTCTTTGGCAGCATTCTATCATAACAGTCCAAATTTCTGTTTCCAATATAAACAGAACAAGTTTTTGTCAGTCTCCTGAGAAGCAATGTCAGAGAAAATACAGATTTTGTGTACGGAAGCACCTGAACATGGAAGATAGAAGACTCTGCCCACCTTTTCGCAAACAGGGCTATTATCATTAGCATCAAGGACTTTAACTTCCACCACAGCTTTAGTTGCAAACGTTCCATCAGTAGCTGTAATATTTAGAAGATAATTATCCTTTTCTTCCCTGTCCAGAGGCTTTTTGACATAGACTTTCCATTCATTCTGTGTATTTTCAACAGCAAACTGTCCCAAGGGATCACCTCCTGAAATACACAAAGAAACATTTAATTAAAAGACAAAAGAGACTGCTGCTACTACTACAAGTTATTGCCAGAGAGAAAAAAGTAACTGTAAATAAGCAGTCACTCTCTGTGGCTTAACAGGGAAATAGCTTAATTTCACAGGCACAAAATCGGCCAGTGGATGCTCACACAACAAATTTAACTTCCACTAGCACAATCTATAAAAATTAATGTAGAAATTCATGTAGCATTATAGAGAACATCATATTAAAGCATATGCTAAGTAATAAACCCAATACAATAATCAAATGAAAATTGATAGCCTATTAATTTGTAAAATTTATTTTTTTTGTTCTTTAACTGTATCACTAACTTACGTGCAATGCTTTTAACATAAAATGTTGTGTATAAGTAGGCAACAAACATAGGAAAGCACTTTAAGCAAAAAATACATGAAATAGAAAACATTTTTTAAAATGCTCTTTTCTAAAACTCATTATTTCTCTTGAAGCTTTTAACATTCACAATAAAATACACTTTCTTTGCAACTCTAGTTTTAAATAATCTTTTGAGTTATTGAACAGTAATTTGTATCTCGCATTATTCCAAGAATACTCAGAATGATTATTCTGAAAATACTCAAAAAGACTTACCTGTGATGTAATAAAAGACTTGTCTATTGGCCTCTTCTGTATCAGCATCAATTGTACTTAAGATGGCAATTACTCCACCAGGAGGGTCATCCTCACTGACTGTTCCTTTATATATCTCAGCAGTAAAACGTGGAGGATTGTCATTCACATCTGTAACAGTAACTTCAACAACAGCTGTAGAAGACAACTGAATTTTTTCACCCCGATCAGATGCAACCACTGTGATTTTGTATTTGTCTTGTTTTTCATGATTGAGTTCTCTGAGAGTGGTAATCCAGCCTGTTTCCATGTTTATGGCAAAAGACTCTGCAACATCTAGCTCTTGAGAAGGATGCAAGCTGTAAGTAACCTGCCCATTGAGTCCTGAATCTAAGTCAGATCCTTTCACCTGGATGACTCTTGTTCCAGCTGGCATGTTTTCCACAATGAATGCTTCATATGGATTGGACTCCAAAACTGGTTTGTTATCATTGGCATCTTTTACCTGAATGCTCACTTCTACTGAGGAAACAACATTATAGTCTTCATTTGCATAATGTGCTCGAACTGAGAACTGGTACCATTTAGTTGTTTCGTGATCAAGATTCTTCTCAAGTTTCAGCTCTCCCGTCTGTTGGTCAATCACAAAAAAATCATCTCTATTGCTTTCAGGAGTGTTCCCTTTAATCAGACTATATACTAAAGTCTGATTATGTGCTGCTTTGATAACATCTATCTCAGTCCCAATTGGAATGTCCTCAGAAACTGTGTAAGAATAAAATGGCTCTGGAAACCTTGGAAGAAGCACTTCTGGAGGGAGTATTCTAGCATAGACAGGAATAACCGACTCTTTTTTGGGGGATCCACCATCAACTGCTCTAACAAAGAAGGTCAGAAACTCATTTTCTAAACCAATTAAGCTTTCTTTTGTAGTAATTACACCAGACATTGAATCAATTTCTAAATTCTCCTTAACATTTTCAGACTCTGCTTCAATAGTGTATGTGATGTCTGCATTTGTACCCTCATCAGCATCAGACGCACAGATTTTAATGACAGAAGTACCCCGTGGGACATCAGAGCCAATATTTACTTCATACTCTGTTGCTCGGAATTGGGGAGCATTGTCATTGTCATCTGTAAGTATTACATTAACAGTACAGAAAGCAACTTTTCCTCCTCCATCTTTGGCCATTAAACTAATAGCAATAACTTTTTCTGCTTGTGTTTCACGGTCGAGCTTTTCAGACGTGAATATCTGTCCTCTCTCGTTTGTATAAAATCTGTCTTTGGCAAAGTCATTCACAATGTGGTAAGTGACATGGCTGTGTGTACCAGAATCTTCATCTGTTGCTTTAACTTCAGTCACCAGAGTATGTAACGGAGCATTTTCAGCTAGTTCAACCTCATATTCATTCTGGCTGAAAACAGGGCTGTGCATATTGGCACTGGTTACAGCAATATGGACTTGGGCTGAATTTCTGAAGACCCCATCAGAAACAGACACATTAAGATTATAATGTGACTTCAGTGTCTGTCTGCGTAGGTTTGAGATGGTGATGATGCCAGTTTTACTATTAATTACAAAATTCTTTTGGTCGTTGCCTGTCAGAATGGAGTACTCCAGCTTGTCAACATCCAGGGTATCTGCATCTGAGGCTTGCACACATGTCACAAAATGCCCTCGGGGAGCCACTTCACTAATTTTAGCTTCATAAAGCAACTGGTTAAAAAGAGGGGGGTTATCATTGAGATCGGTTATATGAACAGTTACAATGGTATCACTGCTCAAGGGCAGCATGCCACCATCTATGGCCCTTATTAACAACTTGTATTGTTTAATTTGTTCGTAGTCCAAAGTTCTTGCTGTAAGAACGAGTCCAGTACTGCCATCTATGTGGAAGTAGTCATGACTACCATTATTATCCTCAACCAAATGATAGGAAATCCCCCGGTTTGTTCCAGAATCAGCATCTGTGGCACTCACTTGTACAACAGACGTTCCAACAACAGATGCCTCAGAAAGCGTTGCAGTGTAAGACTGCTCTGTAAACACAGGAGGATTATCATTGATGTCTTCCACTATTATGTCTACAAACACATCAGCATGTGTGCCAGTGAGGGAATCTGTCGCTCGAATACTCAGTTTGTAGGCTGGATGAGATTCAAAATCAAGAGGAGAAACAACATTTATAACTCCAGTGTTGAAATTTATAGTGAACTGATTGAAAGGATCTCCATCTGTGATGCTGTAAAACACCTTAAGTCCCTCTGGGCTGTTTGCTTGTACATGTACCACAGGACTATGGAGTTGAATGTTTTCTGGTATCTCTGCACTGTAGAAAGGCTTTTCAAAAACTGGCATAGCTTTATTCATAACTGTAATTGGGACAATAACTTCAGCAGAAAAAGCAGGATCTCCTCCATCTTTTGCTACTACTGTGATAAGATACTCCTTATTTAGTGTCTCTGGTTCAAATGTCTTCTTTAGTGAGATTTCACCAATGGAATCAATTTGGAAATATTCATGATGTTCTTTGAGATAGTAATGCACCTCTCCATTTCTGCCTGTGTCTTTATCTACTGCAGTGACACGTCTTATAACATGGCCTACTTCAGAGTCTACTTTAACAACAGCATAATATGGAAGATTGACAAAAAACGGAGCATTATCATTTATATCTTCCACTGTGACTTTAACCAAAATATGTGCAACAAATGATGGTTTATATTCCTCTGTCACTTCTATGACCACATCAAAAGATTCTTGCTGTTCACGATCAAATGGTATTCCTGTTGTCGAAAGGACTCCTGAAGTTGGGCTTATTTTAAATCTGCTGTCTGGATTTAGAATATGATAAAACAAAGGCTCATTTATTTGATTCCCTATAGGAGTAACAACAGCTATTGTTTTAGCCTCTGTGGAATTCTCCTGCACTGTTGCAGAGTAAGAGCTCTGTGTGAACTTCAGCTGGCTTGCTTTGCTTTCTTTCACGTTAATTTTTACAGATGCAGTGCTTGCAAATCTGCCGTCAGATGCTCTCACTGTTAATTCATATCTGCTTCTTAACTGAGTCGTATTTTGTACTGCTATATCTCCAGTCTTAGGGTTTATTGAAAATTTTTCTCCAATATTGCCTTCAATAATTGAATAAATTACTTGTGAAAAAATGCCTGAATCGGCATCAGTGGCATTTACGCTGAGGACTTTTACGCCTTTATATGTTGGAACCAAAATGGATGTCTCGTACAACTCTCTTGAAAACACAGGAGGGCAATCATTGATGTCAATTACATAAATAGTAACGTTAGCAGCATATTCTGCATATAAATACGGCATCCCCATATCATGTACTTGCACTGAAAAGCGGAAAATATTTGTCTCCTCGTAGTCCAGACTCATTATTGTTCGAATGGCACCAGTACTAGAATCAATGGCAAAATACTTGCGGACAGATGGTTCAACAATTTGATAAACAAGCAAAGCATTAGATTCTTTATCAGCATCTGTAGCTCGAATTACTAATGGAATATTCTTGTCAGTCAGAACCACACTGTTAATTGAAGCTGATTCACTGATGAGTCCTGTATACTCAGCCTGCATAAAAATCGGAGTATTATCATTCTCATCCTGAAGATGCACCAAAACGGTTGCATTAGTAGATAAGCCAGCCATGTTTGTTCCTTGCACAGTTAGAGTGTAAACAGGCAAAGTTTCAAAATCAAGTATCTTCTGAGAAACAATGACACCTGAGTTCGGGTTGACAGTGAAGGCATCACCTATATTTCCATCTTTTATTTCATAAACTACAGAAGACTGACTGTATGCTGTAACCATTCCAACAAAACTGCCAATGCTAGCACTTTCACTGATTTCTGTAGAGTATTCTCTAGCTGTGAATTTTGGTGAGGCATTATCAGAAACTGTAACAAATATATGCACAGAGGTCCCTTCACTCATTGGAGGATCTCCTTTGTCTGTAGCTTTTATGATCAAGTTGTATTCTTCCTGGTTACTGCGATCTAATTCCTTTGCAATTTTAATCATACCCAAAATGGGATCTATGAAGAAGGAATTTCCAATATTCCCTGGGAAGATAAAGAAAAGTAATTATGGTCTATGGAACTTAATGGATGATTGCTTATTTAGCTATATACTGAAAGAGATCACTTAGTGAGAACAAAGAACTTTAAAGTTTCTTCACTATTTTAACAAACATTTGTTAACCTCTCTGGAAAGTTTTCTGTTATCAAATGTTAGTACTATATCTAAGTTTATATACAGAAACAATGCGTAAGACACAGACAGCAAAGCCATTCAAGTGATGAAAACAAGTAAAAAAAAAAGTTTAATTTTCCATTACAAAAAACCCTTACAAAGATAAATATTTTTTAAGTTTCAACATTATAAATTATGTAGATTTTTTTGAATTGTTTTTGTCACTGCATTCATGTTTACGCCAACTTAAGTATCTATTGAGGCTGAAAGAAAATTATATTCAGAAGATTAACGGAACAAAAGCTTCAGTTTATGATCTAAAGTAACTAGACTTCTTTGAATAAAGAAATGTTTTAAAAAATTCACACTTACACATCTTAATTGCTTATGCAAGTGTTGTTTACATCATTACTTCAAAATTAACCTTTCTGACTTGTATTCACTGTTATCTCTCCACAAACTTCCTATTAGTTTAGAGGCAAGTTGCTCCCTGGGATAATATTAGGAAAAATACCAACCCAAAACTACCAGCTGAGGATTACCAGCTGCTATTTCATATAGTTGTTTTCTTTACAGTTTAAAACATATAGCTGAAGTACACTGTATTCAGCTCACATAATAAATATGGCAAGACCTACATTTTACTACATTTAAAAAATTACATTACTAAAGCCATGGTCTCAGCAGGGAAAAATTGATTAAGAACTTCTGAGCTGAGCTATGCATGTAAGTAGGCAAGAGGAGGTCGGGGCTTTTTCTGGTGCTTTTTGCTTTGTTTGGTGTTTTTGTGTTTTTTTTTTTTTTTTACTGAAGGCTCAAAACACAGTGGCATTCTTAGAATACCTCATTAGAAACATTTAAGGAATGTTCCTTCCATAATCTTAGAACATCAGTTATAATGCTTTAACCAGTAGTTCTGTTTTGTAAAACAAACCTAAGAAGTGTTATATTTATTCCTACAAAAAGCAAGAAAAAAGGAAGAGAACAGGATCTAACTTTATTCTAGACAGCAGACACACACCTATTTTTCTTGCCATGCTTTGACATTTGTAAAATAAGCACTATTGAAATGGAAAAAGCAAGAGAAACATTTCATGGATGTTAGCATCCTGCTTAGTAAAATGACTGCATTTCTACAAATAACAGAAAAAGTATATTTAAACAACTCATGAGGCACTTAATGTTTTCCTCATGACAGCTTTGTTTTAATACAGTGTTAAAAAAACAACACTTGGAGAAAAGGAAGGCATCTACAGTAAATTCCTATGTTTTAGAAAGTAACTTACGTCAAATAAAAAAACATTGGCACTTATCACCTTGCATGCTAATGTCACTGAACAACTTTCTGCCTCTTTTTGTCTTTAATACACAGTTTCTTCTGCTTGTTACTGGGATTCTTTTTTACAATTACTGTCTACGTTAAAATTAGTACTGCACATAAGCAATGAAATTTAAGCAATTTCTTTTTCTAGTCACAGTGCCTAAATGACTCAGGAAGCTGGTAATGGTGGGCTTGTATCTAGATTTAATACACTGAACCAAAACTCACTTCCATCTACTAAGTGAAGCTAGCCAATGTCATTCTGTTTTCACAATATTCAAAATAACCATAACTTGAATTGCACTGGTTTAGGCAAGTTTAGGAAGTCACTCAGCTTTAAGCAGCAGCAACTAATGCTCATCTCTGGCTTACAACCTGAAAGAAGACTTAATGCTAAACTCACCAGCTATTAAAGATGTTCTTACATATGTTAAGGAGCTAACTATCTTGTGCTGCCCCATTTTTAGAGCTGTTTTTTACATGTTTACAGTTAAAACAAAGTATCAGCAAGCACTGTTTCAAAATAAACTGAAGATATAAGAAAGTCAATATACCTGATTCAATAGAGTATACAATTTCTGCATTTTTGCCTTTGTCTTTATCTAATGCTGTAACCTGGAGCACTGTTGATCCAACAGCTGCTGACTCATACACCCGTCCTTCATAGGAAGAGCTGGTGAACCATGGAGCATGATCATTTGTGTCACTAACATTAATGATGATTCTAGCATAGTTTCGTTTTACAGGAACATCTTGATCTCGGACCTGAAACAGTTAGCATATTAATAGTAATTAGGCCTGTTATTTCAGTAGTTCATTAAATATTAGTAATTATTCAAGGTTCAATCTGTACCAGTCTCAAAGACTACATACAAATTAAACATACAAATCAATGTTTCAACTAAAGGGACCAATAAAAATTGTATTATAAAATACCCATTTATTATTGACTACTGAAGAAATTGTGTTTAATTACCATTATTGTAAGAATATGCTGATTCATGGTCTCATGATCCAGTTTTTCTGAGGTATAAAGACAGCCAGTTCCAGGGTCCAGACGAAATTTTTTAAGACTGGTGGGATCAGTGCTGCCCTGCATAGTATAAATGAGTTTATTCTTCTCATCTCTGTCTGTGGCACTGACTTGCAGAATTTCTGTCTCCGGTATGGTGTCTTCAGGTATAACGACTTCGTATTTGGAAGCAGAAAACTGAGGCCTATGGTTATTTGTGTCTATAACCTTGATGTACACCTGAAATGATACAATGGGAAGGGGAAAGCATTGACTATATTTGGGAAATAGAGATGAAAAGAGGGTATTTAATTAAAAGTCAGACGATACCACTAAAATAATTTAATGTTATCAAATTATCAATTATTTCGTGTCCTCAAAATAGATTTCTCTTTCAGAGAGGGGGACAGATCCAAAAGGTGCAGGGAAGAGTCTTACTAAACCCAATTCTGCCTAATCTTCCCCAAAGTCTAATCAGAGATCTATACAATCAAAAATACATGAGGTAAGATAGCTCTAAAAAGGAATTCCTTAGTAATTTTAGAATAAAACAAAATACCAAAAATATCAATACAGATGCAAGGATGTTTAAAAGTTCTTTTTATTTCTGTAAATTTGAAATTTTAAGCAATGTTTTCCAATGCAGCATATGCAATGTACTCTTTCTTGCCCTCACATGGAAATAATCCTCTTTCAGCTTTTGATGTTTCCAAGCCCAGGCAAAAATGGAAAAGTAGTGAACTTCCCACAGATGTATATTATTTTGAAGAATCAGAGGTACTCTGTCTCTCTTAAGCAACGCAACACAATCTCAGAATAGGTAACTCATCGCTGATATAATTCTGAGTTCAGGTAGTAGATTGTATTAACTTCTATATTTCAAATAGCATTTTTCCACAGAAGTTAGCTGAGCTCATGTGTGTGCTATGCAGCCAATGCTCTCTTCATCTAAATACTAGTGTTCACTGGAAGTACACAACCATCAACCTTCCTTTTACAGCATCAAACATATATAAAGAAGGTCAGATGCTCAGTCACTGTCCCATTCCGTCAGCAGTGGTAACATCAGACAAATGAGTCAGGCAGAGGGAGCTGGCAGATGGACAGCAAAGCTCCAGGAACACATAGCTAAATTCAGGTTCCTCATGTGCTGTACATACAGCCATGCTTTTAGCCATACAAAGCTTTACCACTTCTTATAAATTATCTAAGTGCCATTAACAGTTGTTTAAAATAAGTATTTGTTGTAGGTAGCTTAAATTACTCTCTAAGGATATTGCTTTCCATTGATACTTAATGTGGTCTAGAGATAAAATTTAGACAAGGCACCAAACTACATGCAGCACAAACTAGATGAGACAAATTCTGATGGTGGTAAATAATAAACAAGAACAACTGCCACACATCTTGCTAGAAGAAGAGGAACCTTCTTCAATTGAAGACTTGCAAAACTAGCACCTTGTCTTAAAATTTGTACCAAGCAAAATAAGGTGTTAACTGCATCAACAGAAGTCATAGCAATTCCTTAAACATTTATTTCATATTCAAATGTATTGTCCCAGGTTGCAATACTGAACTCCAGTATAAAGAGTTCTTCCAGATAGCAAAAAATAAAAAGGGAGAAAAATCCAACCATCAATGCAAACGCAACTGTACACATGTTTTTGTACAAGAGTTTGAAAGACCACATACAAGCACATCAAATGGAATCTATGCTGTCAAAATAAACATGTCAATTGTTTTTTAAATTCAATTCCACCCTTTTGACTCAGAAAAACTGTATGGGAAAAGATGAAGTGTCAAATTTAAATATATAAATAAAATTTGCCATTTACCTTTATGTCTATGTCCCCCTAAATGAGGCAAAACTGAAACTGTGGTCAAAACTGGAAGGAATGCAATGCCTGAGCAACTACATTACAGGAATCTTTCAAGCAGATGATGCAGACACTTGCGCTACTGGCACTACAGAAAGCCAATACAGGAGAACAGCGTTTCTAGAGTAGAGCACCACAAAACTGTACAAAATATTAAGTTAAATGCCAGGAATGCAATGACTGTGAAAGGAACATAGATTGCAAGAAATTGCAAGACTAACTACATTATTTAACTGAAAAGTGATCTGTTGATCATATAATTAAAAGGATGGCATCATCCTCTCCTGGTATTAGCCAATGAAACAGTTAAAACAATCTTACTGCTAAAAACTTAAGACGACATCCACCAAAAGGTACTGTTGGGCTAAGCAGATAAGAAGGTGCCTCCTCAAAATGTACAGCACCATGAAATACAAATTATTAACAGTACTGCTAAGTAATAAGCACGACTCAGACACTTGGAGTGGCTAGCTCAGGTAGCCCATTACTTGTCAAATTACTTGCTCGGGCATGCAGGTTTTCTCCGTGTGCAAAATACTACTACAAATACACAATTTGATCTGTTTCTGCAATCACTTTAAATGCAACTTAATTCCTGAATTTATCCTGCACTCAAGTAGAAGGTGTTTTATTTCCTTCAGGATGTGTTTCTCACCCACTCTTCACAGATTCTGGTGGACAAATGAGAATCCATGAGAACTTTTTCAGTAACTTGGCTAACTGCATGATGGGCTACTTTAGTAAGGGCAGCAGCAGGTAAGGGGAAAGGAATTATTCCCCTTTATTGTACACTCACTGGTAGTGCTGTAGATCCAGTAAAGTTTTGGGCTTCGCAGTCTAAGACAGATTTTGACAAACTCGAACAAATCCTGTGAAAAGCCATTATAATCAATAGGGTTCTAAAAGCTCTCCATCAACTGCGTAAAAGGATGCCCACAGGAAACAGAACCAGATTGTTCTCAAGAGATACACTCACAAGTTTCAGTAAGTGAAATACAATTAGATGGAAGAAAAAAATTTTTTTTCTATGACGTAAACAATGTCCAAAGAAGAAGTGTCATGCATTGTTACTCCAGGCACTTTTAACCTGACAAACCCCTGAACAACTTGATTCAACTTTGTGGTTTACTCAGCAACAGTTGTAACTAAATGAACTCCAGGGGCTCCTTCCAATGTAAACTACTAAATACATATAGTAAGTCAACCCTACTTTCAAGACAGATTCTTTCTGATACTAAGTGACAGGTGCTAGATGTTCAATTTCCTTAAATGCAAGAGGAACAAATTTTCCTCTTAGGGCCTTCAAATTAGACGGAAGTCACCTGAAGTAACTGTGAGTGCAATTTTAAAGACTCAATCAGAAAAATATGGGTTTGTGCACCTCAGAAGACAATACAGGAAAAGCTTGTGCTATTCTAAACTAGCATATATAATACAGTAAAAGCTAGCAATTGAGCATTTCTCAATGGAATTATAAGATTAAATTCAAATGAAATGTAGCAGTACTATCTCTTAAAAAAGAGGCACATTACAGAAAAATTTGACATTAACAGAGCATAATGTGATCTCTGAAACAACATGGTCCAGAAATAAAAAAATGTGACTTGTTTTGCAAGGCAATGCAAGGGCTGTGTTTGACAACTGCTCCTCTACGCACAGAGTCTGGCTATACACAGAAACAAGCAGACCAGGATTATTCAGGGGAAGAGCTTGTAATCTATTGATTATCTGACAGGTGAAATCTACATTGGCATAAGAATTCATTGACTCCTAGTAAGTTATGCATAATATTCTATTTTTTCATTTGCTGATTCTGTGTGAAATTTTAAATGTCCTTCCTCCTCCATTCATATGATTATAGTTATATTCACATGATTATAATAATTTAACAGAAAGTTTTATTATCCAGAGCTAACTTAATATCACAAATGAAAATGTACATTTAATCAGTGAAAAACATTTTATCCTCCATTCCCAAAACATAATATCCATATAAACTTTGTATAAATTAAACTTTAATATTCACCAATAGCATGGGAATAGGTAAAATACTACAATCAGATTTCCACCATCGTAAGCAGTACTGGAAAAATATTAGACGTGGTGATGACTGCAAGAGGTTATAGCTAGATGCAGGATTACTTCTTTCTGTTTTCCCTCAAAAAGCAACTCTCTAGTTCATATATTGCTTCTTACAGCCTATGAACGACCTCTTTCAGGCCAAAATGTCATAAATAAAAATCATTAAGTAAATTGTTTTGGTTTTTTAGTGATATTTCTTCCCAGGGTGACACCAGTCATCTCTAAAATCATCTGTCAAACACCACTATTGCAAGCTTGGTACTAGTTTGTCTTTGTTTCATGTCATGCATTTGGCATTCAGATGCATACAAAATTCTAATAGCCTCTACGCCTACTGCTGCTGTATTTTTCAAAAAAGCTATTTAACTGAAGTCCTGAATGAGTCAAATGCTCTACAGATGTCAGTGGCCTGAGACCAGCAAATGCCTTCTAGTTTAAAGTCAAATAGAATACACTGCTTTTATACAATACTATTTTCTTGTCCCCATCCCCAATGTCTCAAAAAACGTCATCTCCTAGTCCAAATTAAGTATAAATTTAAACTGCTGTACCATCATTTATCATTATCTGGGAAGTTCCCGGATGACTGGAAACTTGCCAATGTGACACCCACCTACAAGAAAGGCAGAAGGGAGGATCTAGGGAACTACAGGCCTGTCAGCTTGACTTCAGTCCCAGGGAAGATTAAGGAACAGTTCACCTTGGAGGTGATCATGCAGCAAGTGCAGGATAACAAGGGGACGAGTCCCAGCCAACATGGGTTCATGAAGGACAAGTCCTGTTTAACCAACCTGATCTCCTTCTATGATCAAGTGACCCACCTGGTGGATCAGGGAAAAGCAGTGGATGTTATCTATTTGGACTTCAGACAGGCATCTGACACAGTTTCCCACAGCGTTCTGCTGGAGAAGCTGGTGGCACAAGGTTTAAGCCAGATGGACTCTTTGCTGGGTTGAAAACTGGCTGGATGGCCGAGCCGAAAGAGTTGTGGTGAATGGGACTAAATCCAGTTGGCGACCGGTAACAAGCAGTGTCCCTCAGGGCTCAGTTTTGGAACCAGTCTTGTTTAACATCCTTATCAATGACTTGGATGAGGGGATCAAATGCACCCTCAGTAAATTTGCAGATGATATGAAATTAAGTGGCAGTGTGGATCTGCTTGAGTGTAGGGAGGCACTGAAAAGGGATTTGGAGAGGCTGGAGCAATGGGCTGAGGCCAAGCCTGTCCAAATGGGATGAGGTTTAACAACGCCAAGTGCTGGGTCGTGCATTTTGGTCACAAAAACCCCGAGCAGTGCTACAGGCTTGGGGAACAGTGACTGAAGAGCTGCTTGGTGGTAAAGGACCTGGGGGTGCTGGCTGATGGCTGGCTGAACATGAGCCAGCAGTGTGCCCAGGTCACCAAAGCAGCCAACAGCATCCTGGCCTGTATCAGGAACACTGTAACCAGCAGGAATAGGGAGGTGATCATGCCCCTGTACTCTGCACTAATGAGATGGCAGCTTGAGTACCATGTCCAGTTTTGAACACCACAGTGTAAGAAGGACACTGAGGTGGTGGAGCAGGTTCAGAGAAGGACAATGCGGCTGAGGAAAGGTCTATGCCACATGCAGAGAAGCTGAGAGAACTGGGGTTATTTAGTCTACAGATGAGGAGGCTGAAAGGAGACCTTATTGCTCTTTACAACTACCTAAAAGGTGGTTGTAGCAAGGCTGGTGCTGGTCTCTTCCCCTAAATTACTAATGAGAGGAACCAAGGGAAATGACCTCAAGTTGCGTCAGGGAGGTTTAGATTGCATATTAGGAAGAAATTATTTACTATGAGAGTGGTTGGGTGCTGGAACAGGCTGCCTAGGGAGGTGGTAGGGTCACCATCCATGGAGTTGTTTAGAAACAAGTAGATAGAGCACATGAAGCCATGATTTAGGAGTTAGGGAGATGATGAGATGAGGGCTGGACTCAAGGATCCTGGAGGTACTTTCCAGCCATGATGATTCTATAATCAAGGTATGTTAAATTGTTTACTGTATTTCCAATGTTTACAGTAATTACTCTAAGCTAAAAGCTGTGCAGAGCATATTGGTGTTACTAATGTATGCACTCAGCATTCAGAATTTCTTTTGCTTTTCACTCCATTTTAACTGTGTGTCAGCTCCCAGAAAAATCCAACTCTGCATCAATGCTTAAATCATCATTATTTCAGCAACTACGGAACTCACGCTGGCAGCCATGAATCACACCTTCAAGTTTGACTTCATAACAACATTTTTAATTCCCTTGAAGGCAAGCCTCATCTGATCTCAGAAATCTTATACAGCCTCAATAATTCTGTGAAATGCACCTTCTTAATAATCCTGAGTGCTACCTTAACAGATCAGTCCATTTTGGTGAACCAGGAGTTTGGGGTGAGATAAGAGTATCAGGTAAAATCAGGAGTCTGATCATGCACCAGCATTTGCAGACTGTGAACTAATCCTCAGCAACCTGAGACTCAAATAGCAGTAGCGTAACTTGTGCTTATACCAGGAGCAGGGAAAAAAAGGGAAGACAATGCAAAGGAAGTCTTTGTGCTCGCTGGTAATAGAAACCATGGCCTCTGCTTCTGCCAATCTATCTGAGAGAGAAAGGGAAAGACGAAAGAAAACCATACAAAAAGCAATCACAAAAGTAAGATACTATATATTTGAGATTACTACTCCAATTCTTGTACAGAAATTGCTGTGGCACATGTTTATAATGTTCACTCAGCTTTGCAGAGCTAAAATAACAAATTCATTTAAATAATTTTATACAAAAGCTACACTGTGCTCTTCTGAGAAGAATTAAATGAACCATACAACCCAGAGGAAGACATGGGGTGAGGGTCAGAAGTATTTTTGTGACCTTTCAAATCTTGGTTGTTCCAGAAGACAAAGCAGATTATGGCTCAACTGTGACAGTGCAGGATGCATGTATGGATTCAGTTACGCAAGTAGCAGCGCTGGACAAAATATGTGCCGTTATCAAGACCACATATTAAGCCTTTACTAGTCTCCAGGCTACCTCAACATACTCTGCATGGTGGCATTCTTGACTGCATTCTTGGGAGCAGGGGGGAAGATCTTGCGATCTTTCTGACTTTCTTGGCAGGAGGAGGTTTCATTTTTAGCTGGCTTTGTGTTTCTTCTTATTTTTGTCATTATGTCTTATTTATTCATGCCTGCTATCCAGCATTCTGTAATCAGTAAAAATCAATCTGCTCAGTATTTTTAACTAGGCAATAAATTTACTGCAGGATTCTCCAAACCTTTTGTGGTGGTTAATCTGCACCAGAAGCAATGGCACCATGTCTGCGACAGCAGTTCTGACTAGGAAACACATTGTCCTATTTGGAGATTCATGGTCTAGAACATCACTCACAATTGTCACCATTAAAAGAAAAAGCAGCTCTCAAAGGAAACTGCTAACCTAGCAATCTCCTGCTATTGAATTTAGTCTGTTTGACCTACCAAGACTCCAGAATTGCATTCTGCTCAATAAAGATTGTGTTTTAAATTGCAAACACTGACAAATAGCATCCTTCCCTCTGGCCAAAATGAGGAACACAATATATAAGGCATTAGAAAAGACAAAAAACATATATACTGCACAGAAGTTGAACAAGAAATCATGTTAGTAACAGATTTCCATGTACAGAAAAGACATCAGCAACATACTGCTCTTTGAGCTCCTGAGGGGCAGCCAATGATATGGTCGGGTATCTTTCTATTTGGAAGAAAAGTGGAGCTCCTCTATGCTCATGGTTCCAGTCACACAAACCTCAGCTGAACCTTATACCAAATATATTTGGATTCTGGACTGGGCAAAGAAACTGAGCCACGCAAACAAAACTTCTGCCTTAAAATGAACTTAATAGTCCAACTGCAAAGAACTGCCACCACCACAGAGTCTTAGTAAAGAAGTTGGAAAAAAACGTGCCCCATCTGAAATTGCTGGTTTTTAGAGATTAACTGGCAATCTCTACATCCACTGAAGCTGAACAAAGTACTCAGAAAGGTACATAAAGATATTATCATCTAGACCAATATATATATATATATGCAGAAGAAGTAGCCTGTTTCATAAAACGGTATCTGGACATTCTACAATTTGCCACACACAGATCTTGGCGAAAGGAGGAGGATGGGACACAGGCACACCAAACATACTTAGAGTGGGATCTTCTTTTAAGTTTCAACTGAGTAATGTCATAATTTGGTGTCTGTGGAGAGCTGGATAGAGGAGTAATTCAGATAGGAATTATCTTCTTGTGAGAACATGCAACGGACAAGACTTAGTTTCTGTTTTCATTTACTCAGCTAATATAGAAACCCGGTATAACTTAAAAGCTGCAGCACAGTACCACACAACCTTCCACCCAGACCACCAAACAACATAGTGATCTGAACTGCGGAATCCTAAACTTCTATTTAGACAATCTCTGATTTACATAAACCATACTCATTGTCCAGGATGGCAAAAATGGAAGAGCAAACAGAACCTTCCCCACCATCTATCTACATTTTTCTCTTACGTGCTTCATTAGAAAGTCCATTACCTGAGTGCTGATAGATCTGGTTCCATCTGTTGCCTCTACTGTCAAGTTATAATTTGATTTCTGTTCTGCATCAAGTGGTCTAGCAACAATGATAGTTCCAGTGCCCTTGTCCACATCAAATCGACTGTCATAGTTGCCACCTTGTTCAGGAAATTAGGAGAGGAAGAAGTTCATAAATCACAGTGCCATTTCATTGTTTTCATGTATGACGATGTTCTGTCTTCAGATGCTCAATGAGGGTGGAACTATACACACATATATATACACACGTACACATATTTAAAACCCTTTGTTTTTTTCCTGGCAATGTGAGATACTGCCACTTACAGATATGTAAAACCGATTAGTTTCAGACAAAGCTGATTTGTCTGGCTCACAGAAAGTTAGCAGGTAAGATTCTTAGCAAGGTTCTTTACTTAAACATACTTTGTATCCAAATAAATGCAATTGCTAATCAGATAGACAGTCAAATTTGTGTCTTTTGCACTGGAGTACAAACTACTGTACTCATATATGACTACAAGTTAGGGTGAAAAAGCTCCAAAGTATTTTCATCTCAATACTGACTATGTAAAAAACTGACTGACTCGATCCCACTGAGGTTCGCAGCACTCAGATGAGCACTAAACATTAAAATGTTTAAATGTGTCCAAGCTCCTTTTCTGAAGCAAATTATCTTTATCATTCTGTGAAAAATTCTAAACATCCTTTGTAATATAGTCAAATAATTGTGTAGAGCAAATAGGTACACTTAGTAGTTCAAACATTTAATTAATAACATTATCATGCCACACAAAGCAGACTGTCATAAGAATACAGTGGCCATTAAGTCCAAGTATTGTTAGCAAGATAAATACTGCCATTTAATTACAGTTGCTTTAGACATCTCAATAACCTGCCTAAAATGGAGTAATCTATTTTTATTTTGGTTAAATCAGTACTAGGTATGGTAAACCAATTTCTCCTAATCATATGCATGTATTTCTCCAATTACATTTTACATGCTTAGTTTCAAGTAAGAGTGCCCTTTTTTATTAAAGAAAAGAATTTTTACATGCTATGTTCTGGAGATCACTAAATGCCTTTTATGAAAAGCTAAGGCTTTAAGTGAGAGGGTTAAGATCCAAAAGTTACAGATCTAACCCGAAAAAGAACTGTAAATACTTAAATGGGCATCCATTCACAGGTAAAAACTGTTTCACCCTTAGAAGGTTCCACTGCATTGACAGACATATCAGTTTAGGAAAGATGGGATGGATTCTGCTTCAATGGATTTAAGATATTGACAATTCCAAAGGCAAAGTAATTTTTATGGCTTTACTGAAAGCAACCTCTCTTACTGGTCCAGCAGCAGTCTCCAAATCAAACTAGTGGATACAAACAGGACAGTATGAAAAGCAGCAGCTTTTTTTTTATCAGGTGCACATGACTTTTTTTAATGGGATTTGTGCAAGGTGCCACATGCAGAAAGTGAGTTTCTAACTTATTTTTGGCATGCAACAGCACTTTCTCAGATGTCTCAATGAATTAATCTACGCTTTAAGGGAAGAGTAGGGTGAATGGGTAAAAATCCATTCAGTTACCCTGATAAAACGACTCTCTAACCAACTTTTTTGCTTCCTTTTCAAGGAAACCGTAAAGACCTTCATTCATTTTTGTAGCAGTAATGTTATCTGGCAATCAACTGAAGCAGAACTCAATCCACACTTCCACAGCTGGTACACTGAAAGTGTAACAGCAACAGTTCTGGCCAAAGCCAAAACTGGATGCTCTGAATTGATGCTGTAGACATGTAATGATGACAAAACATAACAAAAACAAACCTGTCACAAATGCAACTGTGAGCACTTTGATTTCCGAAGGATTAATAAAATAAATATTCTATAAATGTACGCTTTCATTTCAGATCTCATAATCTGGTAATAAATTATGTGATCTCAGCAGATACCTTCTGCTGTACAGTTCAGGTCACAAGCCATCTGAAAGATGTAAAATACTTCACTAGCAAGCTTGTCTCCTGGCTCAGCCAAAAAGAAAGAAAGCATGGAAAGCAAGCACAGAACACAAAGGAAAGCTGTCAATCAAATTAATTCATGCTATTAGAAACAGTAAAAAGGGCAGTAAAGTTAACAACCAGTAAGAGTAGCCAGTAACTTCACAACATGATCACATACCAAACTTTCCAAAGCACTTTTATATGAAGAAAAGTCAAAATAGAATGGTTTATTTTATAGTGCATGGACAAGTTCTGCTCTTTCCCCTTGGAGTTTTATGCATATGTGTTTCTACAAATAGCAGGAAAAAAGAATATTTTCTGCGTTTAGCATACAGTAAGATTTCTGTAAATGTTCAATCCGTGCTGCATGCTTAGAAGGAGCAAATCAAAGTACTACTCTGGCCAGAATTCTGTTCAGAAGTATGCACTGTTCAGAGTGCACAGCAGTTAAAGTACAATAAAAGAAAATAGAAAACTCATTTCCCACACTATTAGCAAAATAAAGCACCTCAGGTAATACCACTTCTGTGCTCTGTGGAAACTCTCAGGACCTCTGAAGCCTCTTCTATCTACCACCTTTTTCACCTTCATAAACCACTCACTTCTTTCTGACAATACCAATTTCCTTTAATGGGACTTTTCGGTCTACAGGTTTTTCTGCCTGCTGTTGACTGGATAAATCTGTTTGAATTAGAGCACACAGACCCTTTTCCTCCACACTTAAGTTTTTCTATATTTTCCTGCTTTTCTACTCCCATGTCTCCTGTGTGTGTATGTTTGGGAGCACTGGTAAAAGGGCAGACTCAGCTCTAAAATATTTCTAATGCAGAGAGTTTTGCCCCTGTGAGAATGCAAGATGACATCCTAAACTCTTTACTCCCCCTCTACACATGTGTACAGACCTCCAGCTCTTCGGTTTGTCTAAATACAAAAACACTTTATTTACCTACAATTTATTTGGACAGAAACTAATACTGTTTTCCTGAATAGATCAGACAGAACCATTAAAAACTTGTATTCAGATATTTCATATATTAGCAATGTTTATCATCACAGGTTGCTCATGCACAAAGCATGCATTTAGGGACTTGATGTGTTTGCTCTCATGTGCTTTAAAGTTTTCTGAGAACATCCTCAAGTATTTACCGTTTGTATTTTTTGGCTATATGTATCTCTTTTACAGACTTCGGTTTTAACTGCTGCTTCTCTCAGAGTTGCTTAGGACACACATATGATCAAACCAGACCATTAAAATATATTTTTTAGAGAAAGTGCAAGAAGTGTCCTCCTCACCAATCTGACACCATAATTATGGTTTACACTTTCAGTATAACCAAAGTGAAAAATATCCTTCGCTCTCTTGTGAATGTGGTGGAAAAATCCCAAACTGATTGGGCTATTTTAAGACTAAAAACAGTTCACTACAAGACTACTGAAACAAGGCTGTGCTCTTTTCCCTGATTCTAAATCATGTAACACATAACAGAACTTGTTTTTAGTATCAGTTCTACAATGAATTCCTGGTACTCAATGGTCTAGTAAGTCTAAAATAAAAAGTACTGTTCATTTTGTCACCAAACATTTACGTATAGTTATATTACTGATTAAAATTCCCCTTTCAATGGTAGAGGCTAGGGTATGACAAAGTAGTAGGAGTATGTACACAAAGAAGTTTGCTGGGTTTAGAAATATTGCAAGCTTTCCTTTTAGTACTGAATCAAGGGACAGCAAACTGAAAAGCAGCCCAGAGGATAAGGAATCAATGTGAACAGTATAATCTCTTATTTGGGTGTGCTATTTTAATTTTAGAACATGGGCATTTTATTCCTCCTCCTATCCTACAGTCTATGAGATTGAGTTGATTTGTTTTAATTTCATTGACAGTATTCACAAGTCATTTCCAGAACTGTAACAAGAGCGGATATTTTTTGCAATGCACTTTTAATCTGATACGTAGCAGCATCGATAAAAATTTAAGTCATTATAAAGAAATAAAGGAAATAGTAAGCATCTTCAGCTTCAGAAAGTCAACACTTTGCATCACTTAGAGGAGCGATTAAGAAACTAAGCTGTAAAGAACCCTCCAGTATCTCAGACTCCATGCATTTGTTTCTAATAATAAAAGCCCTTAAGGCAGCCTTACCCGTTATGTCAAACCAAAGTGGTGTTCCAAGAGGTTCAACAGCTATTACACCAATCATGTGAGCAACTGGGTCACTTTCCATCACCGTAAAAGAAAAAAATGCTTCCTCAAAATAAATGGGCTCTGTGGGTGGGATGGGCTTTGGAATCCATTCTATGTGAAGTCGTGTAGTTGATGATTTTTGTGGACGACCGTTATCTACAGCTTTAATCTGTGAAAGAGACACGTATTTTAGGCTACAGGATCACATAAATCATTATGTCACATAAATGGAAAAGTAATATTAAGCTTCAAGCATGTTTGCCTGTGAGAGACATAGCCAAAAAGGTTAAGTGTCTCTCAAAATGCCACTTGCCCTTCATTATCTGAGTAGCAAATGGAGAAAAAGCATGCAGTACATGATAGTAGCACAAACTGTTACTATCAATTCACTTTTACTTTGCTTTCTTCCTGAAAGTCAAATAGACTGTTTATGTTACACATCATGTTCAGAATCTGTCAAGTTCCAGAAAAGAACAGCAGCTTCTTGATTCACTTTCTCAATACAAACATCTGAAATCATCCTTTAAAAAAACCCCAGAACAACAAACAAACCCACAAAAATGGTACTTCTGGGTTTGTTGAAGCTTACTCCTTTCAGAGACTGCACTCATCTGCCAGTTACTGAATAAGAAGTGATGGGAACACAGATAAAAGAACACTTCACATATTCATGATACACAAAACATTGACTCACTGAAAGGATATCATAGTCCCTTGCTGCAGAAAATTTCTTTGATGAAACCACTCCAGTTTTTGGTTCAATAAAAAATTTTCCATGTTCATCACCATCTTCAATGCTGTAAGATATCTCTGCATTGGGACCTTCATCCTTATCTGAGGCAACAACTCGATAGATAGGCTCTCTCTTGGCAGCTCTTTCTCGTTCTGGCTTGCCACGCTCCGGAAGTCGAATTTTGTAGAACTTTTGCAAGAACTGAGGCTTATTGTCATTCTCATCTAAGACCTTCACAATCACTCGTGCAACTGTTGATTTTGCAGGAATACCACTGTCTGTTACTGTTACCTGTTTTTATTAGAAAGGATATGGTTAGTGCTCAACTCAAACACAGACCCTCCAACAACGTACTTTCTAAGTCAGATTTTCCTACAACTGATGATGTAAGGCACTGTAAGGCAATTCCTTAACTTCAATTACTTAAAGATCACTGTGTAGAGCTACCTGGTGAGTATTTACAAGCAAACACACAAAAAAGTTTATTCAGCTACTGTCTTAATATTTTGATGCCTGATGCATGCCATGCAGCAGTCAATGGTTATATATTAAATCTATTACATTATTTTGCAGCATTTTAACTGAAATATTAATTTGGAACAGGACCAGCACACTATCTCTTGATAGCAGCTTCACTGTAAAAATATACTTTTAGCCTTGTGTTTCCTTGCAGCTTTTCAATTTAATAATTTGATTTTGCATCTCAAAAGATGCAATTCATAAGAATTTAAGTTTCAGAATTTGCCCAGCCAATGCACTAAAAATCTCCCACATTTTAAAAGCTGAAATGATTGTCTTGTTGGAAAGCTTCAAACATTGCTTTTTAAGGATGATGCACCACACTATTTCCATGGACTAAATGAAATGGGAAATTAAACCAGGTCAGCTCTTCCAGCAATAGTCAAGATTCCTATTAAGAAGTCAGGAAATTATTACAAAGCTTTTTGCAATATTTATCCTAGAACCATCTGATGTTATTGGCATAGTGAATGAAGATGTAGTAGAGTTATGTTAATTGAAAGTCAGAAAACAGAAAAAAAAATCTGTATTTACTAGAAAATGATCAAACTGATGGAAAAAGGCATCTTACCCCTATTACCTTAACTTTTATTGCTTAATAAGGGCTTGAATGAGACTATATGTTAATTATTTTAGCATCTATTTCCAAGAAAAAAAAAAAAGTAAGGGCTTCTCGCCTGCGTCTTACAACAGCTAGATTAGTGAAAGAGTAACATCAGGTCCTGGCTGCACCCTGCCACGCACATAAAAGCTAAAGGGCTCAGACAAATGTCAGGAATTTGCAAGAAAGAGTGTGGCTGCTTTTTACATAAAACATTTAAATCAAATACAAAAACTAGGAACAGTGTTACCTGACCTCTGCTGGTTCTAGAATCACAGAATAGTAGGAATTGGAAGGAATTTCTGTGATTCATCTAGACAAGCTCCCTGTAAAAGCAGGTTCTCCTAGATCAGGATGCTTATTAGCTAATAAGGGGTTAAATATGAGCATACAGTTTTAAGCAGTACCTCTGTTTCTATGGGAAATGTTTTAAAAAAAAAACTGGTGACAAAGACACTGGGAATGATGATGTGTTGATACTTTTTTTCTTTGTTAAACTTCCATGTTTTTTCCCTTCGTCTTTGCTCTTGTGTTATTTTTTGTTTTAACTGTGAAATTTTCATTTTAAGAACAACTTTATGACCTGTTGCTGCAATCTGTCTCAGTCTTTCTATGGTCTTCCCCTAATTTTGTTTTTCTCCCTCTCCTTTTAGAATTATCTTTCTTCACTTAATTTACCTTCTCTACTATTACATAGAAACACTTGTGAATGCCTGCTTTGCTGCAATTAGATGAAATCGTTAAGATGGAGATATGCTCACCTAATTCTACCAAGATACTTGTCAAAGCTACAGAGAAATACAAAATAAAAATAATTAGAAAACAATACTTAACAAATTGAACACCCAGTGTTTCTTACAAATTCAATGGGAAACATGTTACACACTACAGCTTTGTTTTACTTTTTGCGAGAAGTTGGAAGGGACTTCTGAAGATCATCTAGTCCAATCCCCTGCTAGGGCAGGATCACCTAGAGAAGATACAAGAAGTCTTTGCTGGGAGGAAGCCCTGCACAGAACTTAGCTGCTGCAGCAGCACTGGATAAACATTATAGGGTAGACATATGGTTGGACTCCATGACATTGAAGGTCTTTTCCAGGGTAAATGAATCTATGACTCTTAGGATTAATGATGTGGAGAGCATTCAACAGGAACAAGCACCCTTAACCCAAACATGAAACTCTATGCACAACTGATACTTCCATTTCGAACAAGCACACCCCAAGAGAGTTTCTCTTCAAGAATGTGGGTAATGAATTCCTTTACCGTTTCTTAGGATTACCTTGGAAACATGGCTATGGAAAAACATAAGGATTCAAGGACAATGAGAGATACAAAATAATGAAATGAATACTAGTGAATGACATGAACCTGTTGGAACAGGGTTAGAGTTGAGCCACAAAGATGACTGGGAGCTGGAGCACTTCCCCTGTGACAATAGGCTGAGGGAATTGGAGTCTAGAGAAAAGAAAGGTACCATGGAGACCTTTTAGTGGCCTAGAAGTACCTAAAAGGAGCCTAGAGGATAGCTGGGAAGAGACTCTTTATCAGGGACTGTAGACACAGGACAAGGGGAAATGGTTTCGAACCGAGAGAAGGAAGATTTAGATTAGACATTAGGAAGGGATTCTTCACTGTTAGGCTGGTGAGACACTGGAGCAGGTTGTCCAGAGAAGTGTTCAACACTAGGCTGAATGGGGCTTTGAGCAACCTGGTCTAATGCAAGGTGTCCCTACCCATAGTAGGGGAGTTGGAAATAGATGATAGGTCCCTTCCAACTCAAATCATTCTATGATTTCATTATGATCAAATACTCTTCTTTTCCCTTTCCCATGTATTTTAGGGGAAATAAAACCCAAACAGATGAAACCTGGTATAATTTGCAAGCATAAAGGAAAAGCATGAGTGATTAGCTTGAACAAACTCTATGAAATACAACATGAAATGCACATACTCAAGCTTATTTCAAGAGATGGCAGGATGTCCATACACATCAATATCCTGCAATGAAACACCACTGTATGTCTTTCAGTGTAACAAAAAAACCCAAAAAAACCCCCTCAAAACCCACCCTGAAACAGAAAAATCCAAGGGTACAGAATAACTCGCCCATTAGTACAAAATCAGTATTGCCCAGCGCCAAGCAGAAAAAAATGGCAAATCTGAGGAAAACCTAGTTTCATTTGAATACAACACCAGTTTTGAAAGCATTACTGACTTAACAAACAGAACGCTAAGATATACAAGATTAATATACATAAAAATAACTGCATAAAAGTGGTGTCATTTGGCAATCAGAAAATAGTTAAAAGTTGTGAATAAAAGAATGGGGTATATTAATTAGTATTATGTAAGCAGAAGTGCAATCAAGGATCAAATTTAATAGGAAACAAAGAATAAACCTACCAACCCATCTGGTCAACATTACACTACTCAATTAATTAGCCAGATGGTCAAACACTTGGCTCATAATATTGCCTACCATTCCATGCATTTCTGCGTTTCTTTCCAATCTATTTTCAAAGCTGAACACATAAAAACAACAAATGGGGAAACTGTTACTTTGTCAGTATCACTCTGTAGTCAAGTTTTACAGCTGAATGGGATTCAAAATGAAGAAACAATGAGGAATTAAAAATTATACCAGCAGGCAGTAAGTAATAAACTGGAGAGCAATCCATTTAATCTGCTTTCTGCTGAAACTAGGAAGAATTATGTACCATTGTATAATACTGTACCTTAAAAATCCCCTTTGAGTTCTGTACACTTTATCTTGTTATAAGCTGAATTTAAATTAGCAGTCATGACTGCTAGCAGACACCTGCCCATAACATTACGCTGCTAGTATGATCTCTGGCCTAATTTTGGCCCAGGACAACTAGCACACTGCCACACATTCCCTAGCTGCAGCTAGAGTTCATACAGATCAGGCACCATTCTCAATTGGCACCTTGGAAACAGCCACCCTGTTCCAGGGACAAGGTGTAAGCAATCAAAGCCACACTGTGTGAGGTGGATTTAGGGTCAGAGGATGATACACAGCTAGTTTTATTCACTGTATAAATCTCACACAAAAGTCAGCACAATATGCACAGGAGTAGAAGACATGAAATAGTAATTTTACAAAACATACACAGCAGTGGCCAAGAAGTAAGACAGAACTGCCATGAAGTGCTTTGGAAAACTGACATGAGGAGATTTAAAGAGGTAATTTAAAAAAAGAATAATGTAATGACTTCATAATTTACAGGAATAATGTTTCTAGTACTAAATCAGATTTGCCATTTAATTAACTTTGCTACTATTACTACTACTACAAATGTACTGGAGAGGAAATTTCACCCTATTGCTTCTTAGGTGCAAAGGTTTGTAAAGCTGATACAAAAATAAATTTTTGATGAAAATTTGGTCCAATAATGCATTAATCAGCAGCGCAAGGCACCAGAGGGATACAGAAAGGTGCCAGGAAGATTACAATGTACACTGGAGTTATGCAAAATTGTCTGTGCTATCAAGGAGCATGTTCACCTCGCAGTCTATGCAGTCTTTTCATTCCTATTAGAAAAAAATGGATTTCACAAGTTTTGAGTAAGTCCAGACTTGCTTCTACAGCTTTAATGATAATTCTGCTAACTCACATGGCAGTCCTTTATCAATCATCCAGAAGGAGAGTTGCAATAAATGTTCTCAATAAACTGTAGTCTGCAAGCATCAACTTAAAAGTTTTCAAGGAAGATGCTACACCCCTTTTTTAGAGATTTGTATTTAGCAAAAGGAAGATGAAACAGCTATTCCAATAAATACACTGAAGATTTAAAAACAAAATGAAATACTTACACTCCTTTTAACAAACATGCCTTTGTACTGCCTGAAAGAAAATCCTGGTTTACAGATACAAAACCCAAGAATTGTCTACTATCTTGAACCTGACTGCTTTCTTAGCAATTAAAGAATCTGTTTCTTAGCTGTGTCCCAACGCAGTTTTCCTAATACACTTAGTGCTCTGCATTGTGAATCAGTTCTGAAATCCAGTTCTCCAAGTTCCTCACATAGTGATCGAGTATGGTAAACATAACTCTGTAAGAAAGCAACGAACATCCACTGTTTTTTCAGAAAAGTAAAGGAATTATTTACCTCCAGTATGTGTTCTCCCTGCTGCTCTCGATCTAGTTTTCTAGATGTGGTTGTAATGAGACCTGGAAACACAGAATATTAATTAATCAGATCCTTGAAGAATATAATCTGAATGGAGGTTAGGTTAAATCAGTGGTTACTGATATACCCAATCTCACTTTCTTCTGTTTTTTAAGAACTTACACTTTCATTAAGGGAAGGGGTAAAGGATTTCCAGTCATAGAACCATCAGGGATTGGAAGGGACCTCAAAACATCATCTAGTCCAATCCCNTTATGGAATCAGTCAGGGTTGGAAGGGACCACAAGATCATCCAGTCCCAACTTCCCTGCCATGGGCAGGGACACCCACCCTAGATCTGGCTGGCCAGAGCCTCATGCAGCCGGACCTTAAACACCTTAAACAACCAGCCCCAACCACCACCCTGGTCAACCCCATTCCAGGCTCTCGCCACTCTCATGGTAAAGAACTTCCTCCTCACATCAAGTGTAAATCTACTCATCTCCAGCTCTGCTCCATTCCCCCTAGTCCTGTTGCTACCTCCCCAGCTTTTTTGTAAAATTATTCAGATCCTGGAAGGCCGCAATAAGGTCACCTGGGATCCTTCTCCACGTTGAACAGCCCCAACTCTCTTAGTCTGGCCTCAAAGGAGAGGTGCTCCAGCCCTCTGATCATCCTCGTGGCCCTCCTCTGGACACACTCCAGCATGTCCACATCCTTCTTGTACTAAGCTCCAGAACACAGTATTCAAGGTGGGGTCTCACCAGAGCAGAGTAGAGGGGCAGAATCATCTCCCTCAACCTGCTGGCCACCCATCTCCTTAAGAGCAATCAACATATTCTTTGCAATCTGAAAGTTAAGCCAATGTGACCCTCCAGACAGACACACTTCCATTTTCCAACACATCTGTCTATGCTTCTGACAGGAGTAATGTAAGGGGTCACACAAAGTCTTGTCTACAGGAGTGCTATTCAAAGAGAGTGCTTAACCACATTATTTCAGCAATTACTGATCTCTTCAGGAGAAACATTTGTTCATATTTTTAGTGGCAGCCACACAAAAAGGATGACCTGAGCAGATTCAGCAATGCTGGAAATTACTGGAGTAATTTTTTGCACATCAGCTTGATTTAGCAATGACACGGAGTCAAACAGTAGCTGCTGGCAATAACAGACAATTAGCACAATTTCTGATGCATGATCTTGGATTTTGCTGCACAAATCTGATATACCTCTAATGCAAGATTAAGAAGATATAACAAGTTTTGCATTAAATGAAAGACAAGAGATGACAAAAAGACAGTGAAACGTAAATACAAGACATCTTAGTTGAATTAATTCTCCTTAAAAACAGGTTCAAATTCTAACTAGAGTGTAATGCAGAATAAACTCCTTTAACTCTTCATTATAGTTGAATGATGTGTTATGGTGTGGGTAATCATGCCATGGATGCAAACACAAGAAACAATTCAGTTTCTCTGCTGCTTGAAAGCACGATTGCTGCAGTCACATGGTACTGAGTCTGTGCCAGTAAATCCTGCTAGACCCAACTTAGCTTTTCATGGAGCAAATACCAAGATTTGGATTTGCCTAAGTCACCACTGGTGAGAGCATCCTATTTTCTCTGCATTAGGAATCCAGTTATACTAGATACAGAAGACACTGGAATGTCACAAGACTTTTTATCCAACTGTCCCACCTCTATACAGGGACAGGAAAACACTGCAATCTTGATCCTTAATTGTCAAACAGAAAAAAATGCAATTATCCAGTGAAGAACAAAACAGAGACCAAAACACAGGCCATGTACAAGATGTTACTTTTTTTCTAACTATAAGTTTTTTATTAATAAGCCCTCTTATAAGCAACATTAATACCATTTTATTTTTTTTACCATTTTATTTTTTTTCAAGGGTGATCTGCTATAATAAATGCCTTTAATTTTGTCTCACAGCTAATAAAGCAACAGCATATAAGAAAAGCAATAAAGCTTTCAATTTCTCTTAAAAGAGAAAGGCCAACAGAACTGTACACCACCAGTGCACAGCTACTCAATGATCCTGTCAAAATGCAGCTGTGGTCTATGTATACGAATAAAATAGGCTGTATTAAAGAACAAGAACAAAACCTATGTGAGGCAATATTACAGCTGTCAAATGTTCAAATAACTATTCTTCAAAAACTAGATAATGGAAATAATGGCTGCTTCAATTACAGTCAAATCTGTTCTTGTTTTCCCAGCAATTTGACTTGCCATTGTATCAAATCCATTTTAAACCTAGTATTCTAGACATAGAGATCTACCATCTTCTGCTTTATCTTTTCACACTTTTACAACACACAGAACATATACATGTTATTGTTAGGATGCATCTTTTGATATTATGAATTCCCTTATTTACACAGTAAGTGGGAATTAAAATTGGTTTTTTTTAAGTATGACATCTCTGTGAGCTATTACAACTGAAAATATGTATTGTCTCATATTCTAAAATATTTCTCCCAATTTCCTGGCTGAGGTTGGTCAAACCACACCTTCTCTATACAAGAGCTCTAGGGGCAATAGTACAGAACTGTTAATTTGAAGTGAACAAATGGCAGAACCAATGCTTCATCTGCCTCCCTTGAGCAATGGGACTTAATGGTGAGTTCAAGAAACACCACCGTTCCTAAATACTTTCTATTGAGTACTCCTGGAGCAAGCCAGCACAAACTTTGCCATGAAGCATAAATCTTGAGACTGCCACAGTTGCAAGGGAAAAGAGTAAATTTCAGCCTTAACACTATAGGAGTTGCCTGTTGAATAGCTAGGTTGAGAATG
Source organism: Upupa epops (assembly GCA_013397515.1). Classification (NCBI taxonomy): domain Eukaryota; kingdom Metazoa; phylum Chordata; class Aves; order Bucerotiformes; family Upupidae; genus Upupa; species Upupa epops. The sequence goes on along the minus strand of VZRI01002417.1, from coordinate 41,168 downwards.
GGAAGGATCTCAAAAAGCTTGAGAATCAAGTAACACTAGCAGAAGTATGCCATTATGCTTGCATTTCTCTGAATATTCAATATTCAGTCTACATGGTCGTACAGTATTAGGTTCCATCTATCACAGCAGCAGTAAGTAGAGATTTGCTAACACATGACAGCAGAAAGATGGCACCTTCTGACAATTTTCTATCTGCTTTTTCCCTCCATCAAGAGCTGTTAATACTGAAATCACCGCCAAACAGCAAACAATACTTTCATGGGAAAAAAACAACACAAAACACGTGGGCTGCAAATGCTTCAAAGAGACTCCTTCCATGTACTACTATTCTACATACTACAGTTTGTTATAGGAAATCTAACTCCAGATACAGGTTCTGTTAATAAAGCTGTTCAGTACAACTCAAATGGGTGAACAGAAAAATGTTCTATAAGAGCAAAGTATGCTTTAATCTGTTAAAACCTCCAGTCTTTTCAAGCAGGCAAGTTAAAACACTTCAGACCAATAAAAGAAGGTTTTAGTCTTCACCGTATATATCCTGTATAGTCAGCAGAAACTAATGCCAACAAAGGAAATGTAACACTTCTGGATTTAGAATCACATACACATGCATGACATTCCTGTTATTTAACTGCTTACTGCTAGCCACTTTCTGAAATGAAAAAATAGCTTCCATGAAGTATTTCACTACTGCTTAAGACTGTAAAAGTTTTGATGATGACAATCACTAAGTTTTTCCATGTTTAATGCCAAAACAATATATTTTATCTGTTGTTGAAGAGCATTTCGTAATTAAGGCTATGATAATAAGGTTAAGTGTGACTTTTTTAACTGCCCATTAGGAGGCCTGCAACCCAATGTTTTAAATCTGCTCCCCTGCAACAGGAGCCACCACTCTCTTTCTACTGAAAATAAAAGCTCCTAAAATTTTTACATTGAGCTGATTCTCTTTTCTGCAATGGTTTGGACATATTCATACCGTTTCCCTTCCTCTAAACAAACAATTTAGTAACACACCTTTACATATATCCTCACACAAGTGACAAATAGATGATTTCAGTTAATCTCTGCAGAAGTCTGTAACATAACCCATTTTGAAATCTGTATTACGAAGTTGGGGAGAAAATGTTCCCTGCTAAAATGAGAGTGTGTGAGAACAGTGATAAAGAATTCATTTTTGAAGCAAAACCAGCTCAGAAAGCTTCATCTTGCAGTCATATTTTCCGTCTGCATCCTTTTATCACCACCACCACTGGCCCTGCCCAAACCAGTGAGAACAATGAGCTCCAGTAATTCACATCACTGAGTATTACTCTATCTGGAAATCAATGCACACTATGGCAAGATGGGTGAAGCATCCTTGGGAAAGCACAAGTTTGCTACAAACATTTCCAAGATGATGAGCAAATGGTATCTCTAGAGCATTGGTACCGTTTTTCTAGTCAGTAATGCTTCAAAACTCAACTCTTAAGAAACATTTTTCTAACAGGAGCTTAATAATTTAGAGAGACTTCAGATAAACCAAGTCTGTCTTGCATAACTAGCTGGAGAAGTATTACAATGAACTGAAACTAACTGTAAACATCCATAAAAAGAAAAGCCCCACACTAGGTAACAAGTGCAACTGTATTCTGCTTTCCTTCCTCCTTTGAGTTTATAGTCTAGGGATATCTACTGTCTCTCTGATGTCTTCTGAGAAATCAAAATACTTAGAACACCTGTATTCAATAAAATTTACTTCTATTTTAAACATCATTAAAACAGTAACAGAACTAGAGCATTCAGTGATGTAAATGCAAACAGAACTGCCATGTTTCAATCAGAATCATAGAAAATGGCACAAGGGAACCAATATTAGCAGGGATTTATTTTTATTTTTTTATTCCATATATGCCTTCATCTCAGTGCCCAGTTAATTGGGTTACTTTTGGACCTGACAAATAGCACATCAACAACTCCTGCTCAGTGTGAAAATGGCAACATCTTAAATAAAAAAAAAAAACAACATGGAATGCTGCATTAAGAATGTTAATGCTATTAGTTATCTTTATGGCATGGATCAGTTTGATTGATGAAAAAAGCAACATCAGGAAAAGCAGTTTTTGCAAGGGGAGGAGCAAGGCTCAAAATTTCTATCTTGCTGCACATATACCATGTGGTCCCTACTGCAGGTACATGCGTTTGTGCTCTCACAAATATGTTCAGAATCTCCAAACACACATTAAGCTTGAGATGACAGTTCTAGAACTGGATGGCAGTTCATCTGCTAGCCACGACTAATCCACTATGATCCAAAGACTAAAGCAAATGTCCAGTCTGTTAGCTGCCTCAAATGAGTTTGAACCAATAGGCTTGGATCTGAACGTAATCTAACACTGTTAGAATTGTAGTACATGAAAATAAACAGTTTTGCTGATCTTCGAATACATTCGCACTGAATGTTTAAGGACATATGGAAAGCAGCTATATTATTTTTTATCAACAATTGCAACAAATACAAGATAATGGAATCAAATATAAAAGTGGTCACATTTTGATCATGAGATTTTGCCTTGTGTTGAAGACAAACCATAACCAGTCAAGAATGGTTTCTCTGGACTGCATTGGTGCAATTTAATCCGTTTAAAGATCAGTTCATATATAACATCTTATTATTCAAACCCTTGTACCCCCACTTCAACCTCAAAAATGACAAATTGCTAACAAATGTTAAAAACAATTAGCTATCTCATTATTTTCTTTATAAGGTCTTAATATATAAATTAGTGTAAGAGTTGAAGGAAGTATGTGACTAATTCATGTGTGGCTGTAATATTAATCTAGTTTATCTACTACATAACACAACCCTAAAGCACTGGGCAAATTACAGCATACGTTCTATAAGCTGAGAAACAATTATGTCTCTTCAAGTGTCTTGGGTTATGGAATCAAGAAGATTGTATTCTATTTTCATCTGTTGAAAGCAGTTGAGAAGCTGTATGGTTTTGTTTTTTATAACTCCAGGGGGATGGGGGAGTGAATGCCTTGCCCAATTGTTAAAACCAGGTAGGGTAATGTTTCTTGGGGTGGGGGAGTGAATGCCTCTACTGACCCAATTGTTAAAACCAGGTGGGGCGATATTCCTTAACTGTCTTTTGCTGGTGGGCCATTAAGGCTCATATCATCCCACTGTGAGACGCTTCACCCAGTGGGGGGAGGTGGGGGGAGCTGACCATTCCCACCTGCATAAACTGGGACTCAGGAAAACGAGGGGGGCTCGCTCTCTACTGGGGCTCGCTCTCTACGGGAGTTTCCTGTCCCGGGACCCTGCGGTACCCAGCTGAAGCTGCTTCGCGTGCTTTCGGTGCCGTTTTTCTCTCCACCGATGCCCGGCTGCTCCACGGCATCCGGCCTCTCTCCGAGACCTTCTGCCTCCTGCCCCCCGGAGTTCCTACTGTTTCCCGCACCAAACAGAGCTGCTGCTGTGGCTGCCCAGCTCTCCCCACCGCCTCCTGCCTTCTGCAGCCTCTGTCTGCGCCTGCACCGAGGAAAAGTCTCTCCATGTCCGCCACTCCGGGAAAAAAACTGAACTGCAGCAGGTTTTACTCTGTCGGGATCCCTAGGACTTTCTTTTGACTGGTTGTTTGGGTGTACTGTTGGGTTTTCTTAGTGTTCTTAATAAAAAATTGTTGTTCCTTTTCCCAAATCTTTTGCCTGAAGGCCTTTAAATTGAGAGAATTTGGTACCTGTCTTCCTAAACCGAGACAAAGTGATAAAGATGCTGTATACTTCAGGGCAGGATTTCCTCATTTAAGAAATAGTGTATAGTAACCAATTCAAGATACCTTTCCTTTCTCTGCAGGGAAAGATTTTGTCTGAAACTTTAAGAAGTCCTCTAGAATCATCAGTTTCCTCACCATGAAAGTACTTAGTGTGATCAAGTTATGCCTTAGACATCTCTGCTAAGTTTCACTGAGAGGAAGATATCTTATGATATTGCTTTAAATGGCTTCAAAAATCTCAGTGTGTTCTGAAATATGACTGACAACCACAATAATCCATGAACATTTCATCACTGTTCCAAGTCTTGGTCCTATCAATCTTCTTCAACTAATTGCAAGTTAACAATGACTTACCCCTAACATACTATACAATCAGTGGGCCCACATTTCCTTTCTTAAGATGTTGAGATAAGATTTCCTGCTTATTTGACTACAGTCAAGTCTTGTTTTCTATGTAAACTGAACAAGAAAAGTAAATAAAAAGGCTAATAAAAACTGGTCAGAGAAAAGTAACTGGAGAGAGACTTAAGGACAACTTTCAGCTTTGCAGCTAACAAAATATAAACTCCATGTCTGACCAGTTATGTATATAGGTGATGATTGTAAGCTAGAAGTCTGTCATTGTAATATATCACCATGAAGTCAGACTGCTAAGTTAAAAATCAGATTGTAGTATTAACAGGCTATTATACTAGAGAAAGCATGTCACAAGCAGACGAACACCTTCAGTTTACAAAGTTGTAAAGACTGTTCCTTAGCAGTGAAACTTGCTTTTCTTTCCTGAACTCTTCCTTGTCCTAAGCATTGTTGACAGTTCTCAGTAAAACTAGCAATAGAATTGTCACCAGTAATTTTCAAATGCTGAAAATATGACTGTAAACACACAGTCCCACAAGAAACTAGCAATAACACTGAGAATCATATGAAATGGCTGCAAATGTCTCTTCTGCTCAAGTAAGACATTTAAAAGCAATCACTTCTTTCTTTCAAAGCCTGTAAAAATACCACCACTTTTCAAGAGAAATCAAGAGCACCAGCACCTCTTTACACTACTTTAGCTGAGCATCCATTAGCTACACTTGAGTTGTTGCTTGCTTGCTTGCTCTCTAGCCTCTTGATCCTTACAGGTTTGTTTTTTTTTTTATACAGTTGTCTCAACAGAACAAAGATCACTTCTGTCTAGCACAGCCTCTATCTTAACAGACTTTTCTTGTCTGTTTAAATCCCCTTTTGGGGCTAATGAAGTAGTTTTCCAATTCATGTAAGAACTTTCTGATGAAGACAGATAGTGTTAGAAAAATTAATAGGGAGACCTACTGCTGTACATTGCTGAAATCAGTGTTCTCCTTTCTGTTAAGTACAGCATGATTGCACTCAACTAGAGTTTTTTCACAGTTTCAATACCTTTCCCACTTCAATTCCTACCTGCAGCAGTTCAGTCAAAAGCCAGCAGGACATTCCCACAGTGTACCGGCAACTGGATTTAAAGGTTTAGAATGCTTTATAGAACTCACAATGCTGTTCAGATAACGGTTTCTTTTTATTTAGGTTCTTGCTTCAGATCCTGATATGCCCACAAAAATTATTTTTGATACATATATCCAAGCTGAATAAACATATTGCCCTTTGAATGGTACTCCATGAAAAATACAGCAATAACAGAGATCACAATCCTACCCAAATCAGGACTGCATCAGATAAGGAACAAGCAGCCACAGGGAATTAAGTGCTTGTATCAGCACTCTCGACATTTATTGAAGTACAGTAATATCAGTGTTTATGACTTGTTATGTTTTCCTTGTTGCCAAGACAGACTGACAAACATAGAATATAGGATCAAAAAGCAAGGTACTTATTCCTATGGTTAGTATTTCATACCATGAGTCGCCAGATTAATCAGTAACCAGGTAACTTAATTACTCATTTCTACTACTACAAAGTCTAAGTGCAAGGTGCACATCCAAAGTTAAGACACAGCTCTCTGAACTATTTTAATAGAATCTCGATGCAAAGACCTATAATTTCATGATCATTATTTATTTTAGTGTTTGCAAGCAGAGAACAAAGACAAGCAACCCACCAAATATTATTAACGTATGGTACAAGGAGCAAAACACACATGAGAAACAAAGTCATCTATTCCAATAAATATAGCAGAGCTATATCCTGCAAAAGTACACTACGTAGTGAAGGCATACACTGTTTTCACTCTGGATTTACCAAAGCAGTGGCCTAAGTGCTTCTGCAGTAATTATTTTACTAGTAAAACTATTTGTGGAATAAAAAGAAATACTAGAAAAATAAACCTAGAGTCTCACATTCTGCATCTCAGATCCTGCAATCTAAGTTGAAAACACTTAGAACGTGTCCAATTTAATTGTCACTCATATTATTTTGGTAATTTGTTTCTCTCATATATGGGAAGATAAAAACCAGAATTCTAAGTCAAAAGCAAGGTGAAATAAAAATCACAAAAAACCAAACTTAATAAATAATACAAAAAAATGTATAGGCTTATTATGATTTTGAACAGAAAATAAACCAAGAAAATCCTAGTATGATTTTTGAAAGGAAACTAGTATATGATAATATATTTCTAGTAGGAACCTTGATCTAACTTTCAACAGAATACTATAAAGTTTTACCTCTTTGCTTACTTTGCAAAAATACTCGTCTTCAGCAGCATCTGGTATGGTGGCTTTAGCCACACCAATTTAAAGCTCAAATGCCTTCCGTAACTCTTAAGTAACCTGATCTTCACTAGTTGCCTTTATAATCTCATTTTGAAAAACACCTTATTCAATAATTGAATACAGAATCATTGCAATAAATCCTCACATCATCTTGAAAGATCTCTTTCAATTTGGCATAAACTTACTGCATTTACACTGCTTGAACAAAGAAACTCTTTACCTAATATAGTTTGCTATTTTTCCTCAACAAAGCACATTTTTTCAGCTTATAGTAGCCACTGCTGAGTTGTGAATATGTTTTTTTAAAAAAAAATCATGATCAGCTGAGATAAGTATTTAAGACCAATTATTCAAGTGTTGAAGTTAGTTTCAAAGTAACTTCCCCTGCTACACAAGTTTTAAACTTTCATGACTAATCGCCCATAAAACTGCTGCAACAAGCTATTTACAGTTGGCAAATTGTCTCTGACATGCAACATAGCTAAACAAAATTTAATTTTTAACTTTCTGCATTCCATTAACTGAACACATTCAACAACAACCTGACTTAGAGCCACAATTAAGTAGAATCATAGAATAATTAGGGATTGGAAGGGACCTCGAGAAGATCATCTAGTCCTATCCCTCTGCCACAGCAGGATCACCTAGACCTAGTCGCACAAGAACAGATCCAGGCAGGTCTTGAACGTCCCCAGAGAAGGAGACTCCACAATCCCTCTGGGCAGCCTGTTCCAATGCTCCATTACCCTCACAGTGAAGAAGTTTCTTCTAATATTTATATGGAACCTCCTATGTTCCAGCTTGCACCCACTGCCCCTTGTCCTATCCCTAGATGACTTTGAGAAGAGCCTTGTTACAGACACAAACTTTAAACTAGAGATTTTAAATGTCATTGCAGTGTGTCAGTAAGGCATGATTTCAAAGAGAAATATCAGAGCAGGTTTCCATGCTGGCTATTGTTCTCAATGTCAAAACTGTTCTTATGCAATACAACTCTTTTTACTACGACTGTTTTCTTTGTCACAAAACAGTGTTTTCATCACAATTACAACATAACTAATGACTGCAGTTGTTGAGACAAAAACTGTAAACAAAATGAGATATTTTTTGTATTAATAGAATTCTACAAACTGCACCTTTTATTATGGAGAAGAGCAGGAAGTTAAGATATTACTTGAATTAGGTTGGTTCCAGGTTTGTGGGGTTTTTTTGCAAACAATGAGAAAAGTTGTTTAAAACTTTCTGATAAATTACAGCGGTATGTTCTAAGTGAAATAAAAAATTAAAATATGTAGTTACAGTTTCTTAGTGTTATTGCAATACACCAAAGAAAGTATCTTTCTGGAAAACACGTTCCAAAATACTGATGGTAGAAAACTGAACAGAAGTACTACTGGTCTTCTCTTATATTATAATGACTTTGGAAACGAGTGTTACCCTAGGACATCTAAGTTTCCATCTACAAAAAAGAGACCATGCACTGGAAAGAAACATGTACAGTAATAAAACACCACCAGCACAGAAGTCTTTCATGTTTAGATGTAGCTCATAATTTCATTGCAACATTATTCTGAGTAGCTGATGCCACCAAAAAATGCAAAGAACAAGAGGGGAGTAAGCAGTTGCACAGCTTATTATTAAAAATGTTCATCCCAACCTAGATAAAATTACTAATTCATGAAAGATTTTGTCCTGAGGAAACTGAGGTAGGAGCTAAGAGTAGCACATCAGAAAAAGCATTGTATTACCTGGTAATAAAACTTAACTTTTCTTTAAAATAAAGCAAAACCGCCTTATTTCAGTGTTCTCTGTATACAAATAAAGAAGGCACAGATTAGTACTTTGAGTTCCATCACAGTTCTGGGTAGTTTAAAGCCTACAAAAAAACCTTGGAATTTTATTTGGCTCCTTACTTAAAACTTTCTTGTGAAAGGAAAACTGAGGCAACAGCATGACAACCCTGTTGGAAACAACTGTCCTTGCTATCTTCTCTTCTTTGATGTTAAGAATAGTTTGCAGATGACAAATGTGTTTACAAAAGTACAGAGAAAGTTGTTCAAATGACACAAAGAAAACTGGAAAATTTCCAGAGCCATTATAGGCTTTCTTTTGAGGCCCCCTTATTCTATATACATCTAACTCCTTAAATGTTAGTGAGAATTTAGAGCCTTAGGCAAAGTTGCTTCCTTCTCCCCATCCTTTTATTTGTTTGCTTTAATTTCGTATGTATTTCCTACATTTACAGGACAGAATACTATGAGAACATGACTGGAATATACTTCTATCTTCTGATTTGAAGGGAACTGTTTTTGTAACTGAATCATATGTAAAAGTCCTTGCAACAATCACATAAAGGTGCCAAAAGTCTTGTCTCAGCTTTCAAAAAGCTGAAGGAGAATTTTATAGTTGGCTTCTAGTTAACCTTTGACTGCAATTCTGCTGTGAATTCTTCAGAAAGAAAAATCATACTGCTTCATATAGAGCTGTATTTCTGCCAGGACTGAGCTTTTGTTTTCATCAATCAAAAGTCAAACAAGGCTAGAAGTGAATCAGGACACTAAGTCTGAGTAACCTCTTCATAGGAAATTAATCAATGCTAGTGCTACACCACTTCTATATGCAAAAACTACATTAAGTTGCTCTAATCAGAGAGCCTATCACAGAATAATGGTATGGATTGGAAAGGACTTATGAAGATCCCTCAAAGAAGGAAGGAGTTCTGTGCTTCTCATTTATTTTCCTACCTCCTACCATTTCTCTTTTTCTAAATAGATGTAAGAGTGTAAATAAAGCAAATGGGCCTCTCAGTTTAGGAAGGATGTTGAGGTGCTGGAACGAGTCCAGAGAAGAGTAACTAGATTGGTAAAGGGCCTGGAAGGTAAGCCCTATGAGGAGAGGCTGATGGAGCTGGGTCTGTTTCGCCTGGAAAAGAGGAGGCTCAGGGGTGACCTTATCGCTGTCTATAACTACCTAAAAGGTGGTCGGTCTTTTCTCCCTGGACACTGGAGACAGGACAAGGGGTCACAGTCTTAAGCTCCATTGGGGGAGGTTTAGACTTGACATTAGGAAGAGGTTTTTTACTGAAAGAGTGATGCGGTTTTGGAACGGGTTGCCCATGGAGGTGGTTGGGTCACTGTCTCTGGAGGTGTTTAAGGTTAGGCTGGATGAGGTGCTGAGTGGCATGATTTAGATGTTAGATGTTTAGGTTTACTTGGTTGGTTTTAGGTTGGACGGGATGAACTTTAAGGTCTTCTCCATCCTTATCATTACTGTGATACTGTGAAATACATAAAAAATCCTCAACACCACCACCTCAAATTTGATCTCTATATCAATGCTTGCAAATAGTATTTAAAATAACTGCCTATATTGTATGAAAACATTTATCTTCTCAAATGCTAAATCTCTATTTTAAAGTTCACATAAACATGCTAATACAAATGTCACTGGTAAGAACTTGCTTTTCCAATTGAAAAAAAAAACAAACCCACACACCTGACTGAAACCACTAGTCTGATACCACTCCAACTGCTTTAAACAGTATTTTTAAAGGAAAACATAAACTTTTTTCCAGAATTTAACTGTCTTCTCAAATGTACATCTACAAAAACTTTTGTCTACTCACACAACTCTCTCTGACTGCAGAAGTTTAAAAAAAACATTTGGGTTCATTCTGGTCACATTTTCAGTAAAGACACAGGAAAAAAAAATCTGTTCTACAGACGGCACACTCATTTTATTTTCTCTGCATGAGACATGTAAACAGTTGGGCACATGGAGGCTGTTACATATGGTTCAAGCTTTCAAGCTGTCTGACATGAATGAACAGTAACTGAGCTTGGCATTGTCTGCCAGCCACAGAAGTAGCAAGAACTATTTTAATGTTTGGGTCTTTATTTAATATTGAATCGCATTAGTGTGCAATGTGGTAATACTGGTTTTATTCCAGCTCTAAAATATTAGGTTAATTTGGATTAAATCCCACAAGTATTTAAACAACAAAGATTTCCATTGTTAAAATGAAGCCAGTACTACTGTGCGGTCACTGGCCCCTCATTTCCTTACTGAGTAATTTCCAGTGTTATCGGAAACCCATGGAAGTAATTTGTAGCTGTACCCATTTCCTATTTCACTTCAGCCAGTCTCCAAATCAGTCACACACAAATACACTGCTTTAAATACCATGAACAGTGTAAAATGATAAAATCCTGTGAGGTACATTATTTGCCTATGAGATATTAGCATTTTATAACTTCACAAAATTCTAATGTTTACCAGAAACTAAGCAACAGATAGTGAGAGCCACAGGCTGCTTGCAAACTTTAAATCCTTTTTGCTAGAACAATCCCTTTATATTAAATTTGCATAAACAAAAATGTCTTTAAATCAGCACTTAATTTGAAGGTTGTGAATTTTGTAATGCATGTTTTGAGGAGTGGTAGGATTTACAAAACCTGCCACAAACCTGAATTGCCACAAGATGAATTGAGATAGTAAAAAAAAAAACATAGAAAAAAAAACAGGAACAAGATTTATGTTTAATTATAATTAAATCCTAAACAAACACTTACCTTCAGATTTATTCATTAAAAATAGGAAATTCTACAGTCAACACTGCCACATCATTTTGAGTGTCTTCCATGTGTGCATTGAGATGCACAGACTTGGGGTTCACCAGGAGCACAGGATGCAATATGCTCTGAAAGCCTTATCTAAATGGACTAACTCCTACACCACAGGATTATTAATTTCTTCAAAGGAACATCCATGGCATTCTCCTAATACCCAACTGCTTCATAAATACAAATGAATATATTTCCACAACACTGCCAAGCAACTAGCTTATACAATTGTTTCTATTTTATGCCTGCAAAATAAACCTTTGTCGAAATTAACACACAAAATTAATTCTGCCCTTTGCCTGTCCAGATTAATGTCAAGTAACTCCCTGCCTCATCTGCTATCACTGTTTGAAATTTCTGAAGACATGGCTTCTGGAGAAAGTGTTATTTGCTACTAAACCTCAGTTCTGTCCTGAAGCCAAATCTAGTCTGTACAATGAATGTAACAGAAGCTCCTTTCCTTGATGTCTTTCCTGTTGGAATGCACTTGTGTTGTGCTTCAAAGAAGAGGTCTTTGAATGATGACCAGTTATCTTGGGCCCCTTTTTCTGCTGGTACCCTGTCCCACGGGATTTCCCCTAGCAATTGCTTCAAACAGCCAAAGTTTGCCCTCCTGAAGTCCAGGGTTGTGATTCTACTAGCTATTCTGTTCCTACCACATGAGACCCTAAACTGCACCATCTCATGGTCACTGCAACCAAGGCTGCCCTCAACCTTCATTGCTTCAACCAGACCCTCTCTGTTGATGAGTACAAGATCCAGCAGCGCTCCTCTCCTAGTGGGCTCCTCCACCATTTGCATCAGGAAATTGTCACCANCCCTGGACAGAACTCAAGACATTCCAGTTGCTCTCTCATATAAAGACCAACTCCACCACCTCACCTTGCTGATCTGTCTCTCCTGAAAAGGACACAGCCGTCCATGATTATATTCCAGTCATGCGAGCTGTCCCACCAAGTCTCCGGAACTGCCACCAGATCATAATCACTGGAATGGACACAGATTTCTAACTCCTCCTGCTTATTCCCCATGCTGTGTGCATTGGTGTACAGGCATTTTAGGAAGTGAGCTGAGAGCTTCGATTTCACTCTAGGATAGGAAAAGGCTCCCTGACTTTCATTAAGACCAGAGCTCTGTCCCACTGGTATACACCCACGAACTTCGAACCCACACCCCTCTGAATCTAGTTTAAAGCCCTCTGAATGAGCCCTGCCAATTCCTGCCCCAGAACCCTTTTTCCTCTCTGGGATAAACCTATCCCATGTGGACCTGTAAGATCTTGTGTCTTACAGAACCAGTCATTATTAAAGAACCCAGAGCCCTGCCTGCAATACCAGTCTCGCAGCCAGATATTAATGGATGGAGTCCTTCTATTCCAGCCCGTGTCCTCACCCCAAAGCAGAAGCAGTGTAGAAAACACAATTTTTGCCCCAACTCTTTTAACAAACGTCCCAAGGCCCTGCAGTCCCTCTTCATTCCTCAGGCCAGGGAACACAGCTTCCTCCCCACCCGTCTGGAGATGAGCAGTAGGCAATAGTCATCTGATCACACCAGGTTAGGGAACATCCTAGTAACATCCCCGGTTCAGGCTCCAGGTAGACTGCAGGCTTCCCTATGCTGAGGGTCAGCTCTGCATATTGGGCCTTCAGTGCCATTCAGGAGCAAGTCTCCTTAACTAGAACACTTTTCTTCTTTGTGGAGGAGGCTGTTATATTACATGCAATGTCTAAAACATTTTAGTCCTACAACTAGTTAAATTACTGACATTCTAGTGAAACAGATCATTACTTGTTACCTAAATTCATTTTTTTTGTCCATCTCATCACTTTCTCAGATAAAACACACCCAAATGTAACCAATAAAACACAGAAACTGTAAGTATTCTGATAATGAAGTTTCAAAGACTTTGACCTTGTTAAAGGTAATTATGAAATGCAAAAACACTGGAACAACTCGCAGGCAAATCAACCACATCCACGAGAAAAAATGAGACATGACTAAACTACTATCATACATATCAGAAAAAAAGAAAAAACATTGTACATTCTGAGTTGTAAAGAATAAAAAACCCAGAACATGTTTACAGTTATATAATCCTTTGCTTTACGTAAGTATTTCTAAAAGCACAAATCTTTTCTGATCCTCAGTGCCACAGTTCTAGGGTTAAGTGGTGAGATTAACCAGAGTCTCAGGATGCGTGAATAGCTATCAACTCTGCCAACTCCTGCTCCTTCCATCTGAACATATCAGAATCCCTGAGAACTGTACCATTTTGTAATTTCTGCATTTTACAAGAAATTAAGCAAATACAAAGTAGTTACTACAATTTATATACTCGTCTAAAGTTCTGTTCAGGTTGAGAATAAAAACTGTCAAATTAGTCTTTGCTCTAATTCTTAATAATATTACAGTAACTATTTTTATTCTGTCTACCCAGCTCATCTATAGAGTAGGGCTTTTTCATTACATGAAAACTCCGAAATTAAAGAAAACTATATTCTCTTTGCTTTAATGCAAGACCAGATATAGCTGAAAATATTACCAAGTGTCCCAAGATGTACTCTGTTGTATATCCTGCTCCAAAAAGTGAAAGAACATTTGTGCATTGAAAGGAAAACTCAGCAATGATTCTTTATAACTAAGTTATATTTTAAGTAATCAAATAGGAATGATGTTTTTAAGTGCTAATAAAGATTTACTGAGGGGGAGGATACAGACATCTGATTGCTCTAAGTATGCACATACTACTTCAGCCAGTAACACCTTTGAGAAACAGTTCAATCAATAGATATTACTGTGGAAAGTAATCTTTGCTCTTTGTGAAAGAGGCAGCCTATGCCAGTCAGTTTCACCACACAGAAGCTCAAGATAACTGCACAAAGACACAGACATCTTAGCTGGGAACCTATAAAATTCTACAAATGAATCAACTACTTCCAGAGAACACAAAGCAGTATTTTACTTTACACACGTTACATGTGGATTAACAACACGTTAGTTACTGGTATTTATAATCTGTATTAGTATTATGAATCCAGTTCTAGCCATGGACCACAATACCATGGTGTTAAATTCCATAAAGAGACAGAAAAAGATGGATCTTAGATTTGAAGAAGAGACAATAGCACGTTATCAGCTCAAATGCATTTTTAACCACTCAACAGATATTATTAGAACATCCACAGCCTTTCCTTGACTTGAACTGAATACCATTACAGTCCTCAACTCACCTATGAGGCTTAAGATTTGACTCATATTAAAGCCCCATCTCCCTTTTGGTTTTAAGAGAAACCTTGACTCCTATGAAGGTTTGTCTTCCTTTAACAAATAACTTACAGTGAGATAACCTCACAAGGTCCAACAAGGGAAACATATCTGTATAAGCAAATAAGACAGGATTTGCTCTCACTAAGTCTAGTTAGCTTTTCAGCTGAGCCCTATTTTAATTAATTAAGGGAGATATAATACTAGTTACTGATGTAACACAGTATGTCTTTTATTTTTGAGCTCCTTAACATCACAATCCAATTGACAGTACTTTCACTCCAAATAAGATTCAGATTAAATGTATTTGAACAGCAGACCTGAGAAGTTATGAACCTGATAACCTCAGTCAGAACTCAGTTCGATCACTACATTAGTGACTACTGAAGATCCACAGTTTTGTATCAAATACGTACTGGAAAAATCAGATAGCCATTAGATCACATGAAATACAAGTTTCCTAGATATTTAGATAGCTTTAATATCCATGGAACATACCTAAATGTACTGTGGGAACACGACAGAAAACAGCCAATAAAGCTACCTTTCTCTGCTGTTTATCGTTTCTCTTCCCCTCCTATCTCTGTTTGTAAAGTCTACCTAGTCTTACAATTTTATCAGTAAGACATCAATTATTTTACCTATCTCTGTAATTATATGTCTTAAAAAAATTCTTATGCTGAATGTTCACCAGAGGGAAATCATTTTCTTCTCAGTGCTTGTATTCTATAATATTATTTCCATTTCTGTTCTTTTTCTCTTTAACACAGAGGACTGCATACTGCACTGCCTGCTTCTACAGAATGCAGGTAAGAAACTTCTACAGGCAGGTAAGAAACTTTCTTGACAGAAAATCTTTATTAGCTTTCTATTAAGTGTTCTTTATCCATTCAACATCTAGTGTGTGGAGCTCCCTCAAGCTTCGTTTCTAACATAAATGAGATTGGCAGTAAACTACTGACATGGAAAACTGCAGTCTCTATCTAAAGACAAGTCATAATCTCCTACTGCTCTAATTTTTCTAACCATTAAACAAATCTGTTGCACTTCATCTCAAAACTTATGAAAGAGAAGCATGAAAGTGTCTTAGAAGTTCAGAAAATACTGCATTATGATACAGAGGAGTAGGAAAGGACTGGAAGAAAGAGGAAGAACAAACATGCCACATAAAAAATAGAGGAGAACAGCAACCAAAACAGTGTCAACCATACAGTATGTTCACTTGCAGTTTGAGCACTGCAGTCACTCACTGCTTTCCACTCAACTCACCGGCAATTTTACACCCATTGTTATCAGTATCACTGATTGAGACAACAAGAAATTAACACCCAAATTACTTTTTGAAAACTTGAAGGTCATAGTAGTAAACAGAGAAGCAGAACTTTTTTCCTTCTGCATCACATGTAAGCAGAGAAAGACAATCAGAAATAAAGCATGCACACAGAGTTTCTGCAATTCAGTTTTTCTTGGTTTACTTCTTAGGCTTTGCTGCAAAACCCGTTCTCCTGTAAATACAGCTAATGATCTTCTGTTGCTATAGCTATTTTATATGTCCCCTTGAAGATGTCTTCCAAGCAGATGCAGCACACACTGACAAAGAAGCTGTTGTCAGAAATGACCCAAATAATATACCTGCATTTATACTGAGCTTTGCTGACCCAGCAATTACAGCTGATACAGCACTCAAGTCTTTAATATCTTGAGCAAAAACAACTATGAAGCAGAATGAAGGCCACAGTGTCAATCCAGCCTTAAAAATGTGTATTTCACCTGATTCTTGCTCTTTTAAATGCCCTGAAAGTCCCTCCGCGAAAGAGTTAGAACTAAATGACTATGGCTTCTACCACTCCCTTCTGCTTACTGGTTTTGTTAAGAGATTGAAGTAACTGTACACCTCTAATCTAAAAATCTCTTGGTTCTAAGAAATTTCTGGCTGAGTGAAACAGAAGCATGCTCTGTAACTTGTACTATGTAGTAGTATATAAATGAAACATATGAAAAGCTAAGCTATATCAAATCTGGCAAAATACTAATAAAGAATTAAAACAAGCCCTTCTTTACCATTAGGAAATATCTGTAGAAAAAAACCTATCCTGTATATGCATTATTTTCTCATTCACTCAGAAGTATGGGATGACAGGCAACCTTTACACTGTTTTTGAAATTGCTCTGTAGCTTCAATTAAAATGGATTATTTATTTTCTGTCTCTGTCCCACACACATTTCTAATTCAAAGTTATTAAAAGGTCACTTGATTTTTATTCATACTTTCCTCTTAAAATTGCAGTGTGTTTTTCCTGAATCTTTAGAAACCACTACTGGACTCAGACTCTTCTCTACGTAACAACCACACGTGCAAATCTTCCTCTGCATTTCTTACAAGAGTGAGTTACTTACAAAGACATTCCCTTTTGACTGTAGGACAAGTAAGTCTGCAGATAGTAAACGGCTTGCACTGCTTAGACTAACACTACATGGGAATAAAAAAGTCCTGACAAAAAAAATCTATGCATGAAAATTGGAAGACAGACTGCTGAAAACAGCTTGGATGAAACAAGCAAAACCATACTACAAAAGTAAATGGACAATGACCAACGTGAGTCTGAAGTAAACCTTCTCAAAACACACATGATGTGGATGTCAATTACTTTGAACTAACTGCTTCACACTGAAATTCTCTTCAGTTTGTTTTTCTGACTTATTAATATTGACACAGCCCACCAGCTTAACATATGTGAAAGCATGGTTATAACGTTAAACCAAAGATCTTGATTTCACCTGGTTTATGCATTTATGCAAACATGCTTATTAATTCACAGGTACTTACCACCACATTCATATTGTACTTACCAGTTTTGGGATTTATTGAAAAGAATCCCTGTGGATTTCCACTTGTAATCTTGTAGGTTAATTTTTCACTTGAGCTAGAATCTGGATCAAATGCCTCAATCTGAATGACGGATACATCTTTAGGTGAGTTTTCCATGACCTCTGGGTAATAAACTGGTTGTGTGGTCTGAGGCGCATTATCATTAACATCCCCAACTTCTATGTAGATTTCAATAAAAGATGATAAAGGGACAACACCTTGGTCTGCTGCATAAACAGTTAACCAGTAATGTGAAGTAGTCTCACGATCCAGATGATCTGCAGTCTCAATAATACCTGTTAAACACAAATAAAGATGAAAATAAAATGTTCAATTCATATGCAAATAATAAATAAAAATTAATAAAAGTTAAAAGTAGAAATTTTATAATCTGTGTTAATAAAGGCAAACAAACATATTTTGAGGCCAACCTGAAGCCACAAAACACAAAATTACTACAAGTTTTCCTCAATTATATGTTACAAATATTAAAACAACTTAATTTTTATTATTAAATAAATATAAAGTATTAATTTCTTTTCTAACATCCTTTAAGATTTATCAGATCAATTAACACTATACACAGAAGCTATTTTGCCTAAAAGATTAAATATAATGAGTAACTCAGAGTCTTTTGGGACTTGAATGACCCTCATTAACCACCACTGATTACTGTGAATTGTATACCATATAAAACTATCTCATTTATATACCAACACTTTAACTGTTTACCATTAATGAGCAGCTACATAAATGTGAAACATTCTTATCTATAAGACCAAATTAATTTTTGTAATGTGCTTATGTGGGTTCACAGAAAACACAAGTTACACCTGAAGTCTTTGTAGCATTAGAATCAGCCAATGGCCGCCATTACTTTGGCAATGGAAAGCAGCATTTAGCTCAATTTACAACAGCAAACTCTTCTCCCCTTCTACTCTGCACTACTGAGATGGCATCTGGAGTATCCTGTCCAGTTCTGGGCCCTTTAGTTCAAAAAGGAAACAGAGCTGCTGGAGGGTGTCCAGCATATGAAGATGATGAAGGAAGTAGAACACTTCCCTTGTAAGGAAAGACTGGGTTCTTTTTAGCTTGGAGAAGAGGAGGCTGAGGGGTGACCTCATTCATGTCTATAAATATGTGAGGGGTGGGTGTCAGGAGGATGGAGCCAGGCTCTTCTCAAGGTCATCTGGTGGTAGGACAAGGGGCAATGGGTGCAAGCTGGAACAGAGGATGTCCATATAAATACCAGAAGAAACTTCTTCACAGTGAGGGTAACAGAGCATTGGAACAGGCTGCCCGGGGCAGTATGGAGTCTCCTCTGGAGACATTCAAGACCAGCCTGGATGTGTTCCTGTGCAACTTGGTCTAGGTGATCCTGCTGTGGCAGGGGATTGAACTAGATTATCTTCCAGGTCACTTCTGATCCCTTATCATTCTATGATTTAAAGAACAGCTACGCAACTCACAAACTTAATAAAGATCTTTCTGCTGTGTCTACAGGAGCTTCTTTGATTGAGAACTAAATAAAGAACGTGGGACTCAAGTTTTTACCCACTGTGAATGAAATACAGATCTATTTTTAGAAGCAGCCTTCTCTACAACAGTCACAGTCTTAATACACATGTGAAAACAATATGTGACATGGTGTAACCTGTATGTAAACAGATTTATAGTGCCATGGCAGAAGGAAACTTTGAGCTTCCCTTTTCCTGATCCAGTTGCTATTACAGGCTGTGTGATTTGGGGTATTTTCAAAACATAACTTAAAATTAACTTGATGCATGTCAGGGGAGGGACAGAGTGGCGTTTGCACCCGTTTCTGTGGAAACCTTGAAGGCCTTTCTTTTGGCTTTTAATGCTTGTTACACTGACACCCATCAGGCCTAATCTGGATTGGAGCTCAGATGAGTGAAACCATAGACATGACAGCTGGTTTTGGATTCCAGATACAGCCGCACAATCACACTATGCGTGACATTGGGCCTTCTGAGCTAATTTACTCCATGAAACACAAATAACATCAGCAAAATAAGACCTCAATAAAACTATGCCACTGCTTATGCAGGAGTTCTTTGGGAAAGGAAAATAAAACTATGCCACTGCTTATGCAGGAATTCTTTGGGAAAGGAATTAATTCTAAGTATCATTTTCTTCACACACCAACACCTTTCTAATGTATTATACCAGCTGAGCAAAATGAGATAAATATTAAAGAATTACTACCTTATTCAGTATTTTCTTCAGTTTATGAAGCTGCATAAAGGTCTAATGATGCTAATATGAAATTTTAAAATGTTAGTAAATTCAGAAGGGCTGGAGGAGACAGCATCTAATGTTTACAGCAACAAAATGCCCATATATAGCATGTCAAGCCAACTCTGCATTTCAGAACTACCACCAGATGTCAGAGTAGAAACTGGTTTTATAGTGTCAAAGACTTCAGAACTAAGTCAAGAAGACACCGTGAGTTGAAAATATGTATGTGTTACTCACAGTCTATTAAGCACACTGGTGGCTTTATGATTTTTGTAATTATCTTTTTTCTTCAGCAAAGCTATCAAAAAGTAAGCCAAGGGATGCATTTTAAGGATATTAGTGCTTCACATTTCTAGTCTCTCTCCCTCTGCATTTGTATTTTCTTTGATGGTAGGTTTTTTTTTTAAATTTGTTTTTTTTTTTAGATCCTAGGTAGTCACTGGATTTCTGTTGTGGTTACCCACACAGCTTCCAATTGCTAATGCACATGAATTTGCTCATAAAAACAGACATGCAGTTACCTGGATTCTATTTTTGTAACTCACTGATGTTTCACCTTTTGTACCTCTCCAGTCAGGAGACTTGCAAGGGAGCAAGTAAATTCCTTAATTACTGTGGCCTCATTTCTAAAGCCAAATGCTGAATGCAGCACAGAAGCACTTCATCTTAAGTCTGGGTAGACTACACATATACCTTGGAAAATTCTGCAAAACCTTCATGTCCTACCAAACACAAGACCACACTGTATTAACTCCCTTTCAACAAGGTTTCCAAGCAGTTCTGCTCTGTTTTTGCAAAGCATGCAGAACACAGTTGGCAGGCTTACAGAGCAACCGTTAACAACTGTCCTGCTTTTTTAACAGTAACTATATTGGAAGAGGATGATTAATTTTAAGATAGCCTTGACCTATTTTAAAGTAAAATGGACTCCTGTGGTAAAGGAGCTCGCAGCAATCTGCTCACCTGGTGTATCACTATTCTATCACACACACTCAAAGGAAAAAGAAGACAAACTATTCTGTTTTTGTGATCAGTTTTCAAGAGTCTGTTCCCCTAAAGTCACATATTTCACAAAGGACAAAGAGAAATAAGGTACCACACCAGAAATCCATTAACATAATCTCAAAAAAAAAACATTTGGGATCGTCACTTAACAGTATAATACAGCACGAACGGACAACTTCATTATTTGGTTAACTTTTAATTTCAACTAGATCTGTATATACGTCATTGCTGTGTATTTTACTTGCAGAAATGTTCAATCAAAAGCTTCTAATCAAACTGATCATCTGCCCACTGAACACATCATATAACACAGATGTTTACCCAACAGAGCAGCTCTGGTTTTCAGAATGTACACATTTCAGAAAGTGCACATTAGTCAAAGTAACAGGAAGTCTCATCCACTACAATTATTTTGCCATTTTCTCATGTTTGTCACACAAAAGATCCTAAACTGTTGGGTGAACATTTTTATCTGTATGTGTAATTCATAATCTCAAACTGAAATAGAGAGCACCCAGGGAAAATCATTTTACAATCAGACAGATATGCAAAAATGTCTACATAACTTTTTAACACTAATCAACATATTAATTCTCAAATACATGTTTCCTAGAGTCATAAAAGTTACTAAAAAAACACCTCTATGTACCCATTTATAGTTTCAAATACATGAACAGGTACATTTACAAGCAGGATAACTTATTTGAGACAGACATCACACATAAGTGGATTACTTTGATAATATTAAAAACAGATTGAAGATAATATTCCTCCACCGTAAAACCCATATAAAAACAGAGAGAAAGATAAGGTCCAATAATTTCCTGTCACCTCTGGCACACAGAGAGGAGTGGAGGTGAAGCCAGCATACCTATTCTACTTCATCACTCAAATTTGCAGGCACAGCAGGGGCAGGATTATTTATCTATTAATGATATGACTCAACTTTCTTCCTCATTGCCACCCAGCAATAAAATGGAACAGATACTGATCCAGTACACAAGCCTGGAAATAGGAGGAAGCTCTGATGAACAAAAACTGAATTTCTCCTGGTTCTGCATCAGAACTTATGTCACAAAACACAGCACTAAATACACACAACTATATGGAGTATTTGGGTTTTTTTTTTCCTGCTAAAGTTAGTGTACAATCTGATCTTTTATCAGTAATTACAGATCACCATCTTTTTCTCCTTAATCTCGTTGAAACTGCCTTACTTCTGCAAGTTTAACACTAAATCTTTCCATGAGAACACAAACAGCCTCATCATGCATTTTTATGCAAAAAATCTGAATACAAATACATGTAAACTTCACTACTCTACTCATCTTTTACAAAACACAAGCTCAAAGAAGAATTCAACTAAAACATTATTTATTTTTTGCCCTACAAAGTTACTGGTAGTTCTCCCAGATCTAGAAACAGTCCTTAAAGGACCACTGGCTGGCGTGCTAACTTTATGCTTTTGTAGACTACAGTGACCTATTTTACATACTAGGGCAACATAATGACGTCTGCTGTCTGAAAGCCAGCGCTCACTGAGTTCATAAATTCACTAGTTTCTAGTTCTAGTAGTTCTTAATAAAGCAGAGAAAAAAAACCCACAGGAATTCAAATATCAAAGAGAAGTAATAAAACAATCTAAGTAAAAGTTAATTTGTTTTGATCTCACAATTTGTTACATCCATTAAGCATCAGTAAGATATTTATCAATATAGTCAGCTTCAGTGGGATATTGTGGTTTCTAGAAAATATTTTCTTTCTTCAAGTGGTACAAAGGATATTTAGGGAATACAGATTAAGTGCTTCTATAATATCTTCAACGTTGTAAAAGCTCCAACTCTGCTTTAACTTTTCTCCCATCCAGAGAAAAATCTTTAATCAGTGAATTTCACATCCATTCTGTATGCTAAGGCAATTTAGTCATTTTAACTTTTACCAATCATTTGCTTTTTATGTAGCAAGACAAGTAAAGAAATCTTCCTCAGAGCACCACTAAAGCATGTACGATAATCCCAAAGATTTGTAAATATTATTGTTTATTAAAGTACAGGGAAGTGAGGATTCCAAAAACACACTTGACTTGGCTGGATATGCAGTCTTGCAGCCTTTCACGTGGTCAGGATAAGAAGAAATTAATATTCAGTCACTAACGACCAGAAGGGAGTACAGAGAGGCTGTGATGAAATGCTTTTTATTCATCTGCAAGAGGACATCAGAGTTGATTTTACAATATTCTTATGTCTGAAAATGCAGACTAGATACTGTTTCTGTTTGATGTGATAGGTCTTTTCTATCAATTTTATCAAAGTAAGGCAAACATTATGAGTGAACAGAATAGAATTTGGACAGAATGCAATACAGACGAACAGGCTGGTTTATCAATACAGCAACTGAAGAAATATCAGAATGTTAACCTCATTCTTGGAAAGACCCAATGTTACTTACAATTTAAGTATCACAACCCAAGTCACTAAAACTAAAAATAAACATATAAATCCACCTCAAATCTGACAGTCTTAAAAGGCCAATCCTATCTAATTAACCAGTGCTCAAACTGTAATACTCCCAATTCCCAGGGATGATCCGCCTTAAATGTGCTTATCCATGAGAATTCTCATTAATAATATCAATGATTCTGTAATGGAAATCAAAACCTGCAATCATTTCTCAGCAAAGTATGAGTTTTATGCAGTTTAGCAGAATTTGCCCTGGGAGTGATATTTGAAATAAACAAAGAGAAATCTCTGGCATGGAACAGGATGCTTGAAATCTGATTACAAACTTAATTAATCTAAATTCTAATAAGCCTGGCAAATCAAAAAGCTTCTTCAGCTGTTTGAAAAGCCATCATGGGGAAAAAAACCCCAACATTTTAGGAACTGCATGAAATTTTAAATCAAGTATGACCTTCAATGAACAATCAATCAAAAGGAACATTTTAAAAGTGAGTGTATTACGACTGTTATAAACAGAAGCATGCGGTCCTTCAGCAGCACTCATTTGCCAGAACACCAAGACAGACAGTAACTGTCTCGAATTCTGAACAAATGGTAAGTCACTGCAGTGTAAACTAGTCCTAAATTCTGCATAATCTTCTGAATTAAAAATAAAATCAGGAAAAGTTCAGCATCTACTGCAGTTCTTGAATTTCTGCTATCTGTAGATATGCTGCACATATATTCTATATTTATTAATATTTATGAAATTAGTTTTTTATGTTGACAAAGGTCCAAAGAACCCCAGCACCCAGAATTTACAGCCTTTCTGTACAAATTTCTGCTCTACGTTTTGTGGAACTCTGCTTAGTTGCCAATTAGTCTTGTTGATTCGTGACTTGTTGTTCTGTGTTTAAGTAAAATCTTACTAAATGTAATACTATCCCACTTTGGTTTTAAACATCAAGCAATTCAGAAAATACAGTTTTCAGTTTGTTACCAAAATCTCTGCTCTTTCTCAAAAATAGGCCGGACAAACAAAACATTTTATAAAGCTGATATTTTCCACTTTAATTAACTTTTTATTTGTGTCCACCTTATTGGTTTCAAAACAGTCTATTCTAATCCATACTTTGCCTTTTGCTGCAAGTCAGTGATGGTTCAGTTCTTCAACCATATCCACGCCCAACACAAATGAGCCAAAGATTACTTCCTCATAAGACTCTTGTTCCCACTTTTTTTTCTACATTCTGCTTTCACCTTTTGTGCAATACACCTCTCTTTCTTAAATTACCTGCCATGACATGATAAGCATTTTCCCAAGCTATATAAATACAGAGGCCACAGGAGAGCTGTCAGGGTAAGAAAAAATACCAGCCAAACGCATGCCAAAACAACCACAAGAAAAAAAAAAAGCCAGGTGAGAACATCTGGCACATTTAAAGATGTAGCATTCATATAATGCTCATCAGTCCCCAAAGAGGAGAAACATCCATACTCCTACATCCTCTTTTTTCACATTAAGTAACTTGTAGAGGCACAGTCAAGTCAGGACAGTCAGCAAGTGCAACCCAGCATGATATGCACAGGGGTTTTGTGGATTTTCTTCCCCACTTTATGCTGCCTGTCAAACACAGTGAGAGAAATCAAGGTGACTTGAAATAAAGTAAAAGTATTAATAGTTTTGGCATGCATCCACACAAAATAAAACAGACTACAGGAGATTGGAGTGCATTGTTTGCAAGTACTACACCTATCTGTAGTACTCCATAAAAATTGTGATTCTCTGACTGTGGCCAGTGTCACAACTCTGATTCTTTTTACTTTTACAGCAATTTAAAAAAAGATAAATAAAAATCTTTTATCCAGTTTATCCATACTTCCATTAACTTCTTTCTGGTAACTTCTGGTAACTACTGTGGTCTGATATTGCAACACACCTTGAAAGCAGCAGCCAAATACAGCCACAATCCTACATGTCCCTGAAGTGTTCTATAAAGTAAGGTTTTGAAATATGTAACTTGCTGAAGTCCCAAGAAAAAATCCTCTTTCCCTGAGGCTATGCTACTTTAAAGCAGACTTCTACCAAACACCAGTCTGTAAGGGTTGACTGAGTCTTAAGTCTACATACAGTACTTCTAAAACAGCATTCAATGCTAATCTATAGAAAATGTAGTATTATTTCATCAGTCAAGTAACAATTGCCTGGTAAAACCAAAACAAAGGCAGTACAATATCACACCAGTCTTTATTCCAAATAAAACAACTATCCTTAATCACTGAACATTTTGCGTATGTTCTGCCACAGAAAAAAGGAACTATTCAACACTTGAAGTGTCAGTTGAAAAGAGCAAAATAGTCATCTTATGAACATCTTGAAACAATCTCCTTCTAAAGAAGTACTATGAGATGTGCAGAAGTGAAATATCAGATCATCTAGTGTATAAACAGGGCATTATGCCAAGAGAAGTATTGCACTCTTGTCTTTTGAAATACTGAAGATCTGCAGCAGGCAGTGCGGACTTGTAAAATTATGTACAATCTCTCTTTTATGAGAAGTAATACTTTTGATAAATAAACTGAGTGGGGAAAGCCTTCCTTCCTTACTTGCATCACATAAGACACTTTGAACAGGAAGCATTATGTGTTTACGCCTCTATGGAACAAAGTGCAATAGCCACACAGACAGATAGGTTTTGCTCCTCAATTCCACAATGATTTAAGGCTTATCACTGACAACATAAGCTACTCACATATCAGACTTCTTGCATCTGAAGACTCATACAGACTAAACTGCAGTGTTGCAGAATATAAATAATCCTTGGCTGCAGCCCTGAAGGAGAGCGTAAAATTTCAGATTTTTTCAGATTTCACTACTGCTTGCCTTTGATACAGATGAACAAGAGGTGTTCATCACTGTTCTCTCTCCTCTCCTACAGGAGCATTAATTAGGCGCAGCTCGAAAGACTGTAACATAGCAACCAACCACTGATACTGCATTTTGCATAACTCATGAAGAATTCAGATTACTTGTTTGCAAACGAGTCTGAGGAATATGTGCACAGCAAATGATTTAATCTAGTTTGAAACTGTTTCACTGTTTGTACCTATTCAAGGATTCTTCTGTTTTGCCTGTGTAAAGTTGAATCTTAACACATTCCGTTGTATTTTTAAAACAATTTTGAGGCTTTAATTTTTACATGCATCCTAATTAAACACCAGGAAAACAAATAACACAACCACACTCCACAAAAACACATCCTTGAAAAATTCTGCAACAAATAATGTTTGCACGTTATGGAGTCAAGATTTTCACATGAACCCCTGAAGTCCTTATACAGTACTTTACATCTGTCACCAATATAAACATCCCTTCTAATAGTTACAGCTTCTCACATATTTAGACTTTAAACATTTATTTCTTTATTTAGTATGATTCTATACAGAATTCTATCCACTTTTTTGCATATACACACACACAAACATTTCCTCTTTGTAGAAGGCAATAAAAAAACTTAAACTTTTCAACTTCTGCACCAGAGAACACTAAGAAAAATGTCTTCCAAGATAAGACAGGAAAAATATTACTGAAAATAAGCTGGAAGTAACACACCGTAATTCCAGGTCCTGTGTTATTATTTATAAAGCTGGATTCCCAGAAAATAGAATTAAATTTATTTATAGATCTGAACTAGAAGGCTGTATACATTTCAGGTTGTCATGCTTAGAGATGATTAAACATACAGCTTCTCTTGCTGCTGTTTCAAAACAAATTGCTTATTCTCCAGCAAATTAGGCTTTAAAAGTTTCAAGTAACTAACCACTACCAGTATCCACACTGTCACCATCATTTAACAGAACTGTAATGAATTTGCACAAGTTCTTTAGCTGGTAGGAGCCAGGTCACTATGCTCCTACCATCAAACCTGTAAGACCTTCAAACATTGGAGTCCACCACTGCTTACTTTTTTCAGGGATTAGTTGTTGCAAGTTCTGTGTGGTGGAATGGTAACAATGTAACTGCAGCATGTATGCGCTCTCCAGAGTCAGCATACAGGGAACCACTATCATTAGAACAGATTTCAGAGTTTAACTGAACAAAAGTTGAGTTAAACTCTGAAAACAAAAAGACCCGTTTTACATCTCAAATTTAACTTCATTGAAATACACAGCCAAATTCAGTTCTGTGCCAATGCCTTCAGTTATACATGAATACAAGCTTTCAACAACTCTCAAATTTCATTTAATAATCTTCATTTAATGCATAGACATTACCAATGCGTTCATTACAAAACACTTTTTTGAGGGAAAAAGCTTGGCATCCATAGAACCCACTATGTGGCCAAGTCCAGACCTTGACATAACACAATACATAACGGTTTATGCATCACTTCTGAGCTAAGAACTGATGGCAGTAATTTGAATAGTATTCAAGTGGAGAAAGTAAAAGGGTCCCTATTGATCTCTGCTATATACAGGTTACAAACATGGTAGATACAGAGGTTTGGAGCAATAAAGAATGTTCCACAGTTAAGAGCAGCTACCAATTGATGTAAGCATGTAGATAAAGTGTGAAAGACCTAGAAGCAAAAATAATGCAGTTAAAACTGCACCAAACACAGACTATATTTCAAAACATTGAGAAAATGTTTTCATTTTGTGTATCTTAGTTAAATGTATAAAGTAGAACAAAAGACTGTTCAAAAGAATAACTTGAAATCAGACCCAGTAAGATTCTGACTTCTACTTCGTCATGTTGCTTTTCTCACATCTGCACAAAACCAAGAGAAACATATGGAAAATACAGTGTTTACAGCATTTATAAAAGTTCTGAAAAAATGTTCTTACAATTGTCTACATAAAGATTATGCCTAAAAATGATGACTCAGTACTGGGCTAAGAGTAATAAATCTGCTAAGGTCCACAAAGATAGTGAACTTGCTTCCAGGAAGTCAGGGGTAGGTGGCAAGGGGAATTTTTGCAATTAGAAGATCCCTCATGAGGTTGCCTTAGAACTCAACCAATTACTTCCAGTTCAGAAACTCTTTTGGGACAATGGCAGACAGCTCCTATTGTCAGCCTCATTTACGGTTATTTTAATAGCTCCAACTTATTTCTGTCAGCTAGGCTGCTTGTATGTCAAGCTTTTGGACAGGCAATGTAATTGCTATACAGAGGAACAGCACCGTGTTGCTAAAGCTCTATATGGAGATGCATAAAAACCCCCTGATGAGTACACATTAGGGAAATGAAACGCTAACTCCAATGCCAATAGGAAAAATTATTGTAATACGACCACATATGATGTACATTTCTTTGAAGATTGAGCAAGTAAAACAAGCTTTGCTGTTAACACGAGCAGTCATTCATGATTTGAGAGAAGGCATGCTGAAAAAGACCATGACTGCACTACTGCATCTGCATTACAGCAGGTTTATAAGACATTAGTGAAAATGGAACAAAGGGCCAGAAGACTAAGCCAAGCACATGGGGTCTCAGTATTTACAGAGCAGCTTTTCTTACTCTGTTACAGGAGCAAGGTTTGCAGGATCTGATGTAAATCATGGCTCTTCTCATCCATCCTCTTATTCAGGGCAGATTATTGTCTTTGGGTAAAGACACAGATGATTTCTATGCTCCAAGACATAAAACTCCCACCGTATCATGAAACTATGTTTAAAGAAAGCTAATTTGGGATAACAATGTTACACTATTCAGTTACCTTCAAATTCTGCTCTCCTTTTAATGACAACAGAAAATTTCTACTGAAATGTAGGTAATTCAGAAACAAGTGAAGGGTTATACAAGTCTACTGTTTGTTTACTTATGAACATGAAAGACAATGAAGGAAACGTAGTTACATTTTTAGAATGTATGTGTACCTGCATGTGTGCAATAAATTTCTACGTTAACTTTGTTAAACTTCTTTCAAATTTCTCATGTACACACATCAATGAACACATACATCCTCTTTAGAACTCTGACTTAGCCCTACAAATCCCTCACTGTCAAGTCTTCCCAGTACTAAGGGAATATTGGCAATGTGAATGGTTATATTACCCCTCTAATAATTTAACTGGGAAATGGGGTGCCTCAGAAGGGGAAATTCCTCTGCAAATGGCCCCATGAATTTCAAAACTAACTAGAGTTGACAGATTAACCTAGGTACCCCTTAGGCAGAAAAGGCAGCTAAAGGAAAATAATGAGATGCATGGGAAACCAATTACACACAACACCAACACATTTAACTTTACAGAAACTGGTTTGTTGATCCTGAAGAATGTATCTGTTTAGATCTCCAAAAACTAAGAAAATACCTGGACAGTTTATAGCAAACATGCTTTTAGTCTAAACCTCAAAGTTTAATGAACATCTTGAGTAAGGATTTTTTCCCATGCACCCCAAGAATTTTTTCTCTGCATAGACACCATTTCCCTCAGATTCCATTTTTGGTTGCAATTTGAACAATTGCAGCCTACTGCACATAACTTGTCACTTTGAAAGCCCATCAAGTCCAACACAGACCTATTATTCTTTAGTAAGCTGCGTTCCACAGCAACACTGGGTCATGACTAATCCACATGCAAAAAGTTGTTATTCAGCATGTGCATGTTATTTATTCTGATTTGTGTTTTGGACTGCTACAGTTTTGCTTGAAGCTTTCGGTCTCTGGACTATTTTCAGTAGCAGAAGCTGCTAGTTAACAGTGACAGTTTCCAGGCCAGGTCTGAACAAGAAGTTCCTGACACCCATTCAAAAGGCAAGTAGCATGTTGAGGAACACTGGAAATCAGGCTATTACTGCTGCTTATGTTTCTGCCCCAGGTAGCTGTATACACCATGGAACAACTGTGGACGCTAAAATGCTGCTCCCAAGCAGGTTTATGCATTCAAAGAAGAGCTGGTTTATTTGTGAGCAACGGGGGTGCTAGAACAAAGCTAAACAGTGAAGGCATGATCCCAGTGGCATCAAAAGACATTTTAATCCTTGTTCTGACAAAGTCAGATTTATTAACCTACAAAGTATCCATTTATTTGGACTTTATTTCCACTCACATATGCAAACAGGATTCCACACTTATCAATACTTGTTATACTAAGTTTTAATTCTTTTCCTTTGCATATAAATTAAAATAAACAAAAGGCCATACAAAGAAACACATCTGAACTTGTTTCCAGGTACAAACTTGAGGACTGGAGAGTTACAAGGGCAAAGAACTTCAAAAAACCCCAAACAAAACACATTCATTCTCTTTGGTTAAGAGTACTGTATGCTGCGAATAAGAAATGCTGTTTGTAAGCAAATTCTTACAACTGAAAAGCAAACAGAAGTACAGAAGTCAGCCAGAAACGACATATTAGATGTCAAGCGCATTTATTTGTAAGTGCCATGGATTCTTGTTGGGAGACTGGTTCAGTTATTTTCAAAAAAACAATGGAAAACTTCCTGCGTAGTTCTAATCACTATTTTTCACAAGAAAAAAATATATTACTGAAAGTAGAAGAACTTAATGCAAGTAACCATTTAAAAAAAATACCTATCATCAATTTAATTAACTCTCTATCTATTGTTTAAAACTAGAATCCATAAGCAGATTAATAAATGGACCACAGTTTCTCTGTTGGAATTTCCACTGGGAACTCTTTATTATTCCCCACAGAAACAGTGTTTTACTGATGATAATTGCACCTTTAGTAACAATACCAAAGAGAAGCAATGACAAAACTAGATCAACTACCTACACTAGTACACTGAGAATGAATGAGAGGACACTACAGTATTGTAGGCAACTAGTAGACCATTTAGGCACAAAATACATTTTGTTCCTGAACCTCTTTTTACCTTGTTTAAGAATGTCACAGAATCTGCAGTCGCTAGAGATGGAGTAGCGCCTAATGACCTTCTCAAATCTCTGTATCTGTGTATGACTGTCCTCAAGAACATATTCGCAATGGTGGCCATTCTTACGTTTGACTAGACTGTGCAACTCCATTTTCATAGCATTTTTGATCACCCCTAGAATTACAGACCTGGCATGGCATGTATTTCTTACCCCACTGCCTCCTGTAATCACATGCTGAGTCAATATGCACTCCAAATTTAATCCACATAATCTGCACTGTAATCATCACTGCCTTCTTACTAAACAGTGCTTATCAAAACTGACATGTCATTTAAGTCAATGACAACTTGGCAACTAATCTTTCACTACTGTTTTTTGAACCTGTCCTTACATTCTCCTGCCCTGCCTTACCTGTATCTGGAAGGACTCTACTCAGTCCAAAATTCCCCGACAAAATATCATCATTCATCATGAACAATTTTAAGCAAACCAAAAGCTAACTCAAAACAGCAAGTGCTAAGATTTACTTTTTTTGAGCCATGTCTTTATATCCATAGACAATGTAATCTACTACTTAACAGGTTATTGTTTCTTCTTACAAATTTTTGCTTTAAAAGAGTCTGGAAAAACACAGGCAACCCAAAATATTACTGCAATTACTGTACTAGCTAGTAGCACAAGCATAGAAGCACACACATATATAACCAGACATCAAAAAGAAAGCGGTACTGATTATATCCCCATTTCGGATTAATCTGCTAGAATTGGTACTGTAATATTCAAACTACCTTCAAAGTGAACTTTGATACCAGAGTTCTTACGCAAAGGCATAGTCATCTTTCTCACCCTCCCTAAAGTAATTAACATTCCTTGCACAGGCAGACGGTTATTTGTTAATCATTACTTGAGTTAGACAGAAACTGTGAGCTACTCCTCACAATGGTACACCAACAAAATAATCATCTTTATGATGGAAGGTTTAGTGAATGGTGCAAAACCACAGTAACAATAAGCCTGGCTGTATTACCACAGAATGTTCAAAATTTTACTGTCAATACCTGGTTTTGTGAAGATGATGTTCTATGTACAAACTTAAGAAATTAACTCAGGAATTTAATCAATAAAAACCCCAGCACTTTTAACTAAAACAGAAAGAGGTATCTTTTAAAAAGATGAACTACGCTGTCAATCTACTAAGTGTACTAAAGTAGTACATGCAATCAGAATTGCAACACCAAATATAATAGAGGCATAACCAATGCACACATTCCAATCTTATCTAGAATCACTTTGATTCACTCTACCTTGCTTTCATTACAGGAAGGGCACAGCAAGGGCATTCCTCTCAGATCAAACAGAAAATTCCACAGACGTAAGTTTCCACATGTCTGATTCGTTGCAGATTAAGCCCTTATCATTAGACAGCAATCTCTAATTTTCATAGAGACAGGATATACCCTGTCATGGTAAATCTACAGGCAAAGGTTCAGGGCTGGGGGAAAGGATTAAAAAAAATACTAATCTGTAGAATAGAGGTGTACTCCACATGAAAGAGCTATGCATGTCACCCTCTTTGGAGGGCTCCGCAGAAATGGAGGGGTTAGGCACCAGAATTAAAGATCCCATACATAATTCTATTCATACATTCCATCACGAGCTTCTGTGTACTACAAGTCTCCCAAATGTTAACTACCAAACTCAATCTATGCATAAATAATTGAGACTACAGGTAATAACATGTACAAAAAAACCTCTGTACTCATTTTTCGCATCTTATTCATTCCACACTCTTTTTTAGCACGTTCTGTTACCAAATCTTAATTTCTTTACCCACATGGTGAGAGTCGTTTTGTAACGCTCATGTACATTTACCAGTAACACTAAAACTGGAAGGCTATTCTGCAACTATACTCTTTTACATTTTGAAAATTTTAGTATCATAATCTTTTAATCCTGACATCCTGTACAAAATATGAATAAGCACACTACAGCAAGCTATTTCAAAACATACACTCAGAAATTTGTATCATTTACTGTATAGAGATGGTTTTGGACTTTCTGTCTCAGCAAAATAAAAACAGATTTTCATATTAGTATCCAAAACGTCTGATTTAAGAAATATGCAGATTTTGGAAGCAATACCATGTTAGTGAGGATTATACTAAGAAGTAGAGTAGGCAATAAACACTACCGAGTTTTCTGTATGCAACCTTCCCTGGCTTATAGGCAGATACTCAGTTCTGGTATCAGGGATGCCACACTGATGACTCTGCACAGACGCAGAACTCTGAGCCAAGCTGCCGTAAGTCAATACAATTTATATCCACCAGCTCAGCAGTTAGCTCTTTAACCCTAATGCCTATTGAAATTACACAACTTTAAGAATCATGATTGTATTCATTTATCCTTGTTAAAAAAAAAAAAAAAAAAGAAAAATGGAATAGAAGCAGTTACTGGAAGCATGGGTAGAACACAAGGAATTTAAGGAACACTCAAAACAATCTGTTGCACTCCTGTTGCTAGATTCTATTGGGAAGAGATGAATTGAAAACTCATTTTTGGACCCACTCAAATGATCAGTGTAATCAAGTCACAAATGGAATAAGAAGGTCACAAGATGAACCATAGCTTCAGCAGTGTACTTCAAAATGGACCACAGAATTTTAAAATCCAAGTTCCAAAGCTGCAACTACTGCACGCTTTTAAGTTATGGAAGTTGGCCAAATACTCATATAGATTTGTTCTCTGATAAATATGTCCAAATGCTGTATAAGTAAAGTTTAAAATCTTCAAAGAAAAGAATAAACATGACACAATTATTCCAAGCTCACCTCCTTTGACCTTAATATGTACTTCAAAAACTGAGCAGATGCTTAGTAGGAAATAAATCCCAAACTCAACAGATGTATCAACAGTGATATGGCAAGATGCACCTTTCATAGCTTTTGGCAACCCTTCCCTTTTATTATTCCCCTGCTCTCAAGTACTTCTCAAGTCAAAGAGAGGACTAAGCAAGTTAATAGTCCCTTAATATGTACTCTACTGCTAAACTGATTGCTGTTTATAAGGTAATCTTTGGGACCACATGTGGCTTAGCCTCAGTTTATCTCCTACAGAGACACAGCCTCGAGGCAGCTGTTTTCATCAGACCAAGCTGTAACCCAATCAACAACTTTAAGGACAAAACAATCCTTTTCAGCATCCATGCATAAGACAAGTCGAGCCCCAGCTTTTGTATGAGATCTCTATTCGGCAGCTAAGGTGATGTTTCGCTCAGTGGGATACCTAAGAAAACTCTCAAACTACTTTGGAAGAGTCCACTGCCAAAGGCAAAACAAGATGAATGTTTGTCTAAAACTAATTCAGCTTCTTCCAGAGACACATTCTGAAAGCTACTTCAACAACCTAAGTGCAATTACCACCATCACAAATGCAAGTCATAGTTTACTTCTAGCTTAATAAAGAAACCAGCTGGCTCCAGGCTGCTCAGGACTTTGGTTCAAACCCATGCCTCCTTAACCTCTTCCAAACTGAAACTCCACACTTGGCTAAATGCCAAGTTTCATGCGCCTGAAAAGAAACAAGTGTGTAACAGCATCAACCCTCAGGTGAACCTTAAGGCAACATCAGTTCTATGCCTTACCCTGAGTACAGCAGTGTTATGCTGAACTGGGTCTATACTTCTTTATAGTTTCTATATTTCTCCTAATACTAAAAGGGGACCTAAAGATACAGCTGTTATTCTTAATAAGCTGCTGCTGTAGCTATTTGTAGTGTCTCATAAAGGAGAATCTATGTGGTAAATGCTTCATTTTTAAAACCGTAACAAATTGGTGGAAAATACATTTTAGTTGCATGAAATTTTAAGCAAATGTTTTTAAACTGGAATTACTACTCCATTTAGGCACTTTTTATTTTTAAACTGAACTAATTTTTTCTTGCACAATGGCCCAAATTTAGCTTAGGGCCGCTAAAGAAAAATGTCATAAAGCTTGAATGAAACCACACAAAAAAAACCCCCAAAAACCTCCAATATACATTTTTAAGCTATTATTAACAATCCTCCCCCACCACTCAAACTCACACTTCAATTCCTTTATAAGCTTTAATTATATTCTATTCAAACAAATAAAACATGTTAGCCCTTGTATTATTTTCCAAAGAAATAATGAGTTTAACAGTCTGTGCTTGAACTCCAGGTTTTGACCTGGAATTCTGCTCCAGATGTCAGTGTGACAACTGATCAGTCAATTACAGAATACAAGCCCTTTGATTAAGAAAAAACCTCTTCTCTGCTGACTAGAGTTTAATTCAGTCTCCAGTACATATATTCGAATCAGGTTTTAGCTCTCTTAACTGCTAACTGAAGTGCAGATGCAGGCCTTCATTTAAAAGATTAATCTTCCAAATTAACATTCAGAGGCTTAAGAACTTTAGCTTAGAGTTTACAGAACCTACTTCTTGTTCTACAAGGGGGGTTGGTTTTGTTTAGGTTTTGCTTTTGGGTTTTGTCGGTTTTGTCTTTTCCAGCAATTCTTTCTCCAATACATTCAACACTCAGCCACTGAAAAAAACCAGCTGCTATAACTACAGGAGTAAATCGTGAACTTCAGTACAATCTAAACTGGCACAGAACTCAGTGCAGGTTGAAAAGAAAAAAAAACTGTCTGAAAAATTAGTTAGATACCTGTTAAATTAGTCTGTGCTCTGAGCTTCACTCATATCAGTACCTGACTACCTAGGCTAAACATTGCCTGTCCAAAAAGCTACAACCACTTAGCACTCTACAGAAAGAGAGCACTTCCTAATCCAGCTCTCTTCAATGGAGTGGGATGAATTACTGAACTTTGCAAGATGAAAATACTATGAGAAGGCCCTTGGTCTTCTCTTTTGACTTCTCATTTTTAACTCATCAGAAATACTCAAAGAATTTTAATGCCAAAACCTCTCATTTTCCCAAGGAGACATTATCTGTACACACAAGCTAAGCAGGAAATGTCACTGTCACAAATTCTAGTAAGAAAACTTGGACTAAATCTTAGAGCACCTCATTCTCATAGCCTATCAAATCATATCCACCAGAAATATCTTTACTGTTTTTAATCTAATGTTGCTAGTCAGGAAATCAATTCAGTAATGTTTAACAGCTTTCTTACAAGAAGATTTAATCAACATTTTCTCTGTTAACAGCTGCCAGTGACCTATAACCTATCCGGACAGATCTGCAAGTACTTGAAATAAACAGAGCACACGGTCACCATATGGCTTTGACAGCAGTATGTTTGGAATGTGTACAGTAGAAAAATGTAAATTATTAGGAATTTTTTTGGTTTCTTCTTTGTGGGGTCTTCTTAAATTTAATCTGAAGGAAACAAAGTTTTCCTATATCCTGGCATTTATATTCCTAATTTATACGAAAGTGGTAGCAAACAAGTACATGGTAAGTGAAACACAAAGGATTCACTGCAACAGAGTGAAGAACATGCTGCATTTTTAAGTGTACTTAACTACAATTAACTTAAAACCAATCATACTGGTCTTGGGTTTGACTAAAAATGCCCTTCAAACTTCAATTGGTTTATGGCTTTATCAGTGTGGCAGACAGAAAACGTTCCAAAGCATCAGAACTTGATTCTCTACATTGCTGAACTGCTTTTGGTCTGTGACAACTACCACTCTTACAAAGAGGATTGGGGCACAGTTAGGAGTCGAAATGCAGCAGAGATGTAGCAGTCTGGGTGCAGCCACCCTACTTAAAGGTAGAGTTACTATAACACATGCAGGCCAGCTGGCTTTTGTTCCAGGCATTACTGTCGGTTTAACAGCTATCCAGGAGTTTCTTAAGTGTTCTCCATTGATGATCACAGTATTTAATCTTTGCTAATGCGTATCTTCTTACTAAAACTCAACAGCAGTGAATGGGGGAATGGTTTGCAAAACTCAAACACTGAACAAACAGAACCTAAAGCTGCCCTACATATAAATATTAATCATGTCTTGCAGTTTAATTAATGCAATTGCGAGAATATTATGAAGAAATGTTAATATGCTTATTTTTTTAAGCAATACTGTGATTTTTTTTTAGGAGTATAATGCAGTACTTTGCTTTATATAGCTAAAATACTATTCATTCATTCTCCTTAATGAATTACTGTCTTCCCAGCTGGAAATGATTCTGTTAACATTAAAATAGCATCCAATAGCCATTAAGCTTTTTTGATGGTATTTTATCCACACAGTAGTAGTGCAATAAAATTAAGTATTTTTCCACATTACACAGTGAACTTTTTTTTCCTACTTGCTCCTTTAGCATTCTTTACAAAAACAAATAGTCTCTCCTTATCATGGTAGACTACACAAGAAGGATAAATTCATTAAATGTTACAAGCCGTACCTCACTCAAAAACTGACAAGAACAGAGACAGTGGAATAATAACCAGAGACTGTGGAAGTATTAGAATAAACACCATGCAACTTCCCTGCTCTTGCTCTTCCTTAGCTATCGGAGACAGCACATCAGACTGAAGTCTTTTTAAGCTGAAAAATTGGTTTAACTACCTTAAACTTTGTTGTTAATGTTAGTAACCCTCACAGCCTAATAAATTCATGTTACTGAAAGAACAAGAAGATTCCTGGTAATAAAAACCCTGTATTACTGGATTAAACACTAGTAATAAATTTATCTTGCATGAAGCAGACTGCTGCATAGGTAAGTTATGTTTTGTCTCCCTTGGCACCTGGCCTTTGGGGGCCCTCAGCCAAATAATCAAAATGACCACAGACCATACCTGACTCACAGCATACACAGAGCCCTGCCAGAAATTATTTCTGAGCCTTTCTTGGTTCAGCAGGCTTTGGAGTTGGGAGACTCTCCTTTTGCGTCAGGACACCATCCAAGCATACTTCCCTGGGACTAAGTAATGCCTTTTGGTGAGTGACTTTTCATTCAGGTACCCCTGGGTGAGAAGCTTCTCCCTTGTACGTGTGAACACACATATTTTGGATCATCTTTTCTTAGAATATTCCCTAAAGTTTGGGAGTTTTGCTGTGTATTACTGTATTCCCAACTGACATATGAATTTGTGCATTCTTGGAGCAGCAGGAAACTCTGGTTGCAGTAAATCCGTACTCTTCTGATAGCTACTGCTTTCTGGTGTTGTGGGTGCCTCCATATGCTGCATAAGTTTAGAAATTGCCTGCTACTAGCCTTCCTTCTGATAATGCGTTTGTAAAATTCACTGTGGTTTATTAAAATAGTTCAAATTGTCATCAGGGGAAACGTTTCTATTCAGGGCTTACATGTAAAAACCTGCATCTGTGTGTAGAAGGGTCGCAAATCCAACCACTCTAGTACACAACTGACTACACAAGCAGACACTGTGGAATTTGACTCTTTCATCATTCAACCTTCCTTCATTCCTGAACACCAGCTTCTAGGATGGGCTCCTATCTAAAAACTTTGCAATGAGACATTTCTTAGCCTAAAGGTCTGCTGGCCTCTTCAGATACATAGATTTCAAGCACTGGAAGAAAGACCAACAAAAGACCTTGAAACAAGTTAAAAACTTATCCTTCAGTAATAAGCTAGAAGCCTCAAGGGAAGGAGCAATTTGCTTAACAAAAAAAAAAATCTTCGTGTAAGGGTCTCCTTCTCTGGACATGTTCAAGACCCTCCTGGATGTGTTCCTGGGAGACTTGGTCTAGGTGGTCCTGCTGTGGCAGGGGGATTGGACTAGATGATTTTTCGAGGTCCCTTCCAATCCCTAATGATTCTATGATTCCATATACTGAGCAAAATTAGTAACCATTCTAATTTACATCTGAAAATCAGTGTGGAAACTTGCTCACCCATGCGCTGGCACTCCCATGACAGTGCCACAACCAGCCCAATGGATAACACTGAATGTCTCTCTGTTCACCTGTACAACTTGAGGAAGTACTGGGAGTTCTTTCTAATAGTATTTACATAGCAGAGCTTTCATCCTTCATTTTACCTTTGAAGAACATACATAATTAATGGGAATGTTCTATGTGCTGACGTGAGAACTGGGACAAGAAAATGTTTTCCCTGGTTCCACAACGTTTCTGTTTTAGGTTCCCTTCCAGCAACCATCATTCCTTAGAGCTTTTCTAGAAGACAGTGGCAGTATGATCTGA
Source organism: Upupa epops (assembly GCA_013397515.1). Taxonomy (NCBI): domain Eukaryota; kingdom Metazoa; phylum Chordata; class Aves; order Bucerotiformes; family Upupidae; genus Upupa; species Upupa epops. The sequence continues at coordinate 2,257 of VZRI01002417.1, read as the reverse complement.
ATCAACACAATGCATTCTATTATTAAAACATGCCAATCTGCTCAGCTCCTTATCAAATTATTTGAGAAAACAGTTTACAGCTGCTATATTGAGAAATGCATATAGACAGCTGATCATCACAATTTGCAGACTTAGGTCTAACTCACACACAGAAAGCTATCAAATCCCAACTTCTTTTGAACACACGAAGCTGAAGAACAAATAAATTGCTTAGTTGTATGAATTCACTACATAGAAATCTTAACATTTTTTCCTCTCATATTGTTTGAATACACCCAGATTCTCCATTTATCATACAATTTTAGTTTTACCTCTGCACAGTAAGTCACTGCTGAATCATTATATATTGAGCAATGATCTCTGACCTCCTTCCCTTACTCACTTGACTTATAGTTAACAATTTACAAGCTAGAGATAGCATGAGGCCAAAACTCAAAACAATCTCGTTAGCATAATTTATTTTTTTTAGTTATAGTTTCAATCTCTGCAACTCCCTGCGGAAATTACTTCCATGATTTTATTACAATTCATTTGAAAAATATTTCCATTTATGTTGGGTTATCTGTTAACTGTGTGCATAGTTAACGAAGAAGGTGGTGCAAAAACTTCTGCAATTTTACAGACTTCTGACATCTTGCTCTATTCCTTAGCATGACTAACTGCTATGTTCACCCCTAATGTACTCCTTTCTGTATCCTGAAATGCATTCAAAGCATTCTGGCAACAAAGTAATAAAAACAATTCCTGAGCATGGGAATACAGGTGCATTATGGCTCCTTGTTAAGAGAGGTACTTCTAATGGTTTGGACAAGACTGAAGAATATGGAGCCTATGAAAACCTGCTGACTTAAGTCCTAAGACAGTGTTCCTAAGAGGTAGTGGCAAAGATATATTAAATATTCTTGTGAAAATTCCAGAACTACAAATAAGAAAGAACTAATACAATTTTATACATTTTTATATGCAAAATTAAAATCCTTAACACAAAAAGGGTAACTGGAAAGCCAGCATAAATTCCACGTATGGAACTAGCCGTTAGACGCTCCTATCATCATCAATCATCTAGTCTTTCTGCAAATGTGATTGTTCTCCTTGATTCCTAAGAAGCGAGGTACAAAAGGACTTCTCTTAGCCACTGAATATTAAGCAATCACTTCAAGTAACTTCCTAAATCCAGTTTATTCATCTTTGAACTCAAAGTGTAGGATGATGCTTTCAAAGACAGCAAGAAGAGATATGTAGCTCAAGGTCAAAAATCAGGAGAGCCCTTTAGCAAGCTCAAATAGTTACAGAGTTTGCTTGCCAGTTATCTCTACTTTCACAAATTCTTTAATGAGCTTTCATGCCTAATTATTACTCTGCTCCCTTTATCAAGGCCAGCCGATTCTCAGAATGTGACAAATATTCAGAGAATGCAGCACAGAGTGCCTTCTTTAACAATTCTGATTGCTTAATAGCCATAAGAAAACCAACAACAAAATACAAAAATGTAAAGCCAAACTTGGAGCTACGTTGTCAAGCTTGCAGATAACTCATCTTTCCTAAGCCCTTTCAGATGAAGAAGTGATGCAAAGCATACATCCACCAGACACAAATACACACATTCTTCTCCACACTAGTGGAATTTCTTCACTAAGTTAGAAACTAGCAACCCCTCGTCCCCTAAATCCCTCAATTTTTATCTCTAAAGATCTGCAGATGCTAGGCACTAAATCCAAATACAGAAAATGCCTCTTTCCGTCTTGAAAACACGGAGCCACTCACCCATTATTAATCAGAAGCTGTCTTTTCCTCAAGTTCTAGCAACTCTGTAATCCTGGCAGTTTAGAAGGAAGTTACTAAAACTCTCACAAATTCTTGAGTAGATCAAACTAAGCCTGTGCCAAAAGAGCCAAGAGGCAATACACGCAGACAAGTAATTCTGACAGAGTAACAGTGCACGAGAAACACATGTACCTGTCCACATAAATAAGTACGCATTTACCTATCTGGGCAAGAACAACCCCATGTACCAGTATAGGTTGGGGACTAACATGCTGGAGAGTAGTGTAGGTGAAAGAGACCTAAGGGTCCTAGTGGACAGCAGGATGACTATGAGCCAGCAATGTGATCTTGTGGCCAAGAAGACCAACAGCATGCTGGGAGGGATCAGAAGGCAGGTGGTTAGCAGACGGAGAGAGGTTCTTCTCCCCCTGTACTTTGCATTAGTGAGACTGCATCTGGAGCATTGTCATCAGTTCTGGGCCACTCAGTCCAA
>VZRI01002416.1:0-12427 GCA_013397515.1 Upupa epops | reverse complement strand
CAGACAGGGACGGTCACTTTTCAGCTTTTTAAACTCAAACTTTACACTTTTTTTTCAGAAAACACACAAATTAGTCTGACAGATTCAACTCAGCTTTCAAAGCAGAACAACATTACAAAACAAACAACAGCAAAGAAGTTCTTTCTGGAATGAACTGTGGAGGTTTGTTTTCAGTGGAAAATGAGAATAAGATTTTCCAAATTAACAGTCTTCAGGTATTCACTAAATGGTGATTCAAAATGCAGAAACACCCTGTTATAATGTAGAAAGTAAGATGCTTCCCTGTCTAATGACTGCATTCTCTGTCAGCACTGTTTTAGGTTTTTTGCTTCTTCATTTTTACTTCTCTTAGACAGGAAATGGAATAGAAACCCATTTAACATTTATGAATTTTGCATAGCCTTGGTATTGCACACATTTTTTGCCATTTCACAGTACTGAGTAGTCACTGAGGAGTGAAGCAGCAATCATTTGTTCCTTGGGCACAGCAATGTGTGCAAATGAAAGAGAAAGCACAGACCTTAAAATTGCTGATCCAGCTGTATCAGGCATATGTCAAACAAGTGGCTGCAAACTGAAACTAGAAGAAATCAGATTTTTAATTGGGTGCTACATACTAAGTATTTAGGATAATTGCTAAATGTTCAGGATGATATCCTGAACAAGAACCAATAGTGAAATCTCTAAGCAATGGTAGATGTTTTTCAAGATGTGGTTTAGCTGAACACAAGGTACAGAGCTCAGTACAGGATCAAATAAACAACTTCTGCCTGTTCCACACAGGGATCAACCTACATTCACAAATCTTAATTTCAGGCTATCTGTTTCAAAAAATGCTCTTTCAGACTTCTCACTGTGCAAAACTGTATTTACAACCACATTCACATTCATCTTTACTAGTTTTATACACTTTCATATGTTTGTTGTGATCTCACTAGTGAGTTGTGAGATACCCTGCTCTGCCTTTTGTCTTTTTTTGGGTGCCACTCAGTCTGTCTTTTAAGGATTTTCTGAAATTCTCTTTGCCTTTTCCCATTATATCAAGTTACTGCATAATCCTCTTGTCTCATGTAATTGTAACAGAATTTCTTGCAAGTTCATGTCGGGGATTATTTTGTTCTCTCCTGATTAACTGTCACCTCAGCCTAATTAATCTCTACATCTCAGGACCTGCTTACAAGTGTTCATGTAAATCACTTCATCTCCATTTTTTGTTATCTTGCTATCAGCAAAAGCTGACAGCATCAGATCAGATCTTTTAAGCTTGTCATTCTGCTTCCTCCTGAGTTCACTTTTGACAACACATTTCTCCCCTGCTAGCCCAATGTTTATCATAGTCGCTGAATTCAGCTAAAAGCCTTGGGCCTGTTCTCTCATGCTCTTGATGGGAACTCTGCACTGAGGATGTAAAACAGCAGGAAAGAGTAGGGTTTTTTCCATCGTAACACCAGACAAACACCAGGGCAAACAAGGACAGCTGGTACAATAAATCAACAAAATCATTACACTCTACCCTATGTTTTCCTGAAGACTTAGCTTCCTGTTACTGTGTTTTTCACAGCCCTGCTGAATTCAAACCCAGAATCATTTGATCCTTAATTACGTCTGGAAGTCATTTATTTCCTTTGTGTCATAATTTCTAAACTGCTTGTTTAGACTCATTATCCTCCACTTTAGTAACTGAAACAACTTCTGGCTTTACACATGCCTCATTCTTCTCTGAAAGCCATTTATTTCATCAACAGGTGTCAGACCACTTTTCCTAAGCATCCTTCATCTGTCTCTGTGGCTGCATGCAGTATCAGCGTTCACAACACCCTGGAAGCTATATGGATTCCTGTTCATCAGTTTGCTTCACAGCATTTTCTTTCTTTCATAACTACTATTCCTTACAGCAACTTGCTTTCCACTGGCACCTCATTTATCATCTGTAGTTCTTCACAGTCACGTGTTAGGTGTCGCAAAGTCTGCCCAAGCTACTCTACAGAGCTTTGAACCACCTGCCTTAGGCATCTGTCTTTTCAAACATTTTGCTCAATGTTTATACGTCTATTAATGTTTATACAACTTTGATACAAGCTGTCCACTGTCTTTCTTCCCTAAGTTCTATCTTTTTGCTTAATGTGTTCTTCAAAGTAAGGTCTCTGTAAGCTGAAGGATCCTCATTTTTTGAACAAGTGAAAAGATGTTGTGGTGTTGCAATCACTCTTGTGAAGCAATATTTAATAAATGATACTGAAACGGAGAGCTGTAGAAGCTAAATAGCAATCCACTGTAGTCTGGAACGGCTTCAGTGCACAGTGCTGTCAAACATAATGAAGTTATCACTTAAATGTGACAATATCATAGAATCATTAGGGATCAGAAAGGACCTCAAAAGATCATCTAGTCCAATCCTGCTGCCACAGCAGGATTGCCTAGACCAAGTCGCACAGGAACACATCCAGGCGGGTCTTGAGCATCTCCAGAGCTGTGTTTCTCAAAACAGCCATCTAGGATGTTTTTATCCTAGATCCGTGGAGATCTGAAGTGAGGGACAGAACACCCTCTGGAATTACTATTCTACTTCTACTGAGGTCTAATTCTCAAATGCTACTGAGGAACTAAGAAGTGAAAACCACCTTCTGCAGCTGCTTTCACTACTATCTCTGCAAGCAATAAACCCACCACTTGTCTTCTCTTTTTTTGTTGCTTTGTCTGTTTTCCCCAGCTGGAAGATGATATTATAGCCAAGCCTGACTACATTCAAAGTATAAAGCACTTTGTGACTGAACAGTCCCAAGAGTGGCTGATTCTCGAGTTCTCCCAGCTTGGATTTATTGGTAAGTATTAAAATCTCAGTGGTATCATTTGGATTTGGAGCCATGATGATCAAGTAGGTCTCATTCAGAATTATGCTTCAAAGTACAAAAGGATTCGTACAGCAAAGTTTCCTTGGTTCTTCAGGAAAGATCTCTTGAGGTCCCTTCCAGCTCTGACAATTCTGTGAAAGCTCCTACCACAAGTCTTTTACTTTTGCGACTCTTTAAAACTATCTTTTTAATGCAGAATCTTCTCAGCATACGATCTAATCGAACTATATTAACATAGATCTAACCAATCCTATCTATTATTGTTGTGTTACCATAAGAAACAAATTGTTCCACCTCAGGGCATGATGTGCCCCTGCAGCATGTAGTCTTCTTTATCAATCTATGGAAAAATCTGCTTCCTTTCCTTTATGGAGTATGAGATGCACCCCATATCATATGGAATGTTTGCACATAATTTTTAATACTGTTTCTTTTTATGTTTTTTATTTGGTTCTAGTACAATTTACTTGTGCTAACACCTCAAGCATTAGGTCAAAGAAATCTAATAAAATCTTCTAACACAAATAGCAGGAGAAATAAACGAATGGAGGTAATAATCTAAAAGCAACATTTTTTAGACCTTAATTTAGGTCTTGTTTTGCTTACAGGGAAACTGTTCAAATCAGAAGACCTACCACTCATAGTGGATTTTTTTCTCATGTTCTATAAAGATAAGCCCATAGACTGGCTGATAGACCACCTGCTCTGGGTTAAAGTGTGCAATCCAGAAAAGAACGCTGTAAGTATGTCTATGAATTTGTGAACACAAGGAATATGCAGATAGTCTAGGCAGCACAATGGTTTCTTTGCAAAAAGCAGAATACAGATCTCTCAAATGTGTCAAACTAGGGAATTTGTGGGGGAAGATCTTCTACAGATCTCTGCAGAGTGGTCCGTGAAGGTATATGGAGAGGCCTGACTTGAGGAAATTCACATTTCCACATGAGAGTTGTTTTGCTTCCATCAGCTCAGAACATAGGCAGCATATATCTCCCTGCAGCTGATCACATAGGCAAGCCTGCAGCACCAAAGAAAACCCTGGCTATGTGAACCTGTGTGGACTCAGCAGTTCTCATAACCTTCTGCTGACCTTCTAGTATGAAAGTCAGTGCAGGATACAATTTTGTCATCATCACAGTTATTCTAATTTGAGAGAAAGAAACTGGTACACAGAACTGTAGCAGAACGTCAGTGTTTTGCTTTCAATCTTTTGCTACATGGGCGAGAAAATTTACTGTTTGCTTGAAAAAAAAAGATATGAAACATGTAAATGGAATTAATTAAACTATAATTTGCACTGAAAATGAAAGAAACATCTGTGTTGAATGGCAAGAACAGCCATTTCTAGCACATGTGTGAGTTCAGTGGTAAGTATTTCTTTATATCCTCTTGCAATCTTTCTCTCACCAGTCTTGGAGGCAGCTCACTACTCAGTTTTCTTGTATAAGATGACCTTTGCCACTGAGGAATAACAAGAGTTTCTGCTTCTTTTTCTGGTTTTCTTTGATTAGTGTATCAAGTTCCCTCTCCAAGTGTTTACATACATTATTTTTATGTGATAAAAAAGGAAGAAGAGACAGCAAGAAGCTGTAAAGAGCAGGATATTGAAGGGAGGGGATCAAACAGGCTTCTAGTCTGGGTTTGCAGTAGAGGTGATTTCTAGGCATAGCGCAAGGTCCCTGATTTTACACTTAGCAATGCCACTGAGGACTCTCTATTCCCACTTTCTACAGACAGAAGTAAGCTTCAAAATCCCACACCATTGGTAAAGCCAGCTTATGAGCCTCAAGTACCTCTAATACAGGTTCTTGTCTGCCTGTGATAACAATTAAAAAAAGATACTAATATGTTAGCATCACCTATTTTAGGTCTGTCTAATAAGCCAACATCTGACAAGTGAAATGTTTCACTTTTTTTTTTTTTTAAATGACTGCTCTTGTGTCTAACATCCAATTCTTCCAAGCGAAGCCGTGTTTCTGAAAAGGCGGTCAGGCAGCTCATGTGATCTGGCCAAACCAAAGCAAAGAGAGATACTGGCAAGTTGCTAATCAGTTTCACTTCTGCAATTGAAATTTCAATTCCTGGATAGCAAAAACATATCTGGAAAAGTCAGCCTCCTACTGGAACTATTCATAAGAATGCAGAAAAAGGAGGCTGGGAAAAGGACAGGAGTCTCAGCTGCTGCTCCTCTTTGGTTTGATAGATTAAAGCTGCTGACTCTCCTACAGACAAGCTGACCGTCACAGGTTTGGTGAAGCCCCATTTGTCTGTAGCATTCCTGCATTAAATTCTCTTCCAGTACACAAGGAGTTACACCTCCCTCAGTTGCTGGATTCCTTTAGGCGGGAGAAAGACAGATGTAGTTGGAGAGAACTATGGCAGCATCCAGGGAAGGTCTATAGCAAAATGGCTTCCTGAGAGAGAGTGTTTTTCTGGGTAGTTTTGGGAAGAGGTCTCACCACTTCTTTTCCCTTGGTACCTTTTCTCCCTGTCTGCTTCTCCAGGGGTTTATGTAGGATAGCGATCATTGCAGCTGCAGCTGCAGCCACAGCTTCTCACCCCCCTCACCCCCCCACCCCTTTTTCCCCTGTAGCTGCTTTGCTCTCCCTCTCAATTCCTTTTTATTTTTCCTCTAGCAACAGCATGTTGGCTCTGGGGATTAGCTTTCTTTCAAGGGGTGGAGGTTGGGCTAAGAGGTGGCCTAGAAAACATTGGAGTTTTTTTTTTAGGTTGTGACCTAAGAAAAGGCAGCAAATAGGAGGAGTTCAGTTGCCGGTTTCAAGGGGGTGCATTGGAGTATTATTTTCTTTTTGTTTTTCTTCCCTTTTATTTCCTTTTTTTTCTTTATTTCTGAATAAAATCTTAATGCTTACAGTTCCAGTTTCTATAATTGTGTTTATTCTCTTCCTTTTGGGTTTGAGGACGGCGAGAGTTTAGTTTCTGTACAGTTAAGCAAAAGACCAGCCTACTTCTAAACCATGACAGAAATCTTCATGCCTTCCTCTTTCCAATAAACTTAAGTGTCACAGTGATCANCCTGTGACACATTGTCCAGTTCTGGGGTCTTAAATCAAAAAAGGGAAGATTTTTATATAAATTATATAAATATAAATTAATATAAATTAATTAATATAAATTAAATATAAATTATTTATATTGGAAGACGTTTTTTATGGTGAAGGTAGTGATGCTCTGAAACAGGTTGCCCAGAGAAGCTTTGAATATCTCATCACTGGAAGTGTTCAAGCCCAAGCTGGATAGGGCTTTGAGCAACCTGAGAGGGGCCCTGCCCATGGAAGGAGTTTGGGACAGGATAATCTTTAAAGTTCCTCCAAACCCAAACCATTCTATGGTTCTATGATCATATGCAGTGGCATGTGTCTGCCAAGTGTAGTGGGGACTATCAGTCTGCAAAGCTGGGATCCCTGACTCAACAAAGAGCCTTATCATTTTCTGTACAAATGACCACACCAGTCCTGTGATTATTCTCAGCTGCTACCATAAATGGCTCTTTTCATAGTACTCTTGTAGTGTAAAAGTAGATGTATTAGAGACTCCAGAATAACCAGAGATGAACTGCAAATCCTGTTGGTAGAAATAGGACATATTTTTTACAATGATTTTTTTCTAGTTGAAGTATAGCACAAGAGGAAATGGCCTCCAGCTGCACCAGGGGAAGTTTAGGTTGCACATTAGGAACAACTTCTTCACTGAGAAGGGCAATCAGGCACTGGAACAGGCTGCCTCAGGAGGGGGTTGAATCACCATCCTTGGATGCATTTAGAATTTCTGGAGCTTAGGGACGGTTAGGTTAATGGCTGGATGCAATCTTAAAGATCTTTTCTAATCTAAGTAATTATCTGGTTCTATAGTGTGCTTTTCAAAGAAACAGCTGCAAAGACATCAACTTGTATGTATTGTCATTTTTACGTAGTTTTGCTGAGCATCTGTTGTGAACAAACATAAAAATTCTTAGTTTTTACGTGTATGTCCTGTCACAAAACATACTAAATTGGAAAATAAGGATTGAAATACCTTGGTATAGTACAGGACACAATAAACCTCTCAAATGTAGCAGAAAGAGCCAATATGGTAAAGATCAAAGCATAAGCAGAATCCATCTCAAGAAAGTCAAAGTGAAGGCCAAGTTTTGGTCAAATTAGTTTAATTAGAATATGGCCAGGCCAAGAGCTGAAATGAAATTTGCCAGGAGCAGTTTAAAAAAACCAACTGGTTTCAGATTTGAGGTCCGTTTTTGTCACTCTGAGCTGTGATTGGTGGTACTGAGCTGTGATTGATGGTACATGGTGCAGAAATCCCTGAACTAATGGTGGTCAAGCCTTCCCGTCTACATAACACTACAAGGGGAAGTACTAATTTAGGTCTTGAAACAGCGTATTTGAAGAAAAGGTGTCTGTTAATTAAAACCTAGGCCCATGTGCCTCAACTGCATAATGAAATTGCATTGCAGAACTTGGTCTTTCCTTTATTGATATCCAACTTCATTCCCTTTTACTTTCTTTCCAGATGCACTGTGAAAAGGAAAAGGCAAAGCTACGGATCCGTGCTAAACCATCTCTCTTCCAGCATGTGGGAATTCATTCATCACTGGCTGGAAAGATACAGAATTTGAAAGTAAGAAATTAAAGCCATATTTCTTAATGACATGCTTGTGTTCCAACTTGTTTCCTCAAATCAATTTCAAGCACTACATCCTTGGCACTAGATGACATTTCCATACCCAAAAATGTTGCTTTACATATTTGAGGCAGAATATTGATCTGGCACATAAACAGCAGGTAGGGTCTATTCTTTTTAGACTCACATCTTTGAATCTCTAGCCTGAACACTTGTACCAGTCATAGGAGCAGTTCATGGCATGCAGAAACCTTCTCCACAGCACATGGTTTCACATGCTCTGCAAATGCTAAAAGCATTTAGTAATCCCAATTCAAGGGATTACTAAAAAGGCACAGTGGTAGAACACAAGTGTGAATAACATGACAGTAATAATATTTTAGGGAGAGTTGGGAGAGAACAATGCAAGAGCCTACTGTGGAGAAGTTTATTTTTAAATTTAAGCAAATGAGAAATAATCAGTACAGTTATGTCTATAAATTATAACATTGAGTCTCAATGATAGCAATGAAATGGAAATTTATTCTATTTGAAATAGATTATATATATATTTTGGCACTGAGGTAATGATTTTCCGGAGTAGCTTCCTGTAGTAAACCAAGGAATTGAAGCACTGTTTTCATTCTGTGAGTGAAATTACATTTCTTTTTATTAAACAGGATAAAGATTTTGGCAAAACTGTCCTACATAAAGCACATAATAACCCACCTGCAGAAGTGAATACAAGCCTGAAAATTTATCAGCAATACACCTTGGAAAAACTCTATGATATGACTGTTTTTGGGCTTCAGCTCCAGTGGCAGGGGACTACATCAGCTTCACCTTTTCAAATCCACTGATTTGAAAGGTGAGTATTCCATGATATGGGATATGGAAGCCTACAGATCTGGTTTAGAAATGATAGACTCTTTTTCAGAATCACCAGTGTTCAACTGCTGCATAAACCACAGCCTCATTAGTGACAAAAACCCACATGATTTGCTATTTATCTGCTCCCCTTCTTGAATTCCCCTCCTAACGTCCTTCTTTTTTTTTTTCTATTTTATTTCTTCAGGTCTTTTTTTACATTCTCATATGGTAATTCTCCAAGTAATTTGTTTTTAACTAAACAATGAGTGGAGTCTGTGAAAGCTTTATTTCTGTGGTTGACAACAGAATGGTTGTTTGCATTATGTCAAGTGAAAGTTCATAACCAAGACCAGACACTGAGAAGTGTAGGTGAAAGTAGCATTGTTATGGGGAAATAGCCATGAGAGTTGAAAATTCAAAGATCTGAATGTAGGTTTTCACAGTGATGCCTACATCAGTGTATAAGCTTCTACTGTGTATGAGTGGAATCCAGACTAATGAGATACTTATGTGTATCTCATTCTCTATCTGCTTTGCTGTGTCAGTTGCTAAATTTCTTAGACTGTATGGATGTGTTGTATGCCCCTGTCTGTATCCCCACACATCCCACCTGGGTCACCATTATATCATGGACCAGAAACCCTGACTGTATTTCAGCCAAGAGCTTTTAGCTGAAGGGTCAGACACAAAGGAAGGGTTTAACAAACCCTCTACAGTGATCACTGTAGTGATCCTGTGAAACTACTGACTCTGAGGAAGAAAGGCACCAAGACATTTTAAATCACTTCCCTCACCATACATCAGAGACAAACCCCAAAGAAGGCACAGGCACAGACATGTGGAGTTTTGTCAACCTGCTCCTACACTGAACTGAGCTGAAATGTCCAGAGCATCTTCATTGTAGCCAGTTCCTTCTTCTGTGTGAAATCACGGTGGTCATCCAACTTCAGTCTTGATTCACAAAAATCTTCAAATTTCAGAATGCTCCTAGTCTCTTCAGTTGAACATAGATCAATCAGTAGACATTGACAGTGCCTCTTGAACATACATTTTATTCAGAAGCTATAACATTTACTCTCAACAGCAGAAACACAGGTCCCGACACCAAGATGGAGAAGAAGAGTGAAGAAGATAGAAGTCACCGAGGCAGGGGGAAGAGGAGAGTGAGGCATAAACTTTTCTTTTCAAACTTTACCCAAACCTTTCTGCATAAAGCACACAAATTAGACTGACAGATTCTTCAGCAATAGAATTATATCTCATTGCCTGCAGTGAGAGTTTGAACACTTGGGTCACAGCACAACTTCTAAATGTGTTTGGATCTATGGCCAAGAGCCTCCTTGAATGCTTTTCTCATTCTGTAAGATTAAACAACTTCTCTGTTTTCATGTAATTCAACCTAGGTGTCTTTGAAAGGTAAAAGACACTTGTAACTTAAGACAGAGAATGTTTTTCAGAAGAACTGTCCCAGGTTATGGGAAAAAAAATCCAAACCAAAAGGCAGGCAGGTCTCAAGTGTTCTCAGATAGAATTTATCAGGCAAGAGAAAACAGCGCCTGGAAACAAAAGGGTTTATTGGATCACCATCTAAACACAAGAAAAAAAGGAAAAGGCCCAAGTAAACGACACAAGACAGAAACTCCGTCACCATGCCGTTACTCACATTCTGAGAAAAAGAAATGGGCAAAGCATTCTTTAGTGATCTTTGGCTTCAGATTGGGTCGCCTGAGGAAAGGGACACATGTAGCACAGTGTAGCAACAGCAACAAGGGAGGACCCACATCTAGGACACTTCAAACCCTGATTTCCTGACATTCTGCCAAAGCTTTAAGAGTTACAAATCTTCAGTTTGTCTTACACGAACAGTTCTGCCAAGCTGGACGATCTAGTGTCCTTCCAGGCTCCATACTCCCGCTAACTCAAAGCAGTCCCAGAGTCTTTCTCAGTGGCAAGCTGTGACAAGCCTTCTCTTCCTGCTGTCCTGTAAATCAGGATAGAGGCAGCAGCATGGCCCGGCCACATGGTGAGCACACAATGGCAGCCGTGTCAGCCAACCAGCAGAGGACTCCCTCCTCCTTCAGGGGCTCAGGCTCTCTTTAAGGCTAGCTGGTCGATCCTGGCATCTCCAGGCTTGTGTTGATCAAAGTAACTGCTCCACTCACCGCAGGGAAGAATCAAGCTTGGACATGCTGCCACTGCATTCCACTGCTACTGGACCACAGCTCCAAGCATGCAGCCCTGGTGTGACGCCAGCTTTTCACAAGCACTTGATACCAGAGATTCCTAACTCCTGTGTGTCTTACAAGCAACAGTCCTACCCCCTCTCTTGGCTGAGGGAGAAGGAGGGGATTCCTGCCAATGCTATTCTGATCACTTTAAATGGATCTCTGAATGTTATTGATTGCTGCCCAATAGCTCACTCAGTTGCTTTTTTTTTAAAACCAAGTCAGTCGCAGACAGACCTTGCTCCCAAAAGACACAACTCTTTCTGCCATCCTCAATGCCAAGGGAGTAAAAGACAGGGGCAAAGACCTGGTGTGTCATTACTTAAAAAAATTGTTGCTCCATGAGAAGCATTCTCCCTTCACCTTCCTTTCCTGAAACTCATAGGGAGGGTTAATAACTGTGACAGGTTTTTTTTAAATCACACCCCTCCTCCCGGGGAAGCTAAGCAAGAGCAAATCCTGCTCCCTCCATACAAATGCAAAATGATCTTTATTTTCAGGCCCTAAAGGCATCACAGTCGGGTAAGTACCGCCACAAACAGCTGCCACCAGTTTGGCCACACCAATAACCGCAGTGGCCACTCAGCCCCTGAGAATATTGTTAGACCGGTCAAACACTATTGACACTGGTCAAAAACAAGACAAAAACAAAGCACTACGAAACTACAGCTCACACACTAAGTCACTATTGAACCGCAACACTAGGGAAGAAAACAGAAGATCCTTTTTTAACTCGCTGCTGGCCAGCCTAGACGGGCATATCGCACACTCATAGGATTCTTCCTTGCCATACACAGGACTCCTGCAATAATCCTGTTCAGTTTACCACTGTTTGTGAGTGTTAGAAATGATCCAATAGACACCCAAATCTTTGATAAAATACAAAAGATTTATTGGTTGCGGTAATAAGGAATAAGCAAGCAGCGCCGGGTGCGTGGGGAGTTAGTCACTCCACCAACACGCACACTTACAGTTTAAGGCAGCAACATTTTATACCTTATTTCATACATATTATCACTTCAAAGGATCCCCTATATCAATCTTCTCTTTGTTCACATCCCCACTTCTTAGTGAGACCCCGGATCCAAAGATAAGGTGGGAGACAATGTTCTTGGCCTAATCTTAATTAACAGTGATTAGCTCCCCATACATTGCACAACACTTTGCAGGTCTTAGATTGCTCAGCCTTCCCCCATCCTGTTTACCATTTGTCCTGCTGAGTTTCACTGTTTATTTTTTTCGTTCAATAGTTTTCCACAATAACAAGGGGGGATATTGTTTTTACCTTGACATGAATCATAATATAACATCTCACACTGAGCTATAATCCCAGTTTGCTAATTTTATTTCTAATGGACTATCCAGGGGAATATCACCCAGTAATTCCTTGCTCCTTTTCTTCCCAGGATGGGACTTCGCCAGCTACCTGTTCCAACACAAGTCTCTCAGCTATTAGTCCAGCCTTCAGCCTCCTTTTCAGCTACCTTTCCCAGCACTAGGTTTCAGAATCTACTACCTTATTCCTTTTCCCAGAGGAGCCATTCACTCTTTTCTCATTTGCTTCATCTCTTCACTGGTCGTCACCGTCACAGGAGGACAGAACCACAGTTAGAAAGACTCCACAATCGTTTTGCAAGTGCAACCTCGCACCCTGTGTCTCACACACACACACACACACACACACGCACACACACACACACACGTTCAGTCCTCTCCCTATCCCTCCACCAGAGAGGTACTTACAGTCCTATTTTCTCACCCGGGTCCTGTGCACAAGTTTTAGTGGCTTCTGTGGTTTCCAGGGAACTCCTTCCCATCTTTGGTCTACAAGTCTCCTGCCAGGGATCATTGCTGTCAGCATCC
>VZRI01002415.1:209846-220488 GCA_013397515.1 Upupa epops | reverse complement strand
TTTTCCCTGGGAGCTCCCATTTTCCCCTTTTCCCTGGGAGTTCCCATTTCATTTTCCCCTTTTCTTCAGGAACTCCCATTCCCCTTTCACCTTTTCCCCTGGGATCTCCCATTCCCTTTTTCCAGGAGCTCCCATTTTCCCTGTTCCCTATGAGTTCCCATTCCCCTTCCATCTTTTTCCTAGGAGTTCCTATTCCCTTTTCCCCGGGAGCTCCTGCTCCCATTCTCTCTTTTCCATAGGAGCTCCCATTCCCTTTTCCCCAGGAGCTCCCATTCCCCTTTCACCATTTCCCTGGGAGCTCCTCTCCACTTTTCCCAGAGGGCCCCCATTCTTTTGCCCCCCAGGAGCCCCCATTCCCTCCTCCCCAAGAACTCTCCCTGCCAGCAGCAGGGATTTATCCACAAGCACTGGAAAACAAACTGCCTGCTCCTCCCTTTGTGTCTCTGGAACCACTGATCTCCCCGAGGTGGCTCCTCACCCGTTTTGTGCCGCAGTGTCGCCTCTGATCTTTAGGAAAGCAGCCCTTTGGGCTTTATTCTCACAGCTGCCTCTTCATACGTGGATCCACTCCCCCTGCCACCATCCTATTGTCAGGGTTAAGTGGGGGGAAAGGGGGTGGCTTTGCCCAAACAGGGATTTCCGTTCAGAATCACTGGTGTTTATTGCAGGCTACACAGAATCCAAGAAGGATTGAGGCTGGCAAAGCACTCTGAGCTGCTCCAGCCCAGCCCAGCACCTAACAGCACCCCAGCGGCCACCCCAGGGCACTCAGGGCCACAGCCAGGCTGTCCTTCAACACCTCCAGACACGGGGACTCCCCCACTGCCCTGGGCAGTCCAGTCCAGGCTCTGAGCACCCTTTCCCTGAGGAAGGGCTTCCTGACAGCCAACCTCACCCTCCTCTGTCAGCTTCAGACTCTGCCCTCTCATCCTCGCACTGGGTGCCTGGAAGAAGGGCCCGATCCCCAACCTCCTTTCAGGAGAGAGATTGCTCCTCTGCACCCACTGCAATACCCCCTCCACTGGAGATGCTGGGGCTGCAGCTGTGTGCTTTGAGCGTTTCTCACCCCAGGAGGTGAATGCCCTGTGTTCTGCCCACCTGCAGTTATCCATCACCCTGAAATCCCTATTCTGAAACCATAAACAGCGTGGGGTGCCCCTCCAGGACCCATCTGATTGCTGTGGAAACCTGAACGCTGAGGCTCTCAAGCTGGAACCCCCAGTATATTCCAGTTTGCAGGCATTCCTGCTCATTCCCACATGGAGAGAGAGCAATCTCATAGCTGCAGATGAATGGCTCCAAGTGTCTCTGTTGAGTTTGCTTGCTGACCCATGGTTTTCTTGCTGTAATCCCAGAGTCTGCGTGAAAAAATCCTCCCAGGAGCGCTTTGCACTGAAAATCCTTCTTGATCGTCCAAAAGCTAGAAACGAGGTACAGTTCCTGCTTGTGCTGTCTCACCCTCTGCCCCTCTGCAAAGCCTCCCCTCTGCAAAGCCTCCCCTCTGTAGTCAGTTTTTACAGTGGTTTGAAAACCCACTCCAACCCCAAACCATCCCAGCCCCCTGTGCTGTGCAGGTCTGGCTGTGCAGGACTGGGTTTGATCCTTCATGTAGAATCACTGGGGCTGGCAGAGTCCTCTGAGCTCATCCTGCACCTAACAGCACCCCAGGGCACTCAGAGCCACAGCCAGGCTGTCCCTCAACACCTCCAGACACAGGGACTCCCCCACTGCCCTGGGCAGTCCAGTCCAGGCTCTGAGCACCCTTTCCCTGAGGAAGGGCTTCCTGACAGCCAACCTCACCCTCCCCTGGCAGCTTCAGGCCCTGCCCTCTCATCCTGGCACTGGGTGCCTGGGAGAAGAGCCTGACCCCCAGCTGACTGCAGCCTCCCTTCAGGGAGCTGGAGAGAGGGAGGAGGCCCCCCTGAGTCTCCTCCAGGCTGAGCCTCATTGTTGAATGAGGTGATGGGGGAAATAGTGAGGGTCTTCCTGCCTCTGAGTTTGCAGTGTGTGAACACCTGCTGCTGGGAGAGCTGCTGTCCTCCCTACGCCCTGTGGGATGGGACGCACAGGGTTCTGTTGCCCTCCGTCTCACTCCTGGACGTCACTGCTCTAAGAATTGCTTCAGGCTGCACTGCTGTGGGTTTGTCTGTGTGCTGGGAGCTCCCTGACAGCGGCTGTGACGTGCCAAGGTACCCAACTCAGGCATTGGCAGGAGTTTGAGCTGCCACGAAGGTGAAAGAAGCATTAAGTGCTCTCAAGGTTCAGGCAGCTCCCATTCCTGAATGAATTTAGCAGCCCAGATAGCTTGAAACTGGGGAAAATTCCTGTTGGAACAGGAGATGAGGTTTCAAGTGCTGTGAGGATCAGCTCCTCAGGCCATAAAAGAAGCCAGATCCTAGAATTTCAGGTTATTAATGACTTTCTTGTTTCAGTTTTGCTTTCATTTCTGCTTAATAGTTAATTCTAGCATCAAATGTTCTTTAAAACCCCAGAGAAAGCACAGATTGGCCTCTGTCTGCAGCTCTGTTGGGTTTCATTCCATGGGCTGTAACAGACGGATCACAGAGTCACAGGGTTGGGAGGGATCTCTAAGGGCATCCACTCCAACCCCCCTGCACCCAGCAGGGCCAGCACTGCCCACCCCAGGGTGCCCAGAGCCCCAGCCAGCCTGAGCTTGAGTGGCTCCAGGGATGGGGCCTCCCTCCACCCCCTCTCTGGGCAGCCTGGTCCAGGGCTCCCCCAGCCTCAGCTCCCCCAGCTCTGTCCTCAGCTCTGCCCTCCCTCTGCCCTTTTCCAGCTCCCAACCAGGCCCCCTCGTCCTGTCACTCCCTGCCCTTGGGAACAGCCCTCCCCAGCCCTCTGACAGCCCCTCTTAGCGCCTGGGAGGCCACTAGAAGATCTTTGTGTCCCTGTTTGACACCTGTTGGTCCCTGATAGAAACCCTTGTGGGTGCCTGTGATGGTGTTAGCTGGGGTGTGAGCAGCGCTGAGCGCCGCCAGGCTGCCACGGGCCGTAGGTTTGGGGGCAGCGGGAGGAGCAGGAGGGGTGGAGCGGCTGTGGCTGCCTACAGTAACGTGTCTTCCCTTCTCTTCAAGGTACGTTTGCACATGATGTGTGCAACACATCCCAATATTGTTCAAATTATTGAAGTGTATGCTAACAGTGTGCAGTTCCCACATGAATCCAGCCCAAGGTAAGACTGCATAGGGGGTGGGTGATCCCCCAGCTTGCTTTCCATGTTTAGACCAAGGTATAGTGGAGCTTGCTTTCATCTTCTGATGTGTTTCTCATCACAGCCTGACCAAAAGGAGTGTTCTTAGAGGGGTTGGGTATGAGATGGATGCTTCAGACTGAGCTTTTCCCCTCTCAGTGCCCAGACTTTTTCGTGTTTGACTGAATTTGTGTCCTTTGCTGCCGGTGTCTTCAATGCATCGTGGATTCGGGGTGCACTGTGTTCGCCTCTGGTGGCTGTCCTGCCTTGGTACTGCTTTAGGAGCTCTAAGTTCACTGTGGTCAGTGAGCTTTCTGCTTTTGGAGCACTGTTAAAGCAGGATCAGAGCCTCCACTTGTGTTGCTGCCTGTAATCCAAACCGAGATCCTTTTTCCGTGGGGGTGATGCCTCTGGGAACCCCGAGAGTGCCAGGCTGCATTGAAAACCAAAGAGGTGTTCCTCAAAATCCTGCCCCTGCCCTGTGGACCCTCTGTCTGTTGTCCTGCTCGAAATGAGCTCTGCAAAACACCAAGCAGACATTTTCCATGCGGGGGCATCACTTGGGATAGAAGTGTTGTCTTCTCATGGGGTTTTAGTTGAGGAAACTCACTCAGAGCTGGGAGAGTTAAAGAGCTGAGTCCTGTCTGAGTCTCTGCTGTCTCTGACTTTGCTGTGTGGCGAGAAGAACGAGAAATGAGTTTGTAGAGGATCTAGCAGTCCTGATCTCTGCACTTCCTAGTCATAATGCTGACAGTAAAGCTGTTAATGAGAATAAGGAGGTGTGAGTAGAGCATCCAGACTCAAGAGCATGGTGCCTCAACCTTCTGCTTCCAAGTTACTGTGAACCTCTTCAGCGCTGAGGCCGACAGCTCAGCGTGCCCGCAGGGACGGTGCAGACCTGCGTGCTCTGCTCTGCTCTACGCCAGCTCCAGCCTGGAAGCTGCTGAGCCTGTTTAATCCAAGACTCTACCTGCTGAATCGTTCTCCGAGGGCAGAGCTGTACGTTGATGTCTCTAAAGGCTTCCAGGTTCAAGCTGGCTGGCTAGTGGAGAGCCTGGGTGAGACTTGCATGTGTCTGCATCCAGGTAGATCATAGAATCCTTAGGGATTGGAAGGGACCTCGAAAGGCCATCCAGTCCAACCCCCCTGCCACAGCAGGATCCCCCAGACCCAGTGGCACAGGAACACAGCCAGCGGGTCTGGAACGTCTGCAGAGAAGGAGACTCCACAACCCCCCTGTGCACTCTGGTGTTTGTTCGAGCCGGATATGGGAGCCCAACATGAAGAGGCAGCTTCCTGGCTGACGATGACTGAGTGGGATTGCGCTGGGAGCCAGAAAACCCCGCAGCTCCTGTCAGCTTAGAGGCAGAATTAGGGGAAGGAACCACAGTAGCCCCGCCAAGCGTAGGAGAAGGGAGTCGCTGGGTCTCTCTTGGCCTGCGTCAGCGGCTGGGAAGCGTGTGATGTCAGCTTAGTGAATCTGTTCTTCTTTTCTTTTCCTGATGATGCTCTTTAATATAACGAACTGAAATGCTTTTGAACAGGGCTCGGCTCCTAATTGTAATGGAGATGATGGAAGGGGGAGAGCTATTTCACAGAATCAGCCAGCACCGGCACTTTACTGAGAAGCAAGCAAGCCAAGTAACAAAGCAGGCAAGTCCACACCCCTGTATAAGCGAATCCATGAATGATAATGGCTCAAGTCTTTAACAATTTCTCGGGGTGGGAGGGGGTGGGAAGCTAAAATAATCCTCAGTTCTGATCCGATGATCATTGCCTGCTTTGTTATAACCTGAGAATGCCAGAGTTCCACTAGGAGCAAAGGATTGCAAGGGGTGGGTTTAGTTCTTTCTGGGTTGGGGTCCTGGTGTCTCTGCTGTCCGTAGCGATGCTTTTCCTAGCCTGCTCTGCAGAACGCTGGACCAGAGAGTTCTTTTCTTGCACCACCCTCCTGCTGTGTCCCTTGCTGTTGTTCTAAAGACCTTGCCTCCAACAGGCTCCTCCCAGCAGATCCCGCCTGGCTCCTGAGCTCCGCACTTAGCCTTTCTCTCACCTCGTGGGCTGGGGTAGCAGACAATAACGCCCCTGGGTCCCGGCCCGGTGGTTTCCAAGCTGGGTTCTGCATTTTATTCTGTGGAAGTCCTGCTTGCTGAGGAAGAGAACCAGAGGAACGTCCCCACTGCAGTGCCTGTGCCCTGTGCTCTTTGTTCTGATGTCACTGTTGTCTCTCCGTTTCTCTACACAGCTTACTCTTGCCTTGTGTTTGCTCACCTCTCTGATGTTTATTACTAGAGGTTGTGGCGTCTCTCAGACACCTTGTGCCTTAGCAGTGCACCTGGTGTGAGTAGCTTCCATTGTAGGCAGGATGGCGAGGCAGAAGAACCTCCATGGCACTCAATGAGGGGAACCCCAGTGCTGTTTCCTCTCAGTTCTGGGGTGACCCTGTTCCCTTTCACTTCTGAGCTGCCAGGGTGACTTGTGCTGTCCACTCAAGACAACTTGAATCAGTGGGAGGGTTGCAGGAAAGAGGGCACAGCCGTGTGTTGTGATGGCCCTGGCAGAGGTTGCTGTAAGGAGCCACAAGGCAGAAGGATCTTGCTGTCAGAAAGACTCTGGAACGTCTGCAGAGAAGGGGCACCACGGCATGGAGCCGAGGGCTGGGGTTGCCAGCTTCTTGCTGAGGTTCTGTCTGGTCTGTAGGTGAGAGGCTGTGCTGGAGATACCCATCACCAAATGTCCTGTTCCCATCACTGCAGTGAATAAAGGAACAAACCCCATGAGACAGGAAGTCAGAGCGGTGATCCAGACCCCTGTCACTCGCTTCTCCCTAAGCTGGGGAGACAACCTTTGGTTCTGAGGCCAACAAAGAGAGCCAGGTGATTTCAGCTTAGTCTCCTGCCTTTGTTTCTAGTCGTGCTCTTCCCTTTCTGGTTTCATCCAGCAAAGGAATTCGGTGGCAGTACAGAATTATTCCTGACAGTTAGGGTTAGTGGCCTTTGGGCTCCTTGAGTTGACAGCACAAGGCACCCTCCAGGGTTAGAATGGTGAGAAACTGTTTTCAACCTCCACCCAGGGTCCAGACTTTGCCTGCTGACTGTGTGTGCTTGACTTACTCGTGTCCCACGCACCTCTTTGCTTTACTATTCCCACCAATGAAGCTTGAAAACAGCATTAAACCCTGATTATTTATCTAGTGGCTCTTCACTGTGGCTTTGATCTACAGGTCTGAGTTCCTGGTACCCACTAATAGTGAACAACTTGTCACCCAGGTCGTTTTTAACCTCCTTTTCTCTAGGCTGAATTAATGCTGAAGTTCTCTCCTCACAGTACTTTGCAGTCATCCAAGACCTCAGCCCCAGGGTCCTGTGTTTCCTGGGGAGGACCCTACAGGAGCTGAGAGGATTCAGATAAGGGTCGTGTGTTTTGATGATGCTGTTGAAGTGTTTATGCTGCTTCAGAATGAATTGCACTCCCAGATCTGAGAGTCTGTGGTGCTTTTGGGGTCTGGATTACAGGGTTCTCAACCACGGCAGCGTGAGCAGCTGCCCTTGAGTGAGCGAGCTGCTGCGTTCCTGGGTGATACCCCGTGGAGTGAGCAAATTGCAGGTGGTACCATCAAGAATGAGAGAGTCAGACTGCCTGAGTGTTGTCTCTTAGTAACAAATGAGATAAAATAGTCCCTGGAATATCAAAGCAAGAGCTTGCTGTTGAGCGATATAAAGAGTGTCCTGGCTGGGGAGAGCGTGAGAGCGGGTGCAGTGACCTTGCAGAGCACAGGAAAGGACTCTGCAAGGATCTGTTTGATGTCTGCAGGGGCTAAGAATGCCCCGAGGTAGCCCAGCTCTCCACTCTAGCTTTAACTTTCTGCTTCACAACCTGAATAGCTTTACTCTGACGCCAGAATAGCCAGGCTTGGTGTAACCCAAGCGGAGTGGAAGCGTTTGGGGTCTGAGTTTGTGCTGGCAGTGTCCTTTCTCGAGCTAAAATAACTGCCCGGGCTGAAGGAGCAGCCCTGTGATTGTCGCTGATGTCTTGTGCCCTTTTTCAGATAGCTTTGGCTTTGCAGCATTGCCACTCGCTAAACATTGCACATAGAGACCTCAAGCCTGAGAATCTCCTCTTCAAGGATAACTCTCTGGTAAGATGAAGGCTTCGCTGTTCCTTGGTGGCTACTGAGCTCAGTGATCAATGTGCAGACTGTGATGACTTCAGTGCAGTGGTGACAGAAACCAACCACCTTAGTTTGGCTTCAGATTTATTCGTGCTCTGATCTGCAGAGAGCACAGGCTGCTGCTGGGTCAGGTTCTCCATCTCCACGTAGAATCCTGCTTTGCTGGGGAGCTCAGCTCCGCACCCTAGGTGTCACCAGTGCTCTGCCCTGCACTGTAGGGGCTTTGATATCCGAGCACTTGCCCATTTCTTCTGCTCATACCCACCCTCCAGTATGCAGACACCCACCCTCTGGTGTGCTTAGTGCTTTCCAGATGTGAGAGGTCCATCTGCTTTTGACCCACAGCACCCTGGCATTCACAAATGATTCTCTCAGAGATCAGTGCGTGACCTCTTAGCTGCTGTTAGTGAACGGCGGTGGGGTAGCAACCCAAAGGGGCGGCAGAGGTCAGAGGAGGACAGGGTGCAGTGTGTGTTTGAAAGCTGAAACGATGACGTTTTCTAAGGAAGCCTCTTCTCCTTCTTTCAGGATGCACCTGTTAAATTGTGTGACTTTGGATTTGCCAAAGTAGACCAAGGTGACTTGATGACACCGCAGTTCACTCCGTATTACGTAGCACCTCAGGTAACAGCCAAGTCCAGTTCTAGGCTACAGGGACATCGTCACCTTTATTTGCCTTCATAACCACATCGGTGTGAGAGCCTCTGCTGCCTTAACAAGGGCTCAAGGGTGCAGAAATCTTGAGTCGTTATCTAGTAGCCACCCTAGGAGATGAAGTGCCACAGTGATAGAATCATAGAGTCCTAGAATCCTCAGGGATTTGAGGGGCCCGGAGAAGACCCCCAGCCCAACCCCCCTGCCACAGCAGGATCCCCCAGACGCAGTGGCACAGGAACACAGCCAGGCGGGGCTGGAACGTCTGCAGAGAAGGAGACTCCACAGCCCCCCTGGGCAGCCCCTGCCAGTGCTCTGCGACCCTCCCTGGGAAGAAGGTCCTGCTAATATTGAGAGGGAACCTCCTCTGCTCCAGCTGGCACCCATTGTCCCTTGTCCTATCACTATATAACTTTGAGCAGAGCCTGGCTCCATCCTTCTGACACCCACCCCTCACAGATTGAGAGACAGCAATGAGATCCCCCCTCAGCCTCCTCTTCTCCCAGCTCCAGAGCCCCAGCTCCCTCAGCCTCTCCTCATCAGGGAGCTGCTCTCCTTCCTTCATCCTCTTCGTTGCTCTACGCTGGACACCCTCCAGCAGCTCTGTATCCTCCTTAAACTGAGGGGCCCATCTGTTGATGACAGCAGGAATCCATGAGGCCAGTTCTCCTAGCTCTGTCTGATTGCTGATGCCTCCTGACTCCCAGGAGGTTGACAGTTGGCCTTTAACTGCATTAAAGCAGTTGGTTTGGAGAAGTCCCTCCTTTGCAGCCCTTCTTCCAGCTCAGACTTGTTCACAATTAGACTAAAAAAGACTCTGCTGAAACAAAAAGCTTCTGTAAAGGCACGGAACGAGGGCGGTGGCAGAGTGGTACCTGCTCCCCTGGCCTGGTGCCAGACCTATCGTTCCAGACAGGCTGGGTTTTGTAGCGCTGCTGCTTTCCTCGCTCTCTTTTGTCCTTTGTATTGAAGACCTGAAGAAAATGAGAAGAAAATTGCTGATAGATATTTAATTGCAGTGCTGAGCACGGCGGCAGCCTTTAATGACTAGCAAGAGCAGAGATGAGAGCGTGCAGCCGCAGTCAAGTGCCCTGAAATCATCCCCTTGACTGGAGCCTGCTGGTGAAGTGCCCTGTGCATAACTCTCTAGAAAGCTTTTCCTGAGTCTCTTTAAACTTGTAGAAAGCCAGGTAGCAGCAAGGGAGAGTTATGCTCTGATTTGTTCATGAGAGAGGCTGAAGGGGGCATCTCTGGAGCTGGGGTTGCTCCCCAAACGCTTCCTGTTCCTTCAAATCATGGAGATTTTAGTGGGAGCAACTGCTTGAGTGCAGGCTTCATCCTAAGCAGCAGAATGTTTTCTCTGCAGTGTTCACAGAATCCGAGAACCCCAGAGGGTCAGGGATTGAAGGGACCTCGAGAGAGCATCCAGCCCAATCCCCCTGCCACAGCAGGAGCCCCCAGAGCCAGGGGCACAGGAACAGCCCAGGAGGGTTTGAAACAGCTCCAGGGAAGGAGACTCCACAGCCCCCTTGGGCAGCCCCTGCCAGGACTCTGGCACCCTCACTGGGAAGAAGCTGCTTCTCCTCTGGATGTGGAACCTCCTCTGCTCCAGCTGACACCCGGTGCCCCTTGTCCTGGCATTGGGTGCCCCTGAGCAGAGCCTGGCTCCTTCCTCCTGACCCCTGCCCTCTCCATAGTGATCACCGTGTAGAACGCTCTAGTTTGTGAGTTTGGCAGAGCCTTCAGGAGCTGAAACAAAGTTCACTGCTGTGTGAGGCATCCTCAGCAGGAGCTCTGCTGTCAGTGGGCCTCGTAGGTGAGATGTGTTCTGCATTAGTTTGTGTTCTCTCTTGGCTGCAGGTACTGGAGGCACAAAGACGGCATCAGAAAGAAAAGTCTGGTATTATCCCCACCTCTCCAACACCTTACACTTACAACAAGGTAAGAGCTCTTGAGGCAGCTCCCAAGCCACTGCCTTCAAAGCACAGGGTCTTCCCTGCCCTGCCGATGGGTGTGTGCTGTTCAGGTAGTCCCTAGACACCTAGACCGATAAACTTCACTGCCTTGAAATGACTCTGTCATAGCCAGGAGTGATAAAGCTGTTCTGATCTCTGGATCTCAGGCCAGGTACCTCACCCCGAGTGAACAGCAGCCACTGCAGGAAGGAACAGGGCAGTTCTGTGCTGTTCTGGGTTCCTGCTGTACTGTCAGCTGTCAGCACTGCGGTCTGTGGGGCTGAGCTTCTCAAACCCCAGGGCTGCGGTGGTGTTTCCCTCCTGAAGTGGAGGAGGGTCAGGCCAGGTTTCACTCAGCTGAACTGGTGAGTTAGAAGATGATAGAATCATGTGGGTGTCAACATCCCAGCAGGAGTTGGGTTTGAGGGAGAGGAAGATGTGTTGCGTCCAGCCGTACACGATGCAGTTCAGGAGCCCCTGGGAAGCTGCTGTCAGAGCCTGGGAGAGACCATGGGAGAGGGGAGGGGGCTCTTGTCAGCCAGCAGCACAGGGCACGTGGCTCCCTGCCAGCCTGTCCCACCCAGCACATCATGCCAAGCCTCAACAGAGTCACTGAGGCTGGCAGAGCCCTCTGAGCTCCTCCAGCCCAGC
>VZRI01002415.1:198345-209813 GCA_013397515.1 Upupa epops | reverse complement strand
CCCCCCCTGAGGCTCCTCCAGGCTAAACAACCCCAGCTTCCTCAGCCTCTCTTCATCAGTCTTTTATTCCAGTCCCTTCCCCTTGCTGCTCATTTCTGCACCCCCTCCAGCCCCTCCATCTCTTCCTTGCAGTGAGGGACCCAGCACTGCCCCCAGCACTCGAGGGGCGGCCTCCCCCGTGCCCAGTGCAGGAGGCTCTATGTTATGGCAGAGCGATTTTGCTTGATTAATCACTCCAAACTGTCCTCAGCCATGGGGGCACGAAGTGGAAAGGCTGCTGAAAGAAGCAGCCTCCTCCTTCGCTTGCCAAGTGTGACTCAGTGCCGAGGCAGCGCCTGGCGTCCTCCCCGCTCCCCGGAATAGACTGTGAGAAACTCCCAGCTGGGGGGGACGCTGTCCTTGCCCAGCAGTTCAGAGGCAGAGAGTGGCCATGATCCACCTTCATAATCACAGAATCATTCAGGTTGGAGAAGACCTTTAAGATCATCGAGTCCCACCAGTCACCCCGCTGTCCCACAGGTTTAGACTGGAGGAGGAGCTGAATCCCTCGGCGCTGTGTTGCGTGTGTTGGGTCAGACGGGAGTGCGTGTGGCACGGAGTGGGGGGCCTCTAGAGAAAGAGAACCCCAGAACCATACCCACAAGTACTGTAGTCCCCTGTTTCCTACTGGGATGTCTGCAGTCTCACTGATTTCATTAGGAATTCTCTCTGCTCACTGGAAAAATGAGGAAGGTTTAGGTGCCTGAGTAGAAGGGCAGAGTACTGGAGCGATCAGAGCTGTCTGCAGACGTAGGGTAACGTCTTGGAGTCCTTCCCAGCAGCCACACGCTGTGTGAAAGCCAGAAGCACTGGCTGTAGGGACTGGAATGAGCTGCTGGGAGTGTGTCCCCTCCAGAAGGACCCAGTCACACCGCTGAGGCGTCGGGTTGGTGCTGGTCGGGTCAAAGAAGAGTTAGGAGGGCAGGGAGTCAGTGGTGGCCGAGTTGGTCTGTGCAGCCTCACGAATTGTCTGGTGTTTCCTGGGTTTAAGTGCCTGTGTTCTGTTTTACCTTCAAATCCTAGAATCCTTAGGGGTGGGAAGGGACCTCGAAAGATCACCTAGTCCATTCCCCCTGCCACAGCAGGATCCCCCAGACCCAGTGGCACAGGAACACAGCCAGGCGGGGCTGGAACGGCTGCAGAGAAGGAGACTCCACAACCCCCCTGGGCAGCCCCTTCCAGTGCTCCGGGACCCTCCCTGGGAAGAGGTTCCTTCCGATATTGATAGGAACCTCCTCTGTTCCAGCTGGCACCCAGTGCCCCTTGTCCTGGCACCAGATGCCCTTGAGAATGGTGAGAGAATAGGATTGAACTACCCTGAGAGATGGAACCTGAGTGCAGCGTGCTTACGCCTGGCACATCCCAGCTGCTTCCACACCATTCCCCAGCAGCACAGAGCGTTAGGGGTCGGAAGAGACCTTGACCATCATCTAGTCCACCCCCCCCCAGCCCCCTGCTCCCTACCAGAGCGGGATCCCCTACAGGAACCCAGAGCTGAGTACTGGAAGTAGCTCAGCTTAGCAGCACGGAGTCACCTTGTGCTTAAATATTGCCCGTATTTATCCCCAGAAGGACTTTTGGGAGAGGCTGAGCTGTGTCTGATTCCTTAGGGAACCCCCTCGAGCGGGTAAGGTGCAGCTGCAGCACCGCTGCCTGCAGATCGCACCCCGCAGTGATCGTTTCCTTGCTTCCAGAGCTGTGACTTGTGGTCCCTGGGTGTCATTATTTACGTGATGCTGTGCGGATACCCCCCGTTTTACTCCAAACACCACAGCCGGACGATCCCGAAGGACATGCGGAAAAAGATCATGACGGGAAGTTTTGAGTTTCCAGAGGAGGAGTGGAGCCAGATCTCTGAAATGGCGAAGGACATCGTGAGAAAGTGAGTCAGTGGAGGGCAACGTGGGGTGGCCTTTGGGTTTTATTAAGAAATTGGGGGGAGGAAACCCCCCAGTCCCTGGAAAGAGCTGATTTTTATCCCCAAAGACTGGGTCTGTGGATGGGGAGGGCAACTGTTGGCATCACGTAGACAAAGGGAGCTAGGAAATCCTTTTCTTACCCTCTCTTTGATTCCTCCCTGATTGTTGTGGTTTGGTTTTTGATGTCTCCTGTCTCTGAAGTTGTGTAAAGTCTTTAAGGGGAGAATAAGCCCAGAACCCCAGAGTGTCAGGGATTGGAAGGGACCTTGAGAGAGCATCCAGTCCAGTCCCCCTGCCACAGCAGGATCCCCCAGACCCAGTGGCACAGGAACACAGCCAGGTGGGGCTGGAACGTCTGCAGAGGAGGAGACTCCACAACCCTCCTGGGCAGCCCCTTCCAGGGCTCTGGGACCCTCCCTGGGAAGAGATTCCTGCTGATACTGATGGGGAACCTCCTATAGTTCTCGTTGCTGTTACCAGGACTCCCTCATCCACTCGTCTGCTCCAGGCAGTGAATTGGTGTTTAGGTGCAGGAATAGATTCAGCTTCTGTACAGCTGACCCTTTCTTTATGCAGACAGCTCCTCACGTGGAGTCTGGCTCCTGCAGATCACCCTCTGCATCCAAGCAGCTGCTCCCTTTCCAGCTTGTTGAGTTGATTCCTGACCTTGAGCTTGAGCTAGAGAGCTAGAGAGACAGTTAAGACTTGGAAAACCTATGGGAAAGGAATGAACGTGCCCTGGGTCTGGTCTGAACTCAGCTTATGACCCCCACGTGAGGTTTCGGAGGCAGCCTGGGGTCCTGCTGCCAGTCTCCAGCAGTTCTGTCCCCGTTCTTCATGCGTTGAGCAGTCCTGCTTTGCAGCCAGGCAGCTGCTGCACAGTTTTGTGTAAGAAAGGCTGACGAACTCATCAAGTCCTTCTGTTTCTAATTGAGACCCTTGTCAGCACTCCGAGTGGAACTGTGCATCTTGTTTAACAGCTGTGATTAACGTGAGATCAGGGGTTTCAGCAGCACAGTCTCTTTCCAGGGTTTCATTCCAGTTACAGATTAATTCCACAGAGACCTTGGAGATCTTGGAATCAGTTTCCTTCTTCTTGTGAGGTGCTGCATCCTGTCACTTGCAGGGAGAGAATAGTGAAGGAGTAGCATAGTGGAAGCAGACTGCTTTCTCAGTGCAGCGTTGCCTTGTTTCACCATCCCCAGAGGCCTTGTGACAAGAGGGTGTTGGTCTGCATCGATTCCACTTCATCTGGAAGAGGGTCTCCTCTCTGTGAGCCTGTGATACAGGGTTTGGCAGCACAGAGGTGCTCAGCTGGCCTTCAGCACCTTTATTTTACACTGAGCTGCTGGTTGTACCTGAATCACAGCATCATGGACTGGTTTGGGTTGGAAGGGAGCTCAGAGCTCACCCAGTGCCCACCCCCTGCTGTGGACAGCGACACCTCACACCAGAGCAGGGTGCCCACAGCCCCATCCAACCTGGCCTGGGACACTGCCAGGGATGGAGCAGCCACAACCTCCCTGGGCAGCCTGTTCCAGGGCCTCAGCCCCCTCACAGGGAAGGATTTCCCCCTAATATCTAATGTAAATCTCCCCTCTTCCAGCTTAGAGCCAATTCCCGTCATCCTATCGCTACAGACTCTTCCCCAGCTTCCTTACAGACCCCCTTCAGGCACTGGAAGGCTGCTCTAAGGTCCCCCTGGAGCCTCCTCTTTGGACTGAATAGCCCCAGTTCCCTATAGCAGAGGGTCTCCAGCCCTCTGATCATCTTCATGACCTCCTCCAACAATTCCACATCCTTCTTGAGTTGAAGGCTCCAGCACTGTAGACTTGAGAATGCAGAGTGAGCAGTGCTAGATGAATAACCCCACCCCACAGCAAGGGCTGCTGGAGCTGCTATGCAGTCACCTTAGTGCTTTAGCTGTTCTTTTTTGCCCCCTCTAATGCTTGGAGCTTGCTGAGTGCTCTGATCCCGACAGAGCAGGACATTATAACCCAACAAAGACCTCTTTATGGACTGATTGACTCCTCTCCCAGGCTGCTGAAGGTGAAGCCTGAGGAACGGCTGACCATCGAAGGTGTGCTGGACCATCCCTGGCTCAACTCCACCGAGGCCCTCGATAACATCCTGCCCTCTGCCCAGCTCATGATGGACAAGGTCTAAACTGCGTTTGCTTTGTATCTAGAGTGTTGCACGGGAGAGCTGGGTAGCTCTTGCTCTTTCGAGGTGGTTTCATGCAGATAAAGAGCTCCCCTTGTGCCCTAACGAGAGCCTGAGGGCTTTGTAGGTGAAGTGGTTCTGTTGGGAGTTTGAGCAGGGAAAGAGAAGATGCTCCAAGGCTGGTGGTAAAGTGGGAGTAAATGTGCCCCAGGGACCCTTCCCCAGGTCGTTCCTCTTGTTTCCCCATGGTTTATTACCTGAGTAGAGCTATGGCCAGCGATGAATCGCCCTTCTGGCTCTAAGCTCTTCGCAAAGAGGAGCTCAGTCAGCGCTTTTCAGCTTGAATGTAAGAAATAGAGAAGATCCTTTGTCCCATTTGGTCCCGTGGGTTGGGATATCACAGAGTTATTGAGACTGGCAGAGCCCTCTGAGCTCCTCCAGCTCAGCCCAGCACCTAACAGCACCCCAGTGGCCACCCCAGGGCACTCAGGGCTGCAGCCAGGCTGTCCAACACCTCCAGACACGGGGACTCCCCCACTGCCCTGGGCAGTCCAGTTCAGGCTCTGAGCACCCTTTCCCTGAGGAAGGGCTTCCTGACAGCCAACCTCACCCTCCCCTGGCAGCTCCAGGCCCTGCCCTCTCCTCCTGGCACTGGGTGCCTGGGACAAGAGCTCAACCCCCATCTGACTGCAGCCTCCCTTCAGGGAGGTGGAAAGAGGGAGAAGGTCCCCCCTGAGTCTCCTCTCCTCCAGGCTGAACCCCCCCACCTCCCTCAGCCTCTCCCCATCAGCCTCTCCCTCCAGTCCCTTCCCAGCCTCATTGCTCCTCTGTACCTGCTCCAGCCCCTCCATCTCTTCCTTGCAGTGAGAGGCCCAGCACTGCCCCCAGGCCTCCCCGGTGCTGAGTACAGGGGGAG
The DNA here is from genome assembly GCA_013397515.1 of Upupa epops. Taxonomy (NCBI): domain Eukaryota; kingdom Metazoa; phylum Chordata; class Aves; order Bucerotiformes; family Upupidae; genus Upupa; species Upupa epops. The sequence continues at coordinate 204,776 of VZRI01002415.1, read as the reverse complement.
AATGACATCCCTAGTCCTGCTGGCCACCCCAGTGCTGATACTTTGTCCCACAGTCAGCAGCTCTAGTTCTCATCATGTCAGGCATAACACAGACCTGGATTTATCGCTCCTCTCTGGAAGGAGGAGGATTTTCATGCCTTCTGTTTGCCCCTGGCTAACGCTGCCCATGTTTTGGTCTGTAATTCACAACAGAGTCGATGAAAACATCACGGGCACCTCTTCTCTCTGTTGCAGGCAATGGTTGCAGGGATACAACAGGCTCACGCCGAGCAGCTCGCCAACATGAGGATCCAGGACCTCAAAGTCAGTCTGAAACCCCTTCACTCCGTCAACAACCCGATCCTGCGCAAAAGGAAGTTACTGGGGTAACTCTCTAAGGGCTCTTTGGACCGAGGAGAGCGTGGGCAGCCGTGAGCAGCTCTTTGTGCTGGCTTGAGCAGTGCTTGCACGGTGTGGAGTGTCCTGCAAGAAGTGCCAGCCAGGGAGGGCAGGAAAGAGGTTGGATAGTGGAACAGATCCCTTGAGGGAAGGTGGGTTGTGCTCTGTAAGGGAGGAAGAATTCCAAGGGGGTGTTTTTCTGCTCCTGACATCTATTCCCTGCAAAAGTCAGCGCCTCTCTGTCTCTGTTGGAGCTCCCTCCTTGAAGAAGGCCTTTTAGAACAACCCTTCCGTGAATGAACTGAAGGGAATGTTTCTTCTTCTTTGTACTTCAAGTGGTCTCATCGAGTCATTAAGATGGGATGAGTCCTCCAAGATCAAGTTCAACCATCAACCCACCACCACCACAGCCCCAGCACTCAGAGCTCAGAACTCTGCTGCCATAAGTGCTGAGTCCAGCTGCTGCTCCCAGTCTCTGTGGAGCTGAGTCCAGCTCTCTGCTGCAGTTACGGAGCCAGTGAGGACCTTGATTTGCATTGGAGTGGTAATAGTTTCCTCTGTGTTCTCTTGCAGCACTAAGCCCAAGGACGGGGTTTATATCCACGACCCCGAGAATGGCAGCAACGATTCCAACGTGGCCCTGGAGAAGCTCAGGGATGTGATTGCTCAGTGCATTCTACCGCAGGCTGGTAAAGGTTGCCGCTTTTCAGACAGTTCCCATCCCTAACCCTGCCCTCTCGCTGTGCCTCAGGATCTCTCTGTGTCAGTGCTGAGCAGGGATAAGCAAACCCCCTCCTCTTGTAGCTGATATCAAGAGGATAGTGGCTGCAGGCTGTCATCTTGGTGCATGTCTAGCACTGCTGTCACCAGCGACAGGCAGAGCTGTTAAAGTCACTTCCCGACAGGAGAGTCTGTTCTCCAACCCATTCCCTGCGTTGCCCAGATCGAAGGGATCTCAAGGATCATCCAGTCCAACCCTTTAAGCTAAAGAAATCCAGGGTGAATGAGCTGGCCCAGTCAAGCTGAGCCTTAAAAAGCTGTTGGAAGAAGTGTCTGATGTTATGGAATCCACCAGTTCCTTGGGAGGACCATTCCAGGCTTGAATTGCTCTTAGGTTGAAAGATTTCCCTCTGGAGTCCAGTCGGGATCTTCTCAGGAGATCTCTGGGGCTCCTTGGGAAAAGGGAGTCTCCATCCTCTTGGCAGCCCCCCTGTAGGTGCTGGGAGCTGCTGCTGAGGTCCCCCCTCACCTTCTCCTCTCAAGGCTGAGCAAGCCCAGCTCTCTCAGCCCTTCCTCACAGGGTAGAGCTTCCAGTCCTCTGCCCATCCTTGTGGCCCTCTCTGATCCCTCTCCAGCCTGGCCCGGACCAAAGCTGAGCCCAGGACTCCAGCTCTGATCCCTCTCCAACCTGGCCTGGACCAACCCGGACCAAAGCTGAGCCCAGGACTCCAGCTGTGGGGTCTGAGTAGAGCAGGATAGTGACTTCTTCCTCTCTGCTCTTCCCTGAAGCTCTGAGTGGTCTAGTGAGGAGGGGGGATGTCCCTGCCGATGTCAGGGGGCTTGGAACTGGATGATCTTTAAGGTCTCTTCCAACCTGAACCTCTAGGAATCCGTGAGCGCTGCTGGGAAGCAGAGTGACCAACCTCCTGCTTATCTTTTCTCCTCTTAAACAGGAGAGAACGAAGATGAAAAGCTGAATGAAGTGATGCAGGAGGCATGGAAATATAACCGAGAGTGTAAGTTGCTGCGAGACACTCTTCAGAGCTTCAGCTGGAATGGTGAGGAACCCCTTCTCTTCCACGAGGGGGGAAAGAGGGGAAGCAGTGACCTTCTCACATGGAAATAAAACCAAATGGGTGGAGTTGGTGCCCAACAGCTTTAGGATCTGACGCTGTCTGAGCCCCTCCTGCCACCATAGCTGGGCTAGAAATGGGGGTTGGAAGCTCTGCTTTAAACTTCTCACTTGGGGTTCAGGGCAGAGTTTTAAAGGCACCCAGTCCTGCGGGAAGGGGACAGCCCAGACAGAAGCTGCTAGGGCTGCTGTGAGTTGGTTTCCTTCCAGCTGGTTATCCCCCTCCTTGTGCTGGAGGCCTCTGCCCTCTTCTATATCCAGACAGCATCAGTCCTGCTTGGATTGGGTAGGAAGCAGGATCGAGCCAGGATGGCTGCTGTGGGAGCCTTTGGAGAGGGCTCCTGGGCACAACAGGAGCAGAGGCAGTTGCCAGCCAGGGTCGGAAGGGCTTGGAGGTGCCTCTTCCCTCTGTTTCATGCAGTTCCTTTTCACTTAGGGTTTTAAGAGTTGGGTTTTTTCAGTGGAACAAGAGGTGATAGAATCCTTAGGGATGGGAAGGGACCTCGAGGGATCACCCAGTCCAACCCCCCTGCCACAGCAGGAGCCCCCAGACCCAGTGGCACAGGAACACAGCCAGGCGGGGCTGGAACGTCTGCAGAGAAGGAGACTCCACAGCCCCCCTGGGCAGCCCCTTCCAGGGCTCCGGGACCCTCCCTGGGAAGAAGGTCCTGCTGAGAGTGAGAGGGAACCTCCTCTGCTCCAGCTCGCACCCAGTGCCCCNTCCAGCTCCAGAGCCCCCAGAACTCAGTTTAACTCCCCTTCAGATGTCCTGTCTTGATGTGAGAAGCCGTTCCGTGTGCAACTCCAGCCACGATTGTTTCNCGCCCTCCCTGCTCCCTCCTCCCCCACCTCCTCCTTGTTCTTTTCCTTCCAGGCAGAGGATTCACGGATAAAGTGGATCGACTAAAACTGGCGGAAATAGTCAAACAAGTCATCGAAGAGCAGACAAACTCCCACGACTCTCAATAGCTGCAGCTCCTTTAATCCTTCTGGTTGGGTTTTTTTTTACCATTTCAGAGTTCTTCTTTACCTGTACAAAGTATTTTTATGTAAATTAATAAATCATAATGATTTCATTACCTTTCCACACCGCTTGAAGATGCTGTATAGTTGTAGATAACAGGGGCAAGGGGAACAAACCCCCCCCCTGCCCCGCCTGACAAAGAAAATCATTGGTACTGTAATATTTTTTTAAAACCCAGTTCCTCCAGCGATACAGGATCCCCTCCTGTTACTGCTACCCATCCATCCATCCCTCCTCCTCCACCCCGCAACGGGGCAAGTGAGATTGTTTGTTCAAGACCCTCGTTTTCCTCTTAAACAACCGGTCGCAGAAGCTGCCTTCCACCCGCTCTACCCACAGCCTGTGTGTGCGACCCGGACAGCCGCGGCTTCCCCCACGCCCTGCTCAGTGAGTACTTGAAGCCGAGTGCTGTGAAACACAGACGTCATCGCTCCTCTCCGCTCCTGAATTCTTCTCGTAGAGGCAACTCGGTAGCCTCCCGTTTGGTGGGATGAGCCCAGGGCCACGCTTGGCCTTGCCAAGGGCACCCGAGTGCGGGTGCTTACTGTGGTTTTCAGTTCGGATCTTCGTTCTCCATCCTCTTCTTGCAGGCTTAGTCCTCTTTTCTTTCTTCTTCCCCATCGTCCTCAGGCCTTTCTGAAGGCTGAGTGGGCCGTTCAGCGTAAAACTCCTCCTTCTATCTTCCACAGCAGCACAGGACAGTGTTCTACTTCAGTACCTACAGGCTGCTCTTGTTTTCCTCGTGGGATCTTCCGCGGGGTTGAGCCCTTCAGGAGTTGTCTCTTTTCCACCCCGTGCTTTCCAGCGCTTGGTCTCAGCCTCTTGTCTGAGACAGCTCACCTTGGCAAGGCTCCTAGTGCTGCTGCGTGAATCCACCGCTGAGCCCTTCTCTTGCGTCTCACCCTCCGGAGTCCAGTCAGCTCCTCATCTCTTCGATGCCTTCGAGCTCCTTCTGATGGAGCAACAGCTGCAGGGCTGCTCCTCGACACCAGTCCTTAGCGCCGCCTGGACCTGGGGGCAGATTGTGGCACGTTGGCTCCCAGAGCTGCTGTTTTTTAATCTTAGAGACAAGCGAATGAGAAGAACCTGTACAGAGCTCTAGTTTTCTACCTTCTGATGCTTTTCCTTCCTTCCCAGCCCGAGCGAAGCCTTTTTATAGAGCTATTTTGGTAACCAAACCCCCGCAGACGCCGAGTGAGCTTGGTCTGCAGCCTGAAGTGCCAGTTCAGGGCTGTCACTAACGACTCTTGAACACTGTTGTTGTCGCCTCTAGCTCGTCCCTTCTGGGTTTACATTGAACAAACCTGAGCCGTGATGCTCCCAGTTCCCTCTCCGCAGTCCAGCCTTGTGGTTCTCTGGGTCTTTGTTCCTCCCAGAGCGTCTGGCTCTTCCTAAAGCATTTTGGAAGCGTTCTCCTGCCTGAAGGAGATCCTTCCTTCCCTATTCTTCATCAGCACCCCCTCAGCTTCCTCTGATCCTGCTGTCCTGCAGAGTAAGAACCACCCCATGGGAACAGGGAGGTTGTGTGAGAGGCAGGACTGGTACCGCTGACGCCGCCCAGAGTGTCTGTGCGCTGACTGCTCTAGGGCAGTAGCAGGAAAGAAGAGCTCTCTCATTCCTTGCTCATCGCGTGCAGACCCTGTTCACTGCCTTCCTGTCCCTGCCCTCTGTTGCAGGTGGTGTCAGCGCCCAGTCCATCCTTCAGTGTGATAGCTCATTTCCTTTGGAACTTGAAATCCATCGGTCACGCTGGGAAATCTCCCAGGATCGGGAGTTTTCAGCAGGAAGAAAGAGAGGGATAAAGGAAGAAGCGGCCTTGGTTTGAACAGGAGTGCAGACAGAATCCCTACGGAAGCACTGTGCAGCTCAACCCTCCGAGGAGGAGGAATCCTCAGGCAGTTTCTTGGGAGCCAGAAAACCAGATGGAGTTGAAGGTGATGGCAGTGATGCTTGTTTGCTGGAGCGAGGAGCGCTGGGGCCGCGAGAGCAGCCGCTGCTCACCCCGACGCCCCAGGAACGAGCGGAGAAGGTGGGATCTGACTGCGTTGGAGGGTCCCTCAGGCACCTCAGGAGTTGGGGTTTGTTTCAGTGATAGAGTTGATTGTTCTTAGCTTCTACCCTTTAACAAGTTGGAAGGTTTAGGTTGCAAACAGAGCACCCCGTAACGGCTTCAGTTACTCCTTGGAGAGGATTTTGCAGTCTCCTTCCTGCCCTTCTCTCCTTGGCCACTTCCTCTTGACGATGGAAGGTCCTACTTGCTAATAACCCTCCCGCTCCTTCCTAGCAGCCTCTTGAGTATCGGAAACAGTATTGTGTGGGATCCAAGACGACGCGGAAAAGGCTGTGGGAAAGCTCTGTTGGCGTGGATTCCTTTTCTTTTTAGGATTTGATTTAAGAGTAAAAGCTCTGAAATCATTTGACTGGTGAGATTTGCTCTCTGTCTGCCTGCTCCTGGGACTTGATGAAGCTTCATCTGTTCTCTCTAGATCAAAAGAGAGCTTAGAACTTGAGTAGCTGGAAGAGTTTCCCATTGGAAGTAGCGACGTGACCAAGTGTTGCTGTTGTTTGGGGAGTTGGGGGGGTGGTGGGAGGGTTCTTTAGACACCGGGAGTCTGTCCTCATCTGCCGTGGTTTCACCTCTGTGGGTTGCAAGGTTTTCCTTTGCCCTTGGCAGTGTTCCCTGTCCTGTGTCTGTTCCTTTGGGAGCAGTAGTACTCTGTAAATACTACCCCCTCGCTGTATATAAAGGATTTTACTCTACTTGAAAGCTGCTGCCTTCTTGTTGTTTATGACTCCAGGTGGAAGGGAAGGGCAGCCCCAACCTGGAGCTTTGGCTCTGACCTTCACCCCCTCCCCTGCTCACAACCATGCAGAGTCAGAGAATCACAGAACAGTTTTGGCTGGAACAGACCTTCCAGAGCAGCGAGGCCAACCTTTTCCTAACCCTAACAGCACCACAAAACCCTGTCCGCCAACGCAACAGCTAACCTGTCTCTTCAACACCTCCAGGCAGGGGGACTCCACCACCTCCCTGGGAAGGCCCTGCCAGTGCCCAACCACTCTGGCTGCAGAGAATCTCTGCCTCAGAGCCAGTCTGACCCTCCCCTGCCTCAGCTGCAGAGCAGTGCCCCTGCTGCTGTCAGCAGGCACCAAGGAGCAGAGGCCAACAGCGACCCC
>VZRI01002415.1:178592-192142 GCA_013397515.1 Upupa epops | reverse complement strand
GGACAGGACAAGGGGCACTGGGTGCCAGCTGGAGCAGAGGGGGTTCCCTCTCAATCTCAGCAGGACCTTCTTCCCAGGGAGGGTCCCGGAGCCCTGGCAGGGGCTGCCCAGGGGTGTTGTGGAGTCTCCTTCTCTGCAGACGTTCCAGCCCCGCCTGGCTGTGTTCCTGTGCCACTGGGTCTGGGGGATCCTGCTGTGGCAGGGGGGTTGGACTGGATGATCTTTCAAGATCCCTTCCCATCCCTAAGGATTCTAGGACTCTATGATTCTTGCAGCCCCCTTTCAGGGACTGAAGGTCGCTACCAGTTTCCTCCAGAACCTTCTCTTCTCCAGGCTGAACAACCCCAGCTCCCTCAGCCTGTCCTCACAGGAGAGGTAACGTCACCATCACCCTGCATGAACCCCAAGCCCAGGGTCACAGTCAGGAAGCTGCCCAGCACCTCCAAAGAGAGGAGACTCCCAACTGGGAAGAACCAGGCAAGAGAAGGGGGATCCCCCGTTGGACCCCTGAAGCAGGCACAGGAAATTCCCACGAGCAGGCTGTGCTGGGAACATCTCAGTGAGTTGGCCCAAGTCCTGGCAGCAGAGGCTCGAAAGGCACTGGTCCCACTGGCTTCCTCATCCGTTAGCGCACGGCACCCCGCGTACCGAGCCCCCTACACCGTGAACTCCCGGAAAGAGCGAACAAGAGGAGATTCCAAAGGGAGAGGGGGGGCAGAGAACATCTGCTCTCAGCATTAACACCCCAACAGCTCTTCTCTGCTGGAAGAAAGAGGAGGAGAAGGAGATCCAGAGGAACCCTCGATCCTACTTTGAGTCGAGCCCGAACGTGCGAGACCTCAGCAACCTCAGCAACCCCAGCCCCCTCCAACCTTTCCCTGTGCTCGCTGCAGGCAGTTGCCTACAAACAGAGCTGCCCTGGCTTGAGAGGAAACGGGGCCAAAGGCAAAGAGGAAGGGCTGGACCAGTGCGGCTTCCCTGGGATTTTGCTATCCCCTGCCAACAGGAGTCGAGGAGCAGCACAGGTTGGCGAGCAAACTGGTAGCTCAGCGAGCTCTCTCTCCTTCCTCACGGGTTGCAACTGCTCTTGGCTGATTCCAAGGGTCTGCAGGAGCACTTTCCAGCTCATTAGCTGAGGTTTAACGAGCTCTTGTTGCCCTTCAGTGGCTTCCAGGGAAGGTCATCAAAATAGCCCACGGAGAGCCGTGGAATCATTAGGGAGCAGAAGGGACCTCGAGTCTTCTTGCTTTTCAAACACTCACAGCATCAGCTCTGCCTCCTCTTTTGGAAGAGGGAACCTAAGGCTGCCAGCAGAAGGTGGAGAGGGGGGGTTCTCCTCTCCCGAGTCCCAGTTTCAGGATGGGAGATGTGAGAGTCCCGCGTTACAACCCTAGCGTGGGCCCCACCGCGCTGCCCGGCGCGAGCAGAGCCTGCCAGGACCTCATTAGGGCACTGGAACTCAACTGGAAGAGGGTGGGGGGATGGAGCAATCGCACCCACGGTCCCTATTCTGGATTTCATTATCCTCACGCAAAGGGAGGAGCAGAGGACAGAGCTGGGGACGGCAGGAGGGAGCGGGATTTACAAGAGGCTGGGGCTGAAGCAGGGGAAGTCCAAGAGCCAAAGCAAACTGCCCTTCCACATCCTGGTGTGGATGCTGGGGACACCCTCTAGTGACCTCCCCATCCCTGAGAGGGGCTGTCAGGGGGCTGGGGAGGGCTGTTCCCAAGGGCAGGGAGTGACAGGATGAGGGGTCCTGGGTGGGAGCTGGAAAAGGGCAGAGGGAGGGCAGAGCTGAGGACAGAGCTGGGGGAGCTGAGGCTGGGGGAGCCCTGGACCAGGCTGCCCAGAGAGGGGGTGGAGGGAGGCCCCATCCCTGGAGCCACTCAAGCTCAGGCTGGCTGGGGCTCTGGGCTCCCTGGGCTGGGCAGTGCTGGCCCTGCTGGGTGCAGGGGGTTTGGAGTGGATGTCCTTTGGAGATCCCTTTCAACCCAACACCTTCTCTGATCCTATGATCTGCTAGATGCTCACACGTGAAGGGACTGTGTGGGACCCTCACGCCTTGCAAGGCTGCGCTCAGCACGGGTGGAACAGGGCCAGGAGACCTTTAGTCCTTCCGTTTGGTTCCAGATCACTTCTGCTCTGCAGAAGCCACCGGTTAAACCTGTTAGTGGCTCCTACTTACGCACGAGGTGTTCCCACCACGCCAGGGCATTGCTGGNCATTTGTTTTCATCTCTGCCAGAGCAAACAGCAGCGACAGCTCCTGCGAGACTGTCCCCCTGGCAGCCCTCCTCCTCTGCTGGTGGCACGGAAGGAGAAGCCCACTCACCCCAGGGGCACCCCACACGCCCCACCACAGCACCCTGATGTCCCAGCGAGGCAAAGCCCCCTCCTAAGGGAGCCTCTGTCTAACCACACTGCTGTCTCTCTCTTGTGGAATAAAGGTCCCACCTTGCCCCCCATCCTTTACTGGTGGCCTCAGGCTGGAAAAGCCAAGAGGCAGAAATGATGGGGGAGCAGAGCAGGCTCCCAGCGTCTCCACTGGGAACCGATGGGGTGTTGCTCACGTTGAACCCAGTTCTCTTGCTTCCTCCAGGCCATCATCTCCATCAAACCCCAGCCCCCAGGCAAAGCTGCAAGGGCAGGAGCACAGGAAAGGCCTCAGTCCCACCTGCTCCTTCCACCTCAGGGCTCTGAACAGCTTCTCCCCGGGTTCTTCTCCCCGCACTGTCATCTAAACCACCTCTAGGACACCTCACGCTGCTCTGCATCACTCCCAAGGCACCCGTGAACAGACTGTGATGCTCCCTCAGCTCCACCGACCAACAGGCGCTCAGCCAGGAGGACAGATGCTCTCTCCACCTCGAGCATCACTGTTTCGTCCACAAGAACAGCTGCTAAACCAACCCCGGGCTGCAGGGACCAGACCCCAGACACCCAGCACTTCCACACCACACAGGCAGGGACTTCCCTGTCCTGTCTGAGGGCCTCACAGAACCTCCCCAAAGCCCACGGAGAACCTCTCGGAGGTCTATGGAGAACCTCAACAACTGCCAGGACGTTCCAGTTCCCATCCATGGCTACCACAACGCTAGCCCCACAGCCTGGGAAGCTCTGGGGAGACAACAGCAAAAGGAAACCAGCAGGAGAAGGGTATCGTGCTCGCTGCACTCCAGTCGGGCTCTGCAGTCGGCTGGGCAGCAGCCGGATTGCTGGGGCACAGGGCTGAGCTTGCCTTGAGGGAGCAGCTCCTCAGCATCCTCGGGGTTGTTTGAGGGACAACAGGGTCAGGTTTGCAGGGCTGTTTGCAAGGGTAACGTCGTGGGTTGGAGCTCCAGCGAGTGGCAGATGTGTCTGCTCCTGCCCAGCGTGAAGGAAGCGTGAAGGGGAACAGAGACGCTGCCGTGCGAGAGGCGCTGAGATCACTGGCGGCACCGGGCCAACGGGAAACGGATTGAGAGCCATCTACTCTCCTTACCAGAGTGACTCTGAGGCGACGGTGAAATCTCATGCTCTCTTTGATTTCCTCTTCGCCTCTCACCAAGCAGAGGCACCTAGACCTCTGCCAGACAAAGCAGCTGTGCCCAGGCTGCCCAGGGTCCAGAGCAGGGCCAGGAGGACGAGCAGAGGACTAGGAGCTCTGCCCTGTGGGGAAGGGCTGGGAGAGCTGGGTTTGCTCAGCCTTGAGAGGAGAAGGTGAGGGGGGACCTCATTACCAGCTCCCAGCACCTACAGGGGGGCTGCCAAGAGGATGGAGACTCCCTTCTCCCCAGGGAACAGCCAAGGGGTGCTGGGTACCAGCTGCTCCTGGGGAGATTCCCATGGGATCCAGCATCCTTCCCCATGAGATCACCCAACCCCTGGAGCCATCTCCCTGGGGAAGGGGTCGATTGCCCTCCGTGAGGCAGCTTCCAGCCCCAGCTGGAGAGGCTGCTGGGCCAGCTCATTCCAGCTGGATGGGTTGGACGGGATGATCCCTGAGCTCCCTTCCAGCCTGGGTTCCATCCTGTGGATCGATGAAAACCCAACGGTTGCTGTCTCCATCACACAGACAAGGAGAGAGGAGCTGGGAAGTCACGTTCTTAGGGGCAATCTCTGCCAAAGCCTGGCTGCCAGCAGCCCCTGTGGCCACAGCGATGCCAAAGCTACTCACCTGCCCCGTCGCTTGCAGGTTGTAGCAGAGGAGATCCTGCTTGGAGGTCGGGGAGCTGTGCAGCAGTGCCCCAGCGAGCCAGCACAGACCCAGCAGCAGGTCACAGAGGCTCAGGTAGAAAAGCGGACGGATCTGGGGAAGGTAAAGGGGGTCAGTGGGACAGGGACACCGTCACCCCACTCCCACCACCACCCCGGGCAGTGCTTTGACTCCATCATCTAAATACGGTTCAGCTCCTCTGGCAGGGCAGCCCTCCTGGCACACAGGCCCTGGGCTAGTTTGAGCCCTCGGGAGCTGTTTCAGAGCGGCTTCCTCGCTCTGCTCACCCTCTCTGCCTCCAGTAACTCCCCAGTTACTGCAGTGAGAGCAGCAGCTCTTACAGAAAAGACCCCAGAGGTCCAGAACGCTGCGGAATAGGAGACAATTCGGGGTAAACCAGCTGCCAGAGAGATCAAACCAACCCTTCCTCAGGGCTGAAACCTCCCCCTGGGTGCCTCCTGTCCTTTCAGCCGCTGACTAAGGCTGAATCTATTCCATCTGACGTGCCACACTCATTCCCCCACCGAGTCCCTCCACCGCACGCCGCGGCTGCCTGGACCAGAGTCGCCGTCTCCTCTAACGGCCGGTTCCAGTTTGCAGGCAGCAGCCAAGAGCTCTGTGATCACTGGAGGAAAACCATTCGTGCACAACCCCAGCCGAGGGGGTTTTTGCTGCGAGGAGGAGAGCAGCCGCTCTGGGGAAGCTCCAGGTTCTTAAATCACAGCCTTCGGTACCTCATGGTCAGCACCCGGGGGAGACAACGATGGCCTTGCTGGTATTTTGCAGGCTCCTTCAGGGAACAGAGCAGGACTCGTGCCAGGGAGCCTTGGTTTCAGATGGGGTTGTGGTGGAACGGAGGTTTCTGGTGAGCTTGACCTCAGGAAATGATGGGAAACTCGTCTTGCTCCCACGAGCAACAGCAGCTTAGTGAGGCTGACAAGGAGGATCGGGTCAAACCACATCTGTCCTCTACAGCTTGAGGAAGACCTGCCTGCTGTCCTCCTGGGTCACCCACAGCAGGTCCTTCCTTCACCTTCTATGGCATCTCTGTTCTCCTACACCACCTCTCTCCTCTGACATCACCTCACCTCTCTCCTCCGACACCATCTCTCCTCTCTCTCCTCCGACACCACTTCACCCCTCTCCTCTGACACCACCTCACCCCTCTCTCCTCCAACATCACCTCTCTCCTCCGACACCACCTCTCCTCTCTCCTCCAACATCACCTCACCTCTCTCCTCTGACAGCATCTCTCTCCTCCGACACCAGCTCTCCTCTCTCCTCCGACACCACCTCTCCCCTCTCTCCTCCGACACCAGCTCTCCCCTCTCTCCTCCGACACCACCTCTCCCCTCTCTCCTCCGACACCAGCTCTCCCCTCTCTCCTCCGACACCACCTCTCCCCTCTCTCCTCCGACACCAGCTCTCCCCTCTCTCCTCCGACACCACCTCTCCCCTCTCTCCTCCGACACCAGCTCTCCCCTCTCTCCTCCAACACCACCTCTCCTCTCTGCTCCGACCCCACCAGTCTCCAGTTGCCAGCTGCCAACCCAGCAGTTAAAGCCGATGGGCTCCAACCCCAGCGGAGCAGCAGCTTTTGCAACCAGGCGGGCGACCTGGCCCGTTTGTGTGGCACCCGGTGCCCTCGGGCGAGGGTCAGGGAGCAGATTCGACCCGGACCTGAGCAAACAAGGAGGTGACGTCGCGGTGAGCGCGAGGCTCTCGCTTGCAAAAGGGAAAAGGAAAAGCAACCCCAAGCCACAGGGTATTTATAAACCAGAGGAAGAGGAGCGAGGGACGCGGTGGTGCCTCAGGCTGGAGCCCACGGCGGGGCCCGTGCGGCTGCTCTGGCTGGAGCCCGGGGACCTGTGCCCGCGCAGGACGCGTTGACGCGGCGGAGGGAATCCTTTGGCATCGCCTCCCGGATGATGGAGAGATTTATTGACCCCGTAGGGATGGAAAGCAATCTCGGAGAAGGCGTCGTTGGGGTTCCTCAGCTGGGGGTGAGAGGGGAACTGTTTGCAGTATCCTCTTCCTCCTCCTCCTCCTCCTCCCGGCTGCCAGAGCTGTTTATTTTCCATCAGTTTCCCCCGCAGCCTCATGACCGGGGGAATTAGCTTCCACCTGGATCTCTTCCAACCCCTCTGTTTACAAACTTCCACTTCAGCCCAGGCCATGGGGAAGTGACTGAAGGTTTTGCTGCTGTTGAGACACCAGCGCTGGGGCTTCCCTGGCAGCAGCAGCGGCAGCAGCAGCAGCAGAGCCTGGAAGCCCGATGCAGCCTCCAGCTCCAGCTGCTCTCCATCCCTCTTATCCAGATTGGCAGCAGTAATCTCAGCAGGAACAGCTGGAGCCGCTCAAGCAGGAAGGGGACCCTCTGTGACCTGGAGTCAGGAGTGGCTCCCAAGCAGCTCCACTGGCTCTTCTTCCAAGCCACAGCCACAGCACATGACTAACAGCACAAGGGCTCCTGAGTAACGAGGGCTTCTAGCCATGGGAGGGGGGGTCAAGTGGCTGAGGCTGCTGAGTCACGACTGGGGCACCTGCCAAACCCACTTCCAGATCTTACTGGGGGGCAGGACCCCAGGAGACAGCCAGGTCTGGAGCTCTGCGGGTGCAGGAGATGCAGCAGAAGGAGCCTTTGATGAGCATCTCGTGCAGCACGAGCTCGGGAAGGGTTTCCATGCCAGCACCGAGGTGAAGTCCCAGCCTTCACTCCACTCCAGCAATGAACTGGGATCTCCACAGCCTGTTCTTCGTGCACTGGGCAGAGCATTTGCAGGAGGATGGCTGCTGGGAGCCAGTGTTCGCTGAAGACCTGGACTTGTGTTGTCCTCCTCACCCTGCTTCACCGTGATGAAATTAGCTTGGCTGCATCCTCCCCTCTCTGCAGATAACTCCCTGCTCAGCCCCGCTCTCCAGGCTGCAGAGCAACCCCACCACATACAAGGAACATGAAGATGAGGGCACTGCAAGCATGGCTCTGCAGCTCTGGTGTCCTCCTGCTCCTCGCAGCAGCCCAGTACCTGTGTGGTCCCCAGTCTGGGCTGTGGGATGACTGCAAAGCCCCAGCAACCAACCCTCGCGTGGTCTGTACTCTGTGCACTGCTCCAGCAAGTCCTGGACAGACAGAGGGCTGACGTGTGGACAGCAAGTGCCCAGCAGGACTGGGCTGGATGGAGGTCTGTGTTACTGCTCGTGTGCCAGCCACCTGCTCAGCTCATCCCGTACACCCCAGACCCCTGGATTTCCCTGCACAACCTGCACGTGCGACGCCCTGAGGATGTGCCAGGCACCCTGCGTGTGCCAGATGCCCTGTCTGGTGAGGACAATCCCATCCTGAGGGACGTCTGCACCGAGTGCCATCACTTCAGCATTTAGAAAGACAGTGGTTCCTGCTGATGGCCAGGGTCAATCTTCTCAAGCCCCACTACAGGGTCCAGCTGCTCTTCAGCCTCTTTTTATCTGAGCTTTGCTGCACCAGTAACACCAGTAAGTTCTCTTGGTGTTAGCAGAGCACCCACCCTGATAGTGGGAGAAGCATTTCCTACAGGGGCTTCTTCAGTTTGCACCTCAGCACCTTCGGAGGCAGCTCCTCAGCCTCCAGAGAGGGTAGTGCTAACAAACCCCAGTGCCCAGCTAACAAACCCCAGTGCCCAGCTAGGACTGGAGAACTCGCCCAGGGGCAGTGCAGAGCTACAGGAACCTGCTCCAGGTCCAGCTCAAGGTCAGTTCCTTCGACTCCTATCTCAAAGGACCAAACCCTTGGCAATCCCTTTGCCTCCCAGCTGTGAAGCCGGGTTTAACCACTTCAACCTGAGACCTGCAGCTGCTCCCGGACCCACACGGGTCACTGCTCTACGTGAGGTCTCAGGGAGGGAGATGGGGGCTCGGTGCTCACCTCGGGGGAGCGCACGGCGTTTTGGAAGACGGCGAAGGCGATGATTGAGCTGGAACCTATAACGCTGGGAAAACAAAGCACAGGCTGGTGGAACAAGCAGCTGGGACCAGCCAGCTTCTTCTTCTCCAGAGAAAATCACAGTGACTCCGCTGCGGGGTGGGGTGGGAGGGGGGCACAGACGTGGGGTTCAGCAGAGCTGTCGTACCTGAGCATGGCCATGGTGAACTGAATCCACTGGAGAGCCGAGAAGATCTGGGGACAAGGACGGGAGTGAGCCCAGCACGGCAGGGAGCACCCATGGGCGCTGCGGGCACCCACGGAGCCCCCACGACCGCTGCAGGTACCCATCCACCGGGCAGCACCCGCGGGCACCCCGAGGGGAGACCCACGGAGCCGGGTGGAGGGTCCCAGCCCGCGGGGCAGAACATGGAGCCCCCCGGAGATGGGACGGGAGAGGGGGGTCCCGGTGCCGTCGGGGCTCTCTCACCTCCTGCCAGCCCCCGTCCAGCCGCGCAGCCTCCGCCGGCAGCACCGGGAGGGCCATGGGGAGCTGCCGCTGCCTCCGCTCCGCTCCCGGGGCTTGCGGGCACCGCCTGCGTCCCGCCCAGGAGCCCGCCCCGGGTTGGAGAGAGAGGGCTGAGCCGAGAGCAGAGCGGGGCTGGAGTCCTGGGGAGCAGCGACCTGCATCGTCCGACGGCTCAGCCTGGACTCGCGGGCTTAGAACTTGCAGACCCCAGACGCCCTTCCGAGTGCTGACCCGAGCCGACCCTGCTTAGCTTCGCGCAGCGCAGCGCCGGCTCTTGGCGACCGGGGCGGGCGGGGGAGAAGCCGCTCTAACGGCCGCGCGGGGGCGGAGGTGGCGGCGGCGGCTTCGCCCTGAGGGGCCCCAGGACCCGTGAGAGGGGCAACCAGGCAACTGGGACCCCCCGTGATGGGAAACCGTGCCCGGTCTGCACACGGACCCCATTAAGAAGTCCCCTGACGGGTGGAGAGGTGGTGGAAGGCTCCCTCCTCCTGCTCCCTCCTCCTCCTCCCCTGAGGGCCCGGCCCTCAGCGCGGGCCTCTAGGCGGCCCCTTGTGACCAACGTTTGCCTTCTGGCGGCGGCAATCGGCATCGCTTTTCACCGTCAAGCAGTTTTAAGCAAGAAGCTGATCGTTGGAACCATTTTTCCTTTATTATTATAGCGTTATTCATACACTTTATCTTGCAGCAAGATCTGCTCCTTGCACCCGCCGCAGGATTCAAAAGGCAGCAAAGCTCCCACAGAAACCAGTTTCGCTCAGCTTAAAGGGTGATAAAAAACACTTAGGGGTTTCTCCTTCCTTCTCCTTCCTCGATAACCCCGAGCAAGGGAACAGCATCGTCCAGCTGCCATCTGATCCTCCGCACAGCGTCTTGAGGGTTGACCTGATCCCTGGGACAGGCATCTCTGGTTAAAATTCCAAACGAGGGTTCCTAAGGGCACAGATGCTTCTCCTTCCTGCATCCAGAACTCAGTTTCACACTGCTGGAGCTGCAGACTCTGTCAATCACTCGTGAAGATAAAGTATTTCAGGTTAACCGTGGCTTGAGACTTCTCTCTGTCCCTGTTGGTCTCGCTCTTCCTTACTCTGAAGCTGGAAAATGAAGCCTGGATGGGAAGGACAGGCTAAAAAAACACGCAGGCTGTTGCCCCGGTTCTTCAGCCACAAGAAAACATCACCATTTACCCTAGAAAGCCCCGTGATTTTGCACAGACTGGTGAGAGGCAGTGTAACGGCGCCTCAAGGAGGCTCTGCCCTCGCTCAGAGCTCAGGTCTCTTGTTCGGTCAGGGTTCCACGAAGGATTTCAGAAGGTTTTGCCGAGATAGCTGCTCTGGTCAAAAGATGAGGGGCAAGTTCTGATATGTGGAGGACCTGTCTTGACTACAGCCGCTGGCGTCTGGCCGATACCCAAGCCAAACAAGAGACAGAAGCAGCTGAAAAAGGAAACTCCAGGGCTGTTACTCAGCAACAGGTAAGGAGAACAAGACTGTGAGGAAATTAAAAGAGGGGGGGGTAGATGAACGAGCATATAACCCAAAGACACTAAGAAACAGGAAAAGCGGGGATGTGTGGGGGTACCCAGCGCAACTTATTAAATGATGTAATGTGGAATGTGGGGGGGAACGTTGCTTGTTTGCCAGGGAGCAGCTGTAAAAACCACCAGGAATGAGCTTCAGGCCAATCTAGTGCTTTTGCTGTGGTGTCTTAACACTGTTACCGACTAGGGTTACACAATGCTGGCGTCTGGCTTTGAGGTGACCTCTCCAACATGTGGAATACTGCGTTTTGTAAGGAATGCCTTCCTCTCAATCTTCTAAACTACCCAATACTGGAAGGAAATCTGCTGCTCTCTTGAAGTCAGCGGGATGTTTGCTTGCATAAGGAGAACTGGTTAGGACTCTTGACAGTGTTTCACAGCTTGAACGATCTTCTCCCCATCTATCAGAGCTCATCTTTATCGCTATTCTTCTTCAGGAAAGAAGCCAGGATATTGAGGCTTTTCTGGAGCTCCTCCTTTTTCCCATCGCTCATTTTGTTCTTCTCGATCAGTTTTGTGATTCGGACGACTTCGTTAGCAGCAAACTCTTCTCCCTGCTCCAGTATCTTGCTCATAATTTTCAAGTACTGCTCGGCCGACTTCTTCTCGGATTCCTTTGCTTTTGTCAAGCTCTCCTGCCCCTTTTTGAGGAGGGACTGGCGTTCTGATTTCGCAGTGGTGCTCACAAACTTGCTGGCCAGCACGTCGTACTCTTTGAGGCAGCCCGGCATGCCCAGGTAGATGCCGTTACTCTTCAGCCAGCGCTGAATCGCTCCGGCTTTGATTTGCCCGCTGTAAGGTGAAGGATTGTCCAAGTCACCATCCCGGAACAAGTAAAACACTGGGAACTTGTCCTTATCCAGCTTGTATTTATCTCCCAGCTCGGTGTTCAGTTTATCTCCATAATCTGATGAGAGAAAACAAAAGCACAGTACCTTAAGAGAAAAAAAATCAGGCTCCTGTAGGATTCTACCCTTCACAAAGTGATAAACATTTGTCTCTGGAGTTTCAGCCTGTCCTAATCATCTCTTCACCAAGAAATGCCTCTCCCCACGACGATCACTTCTGCAAGGCTGCAAAGTCAATTCCAGACTCGATACAGGATTTAATGTGTGCACCTCCCCTATGAGGACAGTCGGGGTTGTTCAGCCTGGGGAAGAGGAGGCTCCCAGGTGACCTTAGAGCAGCTTTCCAACCTCTGGAGGGGGCTACAAGAGAGCTGAGGGAGGGGCTTCTGACAGGGGTGGCAGCGAGAGCACAAGGGAAAAGGGTTCCAGCCTTGAAGAGGGGAGACTGAGGTTGGACACGAGGAACCAATTCTTTGCTGTGAGGGCGCTGAGATGCTGGCACAGGGTGCCCAAGGCAGCTGTGGCTGCCCCATCCCTCGCAGGGTACAAGGCCAGGCTGGATGGGGGCCCGAGTAACCTGATCTAGCAAGGTGTCCCTGCCTGTGCAGGAGGGTTGGAACTGATCTTTAAGGTCCCTTCCAACCCCAGCCATTCTGTGTCCATTCATGTGATCTGCTTTTGCAGTTCTGACAGCACAGCAAGTTACAAGCTGTTTGCTCACCAGACAACAGCCTCAGAGTCTGTTTCCACCAGGAATCACTATCCCTACCCCACCCAGCGCTCCTCTGCCTGGAGCTCCTCACCTGATATCCCCACTTCAGCCACCAGAAGATCATCGCTGGAGCCTGAGCTCTCAGCCAGCTTTTTAAACTCATCTTGCTTCTCGCCGTAAGGATACTGCGTGTCGAACTTCACCAGGACGTACTTGTGCTTCGGAATCACCTACAACAAAGATTAAACCAAGATTAACACGCGAGCATTTCAGGCTGGAACGATCCCCAAGCCCCCTACGGTCACTTCAGCTTGTTCTTCTCCTCCTGCGCGAGGAACAGCCGCAGAGGGAGAATGGAAAATGTTCTGCTGACGGCGTTTCACCAGTGACTCACTGCAGTGTGGGGGAAACACTGAGCTTCGTGTGTTCTGATCCCAGTGAGAAAGGAGGAACGTGGCAGGTGTGGGGATGGGATAAACCCTTCAATGGTACCCGGTTTGCTTTGCGTTAATCTGACTGGAATCACAGAGTCCCAGAGTGTTAGGGATGGGAAGGGAACTCAAAGAGCATCCAGTCCAATCCCCCTGCCACAGCAGGAGCCCCTAGATCCAGGGCCACAGGAACAGCCCAGGAGGGCTTTAAGTGTCTCCAGAGAAGGAGACTCCACAGCTCCCCTGGGCAGCCCCTGCCAGGGCTCTGGCACCCTCACTGGGAAGAAGCTGCTTCTCCTCTGGATGTGGAACCTCCTCTGTTCCAGCTGACACCCGGTGCCCCTTGTCCTGGCATTGGGTGCCCCTGAGCAGAGCCTGGCTCCTTCCTCCTGACCCCCACCCTTTCCATCTTGATCAACAGTCATGGGGTCCCCCCTCAGGCTCCTTCTTTCCCAGCTCCCTCAGCCTTTCCTCAGCAGGGAGATGCTCCCCTCCCTCCATCATCCCTGTGGCTCTGCGCTCGACTCTCTCCAGCAGTCTGTGTCCTTCTGGAACTGAGGGGCCCAGCACTGGAGGTCATCACCAAAACTGTCTTCAGGGAGACACTGAGAGGAGAAAGGACAACTCTACTGTCGAGTCTGGAGTGTCCCAGTGTGAACACAGGGTGGGAATGGAGATGCTGGAGGTTCCACACAGCTCTCGTGAATGGAAACTTCATGTTTTATTGATTCCTCTTCACTTGTGCTCTTGAATTTTGCTTGGGTTGCCTGAAGACCTCTCAAATGAGCTCAGAACTGGAATCTACCCAGCGCTTTGGGGGAGAAGACCTTGCAAAACCTTTTTCCTGAGCGAGTCCCCACCGCTCAGGCACTGCCACGCCAGCTCCTTCCACCACCCAACCGATGTCCTCAGCCTTGGGCCATCTGATTGCTTCAGTCACCACCGTGGGAAGGAGCAAGCATGGCCGGCGTTCCAGCTCTGCAAGTTCTCCTGCTCTTTCCCAGTTCCTCCTGCAGCCTTTTGCCAACTCTTCTTGCAGCAGAGGAGCTGGCAGCTCCGAAGGGGTCTAAACACCAACAATGCTTTGTGACAGCACAAAACCCCCCTGGGGAGATGGCGTGGGACAAGAACTACTGGCTCACACCTGAGCAGAGTGTTTCGGGCTGACACTGCTCAGACAGCTCAGCTCACAGGGTGCTTCCCAAGGCAGTGCCTCTCGCCGTCTGCCCCACGGGTGCTGCTGAGATCCCAATCCCGACCGCACCTGCATTCCCGACTCAGCAGCCTGTTGCTTTCTCCTCCATGAACAAACCCGGAGATCGGCCCAAGAGCTCCTAGCCCCTCGCTCGCCGGCACAGGCAGAGCAGAAGCCAAGCCGGGCTCATCTGCTCCCACCCGGGG
>VZRI01002415.1:153005-165151 GCA_013397515.1 Upupa epops | reverse complement strand
TGGCCCTCCTCTGGACATGTTCCCACAGCTCAATCTCCTTCCTGTGCTAGGGGCTCCAGAGCTGAACACAGTACTCCAGCTGGGGTCTCATGAGAGCAGAACAGAGCGGGAGGATCCCCTCCCTCAACCCTCTGGTGCCCCTTCTCTTGCTGCAGCCCAGGATGGGGTTGGCTTTCTGGGCCACAAGCGAACATTGCTGGCTCCTGTTGAGTTTTTTATCGACCAGCACCCCAAGTCCTTCTCCTCAAGGCTGCTCTCACTCTGTTCCCCACCCAGCCTGTGTCTGTGCCTGGGACTGCCTCGACTCAGACGCAGGACCTTGCCCTTGGCCTTGCTGAATCTCACGAGGTTGGCGCTGGCCCAGCTCTCCAGCCTGTCCAGGTCCACCCTCCTTGTGAAGAAACAGCTTTACTCTCTGAACTACTCAGGAACAATCTCCTTTACCTTAAGATCCTCAACTGGCAATCAAAAGCAAATGAAAAGTCAACCCATCATTCAGGTTTTCAATCAGAAAGGAGAAAGCAAAGTGTTATCTATCAGCACAGAGGGTGCCATCAGCGCTTCTACTGCACAAAGCCCTGAGCTTCTGCTCAGAAACAGCCCCAAGCGACCTGCAACACCCAGACTTTTCTCACCGAACTCCAGCCCGTGGCGGTATCTCAGCATCAACTCCCGCACCACCGCTAGCTTCTGCTTCTTCTCCATGGCGTGATAGATTCCGAGCAACCTGGAGAGCTGCACCACGCACAGATGCTGTTGCAGGGCTTTGATGTCCGCCGGCAGCGCCATCTCCCCCTCCGCTGCTGCCGACAGAGGAATCACTTCCAGCAGCTGAGTGATGAACTGAAAGAGAAACGCCGCTGTTAAACTCCTCGTGGCGTGTGGGACTGCATGAAGGGAGTCACATCAGGCCAAAAAAGAAGGTGGGATGGCCAGCATGGCCCGCGCCACGGCACCAGGACCAGCGGCCGAAGAGCTGGCTGCGCTGTTCATTCTAGTCCTGCTTGAGTTTACTTGGGTTGGGAAGGCAGTGAGCAAACAGCTCGGGCTGCGCTGAACAGCTTTCCCTAAGTTTCATCAAACAGATGGAGGGAGGGGGGAGAGAAAAATAAATCCCAGGCAAGTTTCCAATCCAGTGACACACGAGGGAGATCAAGAACCTGTTAACGCTCCCAGGGAAAACATAAGCAATTAAGATAATTAATTACTGAGAGGCTTCACAGCACATTTCCAGGACAGGCTGGCGTCGCGCTGTTTCATCGTCGCTGAGCTCTGGAGCCCCGTGCTGTAAGCAGTGAGGTCATCGCCTTTAATGAATGACTTCTTTTCTGAACTGAGCTGCAAGCAAAGCTGCTTCTGGCTGTTTACAGTTTTCACGGGATCCAGCAGACTTCTCCCAACGCTCAGCCAGGGCTGGACAGCAGCTCCCTGCTGCCCTGCAACCCAACAGTGTTTACAAACTGCACACTGAGCTAAAGCAAATGAATTCAGCTCGGTCTTGAAACAGCACAACTGCATCCAGACACGTGCCTGACTGGGGGGAAAAGGCCCTGAGAGGGGGAACACGCAGCCCTGGGCAGCCAATTCCAGATCCCCCATGGATTTCACTGGATCGCAGTGTTATTGAGGTTGGAAAAGCCCTCTGAGCTCAGCCCAGCCCCTGACATCACCACATCAGCTAGATCAGCGCCCTCAGGGCCATAGCCAGGCTGTCCTTCAACACCTCCAGACACGGGGACTCCCCCACTGCCCTGGGCAGTCCAGTCCAGGCTCTGAGCACCCTTTCCCTGAGGAAGGGCTTCCTGACAGCCAACCTCACCTTCCCCTGGCAGCTCCAGGCCCTGCCCTCTCCTCCTGGCACTGGGTGCCTGGGAGAAGAGCCTGACCCCCACCTGACTGCAACCTCCCTTGAGGGAGCTGTAGAAGGAAAAGGTGCCCCCTTGAATCTCCTCTTCTCCAGGCTGAACCCCCCCAGCTCCCTCAGCCTCTCCTCATCAGCCTCTCCCTCCAGTCCCTTCCCCAGCCTCGTTGCTCTCCTTTGCACCTGCTCCAGCCCCTCCAGCTCGTTGCTGAAGTGAGGGGCCCAGCACTGCCCCCAGGACTTGAGGAGAGGCCTCCCCAGTGCCCAGTGCAGGGGGAGAATGCCATCCCTAGTCCTGCTGGCCACACCAGTGCTGATAGAAGCCACGGAGTAACATTTTCCTGACAAATCTTCCCAGTTTCACAGTGAGCTGAGCAAGGTCAGTCAAATCACAACGTCACCTCTTCCAAACACTTCCAGGATGATGAGAATCAATTTACACCTCTAGGAAGCCAAACCTGATGCAGCTGTGATTATTTCTGGGCTGTTTTGTGTGTCCAGTGGGCCAGTAACATCCCCACTGCTCAAAGACACCCCACTAGCCACTGCGACTGTGACCCTTCACGCAGGACGTAACACCCTTCCGCATCTCCTGCCGTGAAAGGGGACAGAGCTAAGACAGTCTGTAGGTATTCTAAGTCATTTCAAGATTTCAAAAAGCCATCAGCACCTCGGTACCACTGACACTGCTCAGCCTCACGTCTCCTTGCCCTGGCTCGGAGACCGGCAAGCGAGGCTGTGGGAAGAGCCCACAGCAGCAGTCCTACCGCCTTTTAATAAGCTGCAAAACCACTCTGTTTACAAACATTTTAGCCACAGCCTCTGGACTCTCTGTCTTTCCCTCCCCAGCTCTGGTAGTTTTTACACAATGGCTTAGGAAAACAATGGGCTGAGCGACGGGATTCCCTGCGGCTGAAGTCATCCCACCGCTCGTGACTCCGCACAAACGGCCTTTTCAGTGGAAGAGAGGTTGTTTCACAAAGATTCTGGAAAAGCGACCGCAGGTCTCTCAGTCAGTGTCACAGAATCATGGAATCACGGGATGCTCCCGTTGTTCCACGGTGGTGGTGTTCCCACTGGAAGCAAAACACCCCCTACCCCCCCGTCACAGCAAGGAGTGGGATCAGAACACCCCCCAGCACCCTGAAACCGTTCGAACACTCCCAAACACATCCGTCTGAAACACTGCAGCACCCAGCTCGAGTCTGCGTTCATTGCTCAGCGCGTTCAGGTGCTGGCTGCATCTCCTACACCGCAGTTTTCCGAGGATCAAAGGTAAAAACTTGATGTTAGCGGTGATTTCACAACATTTACAGCTCCGTGAGGATAAAGGGAGCAGAGCGCTGCCTTCACCCGTGTCTCTCCTTACCTTCGTGTATTGGCTGGATGGGAGGAGATCCACAAAGACCTTGAGATCAGTGAAACAGCAGGGTTTGTCCCCAAATTTTTGGAAGTACTGGAACATCAGTTCTTCTGGATCACCTAGAAGAAAGGCCGGTTCCTCTTTCAGAAACGCTCTGTTAGAGCTGAATCTGTGAGATCGCTGCGAGGAACCTCTTTCTTTCCCCCCTTTGAGATTACCCAGTGATTTAGAGCACTGACAGCTGCACTGGCACAGGACTGAGCAGACTGGATGTCTCTGCTAAGCAAGGACACGGTAAGAAACCCAACAAGCCACGAGCTTCGTTCAAGCTCCTCTGGCAGATAAGAGCTGAGCAAAGCAGGCGTGTGCACACGGCCTCAGCTTATCTAACGGCGCCTTATTTTTGGATGGAAACACAAAAGGAAGCAGTAAGTAGCACAGATGTTGCTCTAATCACGTTCTCCCCTTCGCCGAGGCCCTAAAAGGGATTTTGAAACGTCAAGTATTTTGTAAAGCAGGAGTTGCTGAAGCCCTGCAGTGATTCCAGCGGAACGGCAGCGCTTGCTGCAGAAGCAGCGCACTGGGAATGCGCTGCTCATCCCAGTGTCAGTGACTGTACACTCCTGGATCCCACAGGTGCTCCTGAAAGCTTCCCACTTGCCTTTCCAAGCCCTGAGATGGGCTGGAAACACTTGCCCTTTCCTCCAGGCTCATCTTCACAGATTCAATCATAGATCTGTAGAATGGTTGAGGTTGGAAGGGACCTCAAAGATCACCGAGTTCCAACCCCCCTGCCAGGAGCAGGGACACCCCCCACTAGACCAGGGCGCTCAAGGCCCCAGCCAATCTGGCCTTGAACACTGCGAGGGAGCTGGGGGGCAGCCTGGGCACCCTGGTCCAGGGTCTCAGCACCTTCATGGTGAAGAACTTCCTCCTGACTTCCAGTCTAAACCTCCCCTCTTCCAGCTGGAAACCATTCCCCCTGCTCCTACCACTCCAAGCCCTTGGAAACAGCCCCTCCTCNTCTCTTGCTGCAGCCAGGATGGGGTTGGCTTTCTGGGCCCCAGGCAAACGTTGCCGGCTCCTGTTGAGTCTTTCATCAACCCCAAGTCCTTCTCCTCAAGGCTGCTCTCACTCTGTTCCCCACCCAGCCTGTGCCTGTGCCTGTGCCTGCCTCAACTCAGACGCAGGACCTTGCCCTTGGCCTTGCTGAATCTCACATAGGGTCTCACGAGAGCAGAGGAGAGGGAATCTCCTCGTGCTTTCAGAACGCCTTACACACCGAGAACAGCCTTTCCGTGAGAGGCACTGCATCTACCTCAGGGATTCAGCAGGGGGGTTGTCCCACCTTTCACTGTGCAGCACAGCAGCTCTTACCTAGTTTATATTCATCGTTGCACCCTCTGTAGCGCAAGCGTCTAATCAGCTCCAGTTTTGCCAAGTAAGGTCCCCGAAGTGGCCGAGAGCTTCTAGATTCTTCCGTGATCCTGTCCTCGACGAACGCCACGGCCTGCTCGACGGTATAGTGCACCTCTCCTTCCAGAGAGCTGTGTGAATGGAGAGACAAGAGGTTCTCTGAGTTCTCCCACTACTAACACGTGCTCAGCATCCCCCCAGGATCCGGCACGAGGGACTCTCTAACAAAAACCACCGACGGGAAGAGTCCTACAGAGTGCAAACTGCTACCTCATCAATGATTTCCACTCAATCACCTTCAGCTCCCCCAAAGAAAGTGGGCAGAAGGCAGCGTCTGGGGCCTGATGTCAAGAGCTGTCGCTCTGAACAGACGAACGTGAACAGCTCGCTGCAGCACAGAGGGGAATCAAACCCACGCTAAGGAAGCGTTAACTTACTGCTCTTCTTCTGGCGGAGGAGTCCAGGATTCGTCGATGAGTTGAAAGACTGAATCAAAGTAAGTTATATAAAACTGCCAATCATCTGAGCTGAAACAAAAACCAGGCAGAGGAGAAATTGAGGGGACTGCTATGACACATATCACTTCCACAACTGCTCGTCTCGAGACAAGGCTCCCTTCAGGAGCCGCAGGAAAAACCCCTGCACTAAGGATCACGTCGCCCATCTCGCCCTTATTAATGCGTTTCAAGAAGTTCAGGAAGAAAACCCCCTCAATGAAGAGCTGAGGCAAGAGACAAACTCTCCTCCCAATGCTTCCAGTCCAACCAGCGCTCAGCAACAGCCCTGCTAATCGCTGCGGCAGCGGCGTCTCCTCTGCGCTTGGTTTTTATAGAAGATTAGGGCGCAGCTAAATAAAACAGCAACAAATCCCTGCTGACAGTTGCAAGAGTTAGGTGTGATTACACTGCTGTGTTCCCTCCTACAGCATCTGCTCCAAGCATTGCATGCGTTTCCCAACGGGAACTCTGGCCAAGTAAGAGAACCCGGGGTCTTCTCTCTGCCACCACAGAAGTTAAGAGCTGGACAACGAGCAGAGCCCTCAGAAATCAGGAGGGAAGCAGTTTTGGGGGGGTCAGTGTGTCACTAAAACCAGCACCCACACAGTCCTGGACACTGACTGTCCCCACCACCTTCACCAGGTCTCCTTTAACATCCCACTCCACTGCAAGCATTTGGGAACTGCTTTGAGACCCTCTGAGGGTCTCCTGTTCTAACAAGCAGTTCACAAAGGCCGCTGACCAAGGCAGTCCACAACCAGCTGGGGGGTTTCTGGTTCAGGGTTTCAGCAGGGCTGCAGAAATACCGTCTCACTTTTTCAGCAGCAGCCTTCTCGACAGAGCGTTGCACTCCGGCCACCTACGCAGCTTCTTGTACATCGCCATACACTTGTTCTCGCGGCTCTGGAGCTCACTTGTCAGCTTCTCTACATGAAAAGCAGAAGGGGAAGTTTATTTAATCAGTGCGTTTCCTCCTCTACTTCCTGCATGAAAGATTCTGATTAGAACCCAGGATGCCAAACAGTGTAAGAGAACACAAGAGAGGCTCTCAAAGGACAGATGTCCTATGGAAACCTCCAGTTCCCAACTCCTTAAGTCTGCCAGTGCCTTTTCAGTACCAGAGAGACTCCTCAAAGAAGTAGAACGTGAAGAATTCAGTGGCTTTAGAAGACGGCCCCAAAACCAAACTGGTTTGCTGTCCAGTTCCTACTGCCAAGCCCTCTGCTACAAGCTCATCGCTGAGCGACGCTTAAATGCCATCGACAGGTGGGCAACACCAGCACGTGAGAGAGCACCTCCGGTCTGAAACCGGTGCCAGGAGCCAGGCCTCTTACAGCCTCGCTATTTTTAGAACCAGAGGCCAAGCCCGGAGCACAGGAGACCCACTGTGTCCTCCCCACAACCTCAATCATTAACGGACAGAGCAAGTTACCTCCTAGTTTGCCTCTCACAACATCCAAGGCTTCCTTATACTTCTCCAGTCGTTCCAGAATCATGTAGTACAGCTCGACCTTAAAAGACAGAGGAGAGCGCAATGAAATCTCCCAGTTAAACAATATGCAGGTGGGCCAAGAAACAGAGAGGTTTGTGTTGCTGTCACTAGAAACAGGAGACCGCCAGGCCTGCAGAGCTATCTTTAGCATCCCAGAGGGGAGAACACTCAGGAATTTAGGTCTTGTTTTCCATTCTCAGACCTGAAGCTTCTCCTGGGGCCTCGCGGGCAGCAAACCCAAGCGCTTCATCAGTCAAATCAGACACCAAAAAAGTCCTTGGCCACACGATCCCAAATCCCTCTCAACCCTCTGCTCTTGGGTTTCTTTCCTCCTTTACTCTCGCGACGCTAACGATTATCATCTTGGAGAGCAGTGACAGCAATCAGCTGCCTCAGACAGCACGCTCCTCGTGTGAGGATCGAATCAAACCCGACGTGTCTGCGAGCCTTACTTCAGCCTCGGCTTCAATCTTCTCCTCTTTCACCATCTTTTCCACCATCCTCTCGGCGAGCGGCAAAAACATCGTCTTGGAGAGGTTTTCATCCTGCGCTGAAATGGACTGAGGAAGAGGAGAAGAATCGCTGCAGCAGCTCAGCAACTTCTTGTGTTGTCCCACCCACTGCTTTTTTCACATCAGAAGAGTTAAAATAAAACCCCAGGTGCTTCTATTCCTCCCGCCAAACCCACACATTCAGAGCTGCCATCTGCCAGGCGCAGAGAGCAGCCGCTCAGTTAAAAAGCGGCGATAAAGCTGGCGATACACAGAGAAGAGAACGTGATTAATGCCCCCAGGACTGTTTCTTGTTCAGCCAACAGTGCCAGGTTGTTCGACTGGTGCCTGATCTGCTCTCTCAGCGAACAGCAGCACAGTCAATCTGCCACCCGTTCCTGCTGTCTTAAAGCCAGGCCAAGTCCAGAGCGCTCTGTGACCTCCTCCTAGAGCCTTTACACCCTCACTTGGGACCTCATCAATAGGAGGGCTGAGTCCTTCTCCCAGTGTCACACAGAAACAGTCCAAACGTACGTTCTGCTTTCAGTCATCTCTAATATTCTCACGCAGAACGATTCAGCCCTTGCACTGCACCTGCAGCAAGTGTCTACCTCTTCAGTACCTACCTGCATTATCAGGCTCATCACAGACCAAAAATAGTAGGGGTTTTTGGGAACGATCTTATAAAGTGCCATTCCAGCCTGGAAAACACAAACGTCAGGATCACAATAACCCTGCTTGGAAAGGAGCTCCCAGAGCCCCCAGTCCAACCATCCCCACCCCAACACAACCCCTNCCTCCCTTCAGAGAGTTGGAGAGGGCAGGGAGGTCCCCCCTCAGCCTCCTCTTCTCCAGACTCACCCTGCCCAGCTCCCTCAGCCTCTCCTCACCCCACTGGTTCCCTCAACCCCTCATGAGCTGGGTAGATGCCAACCTGCTTGTGAGCTCTCCTGACAAAGCATCGGTGACAGCAGCAGGCAGCACAGAGCTCGCAACTAAAAGGGAGGGTTTTATCAGCCCATGAGCCCTTCCATCCTAACGCAGGCTGCTCAGGGTGAAAACGATTTGAAGGACAAGTACCTTGTGTGTTCCTCACAAGAACGAACCGGGAGCACATCCGACTGCCTAAGCAGATGAGGAGTGGTTTAACCACGCCAGGAGGCAGAACACCTATTCCTGAGGAACTGGACTGCCCAGGGCAGTGGGGGAGTCCCCATGTCTGGAGGTGTTGAAGGACAGCCTGGCTGTGGCCCTGGGTGCCCTGGTCTAAACTGATAGTGGTGCTGTTAGGTGCTGGGCTGGGCTGGAGGAGCTCAGGGGTCTTTTCCAGCCTCAATACTTCCATGATTCTATCTGCAAGACATTTTTCCCCCACTCGTGGATGCAGACAGGAGAACAATTCCCACACAGTCTCATGTCTGGACTTTGTCAGACGAGGCTCCTAAGTCCCTCTACATTAACAACGTGGCCTCTATCTCCAGCAGCTTTCCACATGGGCTACAACAGAGAGCACCTCTGCTGCTCAACACAGCCATTGATTTACTGAAACCAAACTCACACAGAAATCAAGTCACCTTAACGCAGTGGGAAGGAGAGGGAGTTTAGGGCTTACTCAGCTCTCTGAGCTTTTTTACACCAAAGAGGGAACACGCATGCTTCGCAGAGACTCTTCCATTTATAGGCATTCACCAGGCACCTCATTTGGAAGGGAGGAAAACAGAACTAACCAGCAAGACACTGCTCTGAGAAGCCAGAGGTACTTAAGGAAGAGCTTTTCCTACCACGCGTGCAAGCCTAGTTACGTATCAGAGTCCAGAGAGAAGCGCGTGCATGGGCCACACAACTTCTCTTCCCAGACAGCAGCAAATCAGGGAGTAAAGCAAATGCTAAACCTTGATCAGAAGCTCTTGCTGCATCTTTTCTACCTGTTCCACAGTTCCTTCATAACCCCCTGCCTTATATTGTTACTGTTCAAGACAGATTGGCTTGTATCAGGAACAGTGTGGCTAGCAGCACTAGGGACATCACTGTCCTTCTGCACTGGGGAGGCCTCCCCTTGAGTCCTGGGGGCAGTGCTGGGCTCCTCACTGCAAGAAAGAGCAGTGAAGCCCTTCCTCAGGGAAAGGCTGAGTGTGCTCAGAGCCTGGACTGGACTGCCCAGGGCAGTGGAGGAGTCCCCGTGTCTGGAGGTGTTGAAGGACAGCCTGGCTGTGGCCCCGAGTGCCCTGGGGTGGCCACTGGGGTGAAGCTCACTCAGGTCCTGGGCTGGACTGGAGGAGCTCAGAGGGCTTCTCCATTCTCAACCATTTTGTGATTCAGTGAAAATCAAAAAGCTTTTGTGTTGAAGTCACCCACCCCAGCCTTTCTGTAACAACTAATGAGGAGTAGAACTCCTGAGCTGAGCTTTCTGGAAGCCGAGTTAGCAAACCAAACGGCATCAGCATGAAAGGACACAGGAAGAGGCCCTGGGAAGTGACCCGAAGATGAACTGTTGCTCATACCTGTTGCATCTTCTTGTATTCTCCGACCCTGGCGTAGGCCATGAAGAGGTGAGAGTGATACTCCTCACTGTTGGGAACCTTCTTTACAGCTGCCTCGTAAAGTTTAGTTACCAGTTCCGCTAAACCAAAACCAGACGTATGAGTTAAGCCAGACTTAACTGGGAAGAGTTTACAGCACAGAACCAGCGCAGCTCTGAACAGCTGCCTCGCTACACCCACCAACCACAGAAGCAGTGCCCTCAGCCTCGACACCCTGAGCACTACGAGGAGTCAGCAAAGGAGAGAAGTGCTTCAAAACCCCCAACCCAACCCCAACTCGGAGTTAACAGCATCATCCAAACAGCTCAGAAGTCTTTTGCTCCTCCAAGTTTCTCTGCTCTGGAGGACTAAACTGAACGCAGAGAGCAGACTCTGATCAGTTCCTCCTGTTGCAGGTTTCCTCTAGTGAGCAATCTCTATTTCCCTGTGGTAGTACTTTCAAGCAGGGAAACACTTCACACCAGGCAGCTAACAACAGCCCTATCACGACTGAATACTACACTGAGCAAGACTCTGTTGGAGTTCCACCCTTCCGGATGTTTTCTCCCTCCACACCCCATCACACTCCAGTGTAGCATCAGATCAGCGTAGCATCTCTCTCACACACAAAACCCATCCCATCTCAGTTTTCTTCGGATCTAAAAGCGGAAGTGCCTGACACCCACCGTTTCCTTTCAGAGTTAGGATCAGCCGAGCTATAAACCTGAGCTCAGCGCTTACACACGGCCCAAACCCTGCCTGAGGGGGACACCACAAACCACCGCGATTTTTCAGAGGAGCGAAGGAACAGGCTTACGTCTGTGCATTTCCCGGTACAGAATAGTCAGTGCTTGCAAGGAATTGTCATCTGTGGGTTCAAGTGCTGCTACTTCTTGTGCCAGAGTGTACGCTTCATCTTGCTTGCCAGTCCTCTGCAAGCCGATGGCCTTCAGAACCTGCAGACACAACACGGAGGCAGCTGTCAGAAACACAGGCGGCAGCTAGCGGTGACACTCTTTGCTCCTGGCGAGGAGACTCTTTGCTCGAGCACCTCATGGCCTCTACAGAGCCCTCATTAAGCTCTGAATCTGTACAGCTGCCCAGTCTTGGGCACCCCAGTGCAAGAGAGACATCGAGGGGCTGGAGCGAGTGCACAGGAGGGCAGCGAAGCTGGTGAAGGGTCTGGAGAAGAGATCCTATGAGGAGCGACTGAAGGAGCTGGGGCTGTTCAGTTTGAGGAAGAGGAGGCTGAGGGGAGACCTCATCACTCTCTGCAGCTACCTGAAAGGACAGTGTAGAGAGGTTGGTGCTGGGCTCTTCTCACAGGTCATTAGTGACAGAACCAGAGGGAAGGGCTTCAGGCTGCAACAGGGGAGGGCTAGACGGGACATCAGGAGAGAGTTCTTCATGGAAAGAGTGGTCGAGCACTGGAAGAGGCTGCCCAGGGAGGTGGTTGAGTCCCCACCCCTGGATGTGTTTGAGAGTCACTTAGCTGTGGTCTCAGGGGACAGAGTTTAGGGGTGAGCTTGTAGAGAAGGGTTAACGGTTGGACTTGATGATCCGGGGGATCTTTTCCAACCTGAATGATTCTGTGTGTGTGAACACATGAAAACTCCTAGACAGCTGCCTCAGCCCGGGAGGCAGCAGCACTATGAACTGTGGAGGAGAGTCCCCAGCAAAAAGAGAAAGGCAGAAAACCAGCCACAGGTTCAGAAAGCTGAGGAAGAGGCTCCCTTTCCTTCCGACATGGGCACCCCAAGGAGGGCAATGAACAAGAAGCAGAAGAGCAAACACCTCCAGAATCACCTTGTGGTGTTTAAGGACGACACCTCCCAGGGAAATGTCTCTAGGTCCAACCAACCACAGACAGGTACTCCAACCTGAGGTCTGAGGAGTGTCTACAAGGCACAGCCCACGTGCCAAGGTTGCTCGGGGCTCAGGTGTAGTCACCCACATTCAAGTCATTAGAGGATCAGTACAAATTTTCAAGCAGAACCAACACCGTGTGACTCACAGCAACAGCCTGAGAGGTTCCAGAGGGTTCAGAGAGCACCGTGGGGTGGCTGGAAGCTCAGCGACTGCTCAGAAGGCACAGCAGAGCACCCCGAGTGTTGCAGTACCCCCCTGCTCACACCCACCTTGGCACAGTGAAGATCTCTGTGCTTCTTGAGCAGTTTATCCGCCTGCTGGATTGCCATCTTGTTATTGCCATTATCGAGGTAATCTGCGCGAGAGGAACACACCCAGCGTTAGGGCAGAACACAGAACCATGCGCCACAGGATCAGAAGGGCACTGGGGGGCTGCAGCGGGGCCAGAGGAGGGCAGCGACGCTGGGGAGAGGGCTGGCACACAGACCCTGTGAGGAGCAGCTGCGAGAACTGGGGTTGTTCAGTCTAGAGAAGAGGAGGCAGAGAGGAGACCTCAGTGCTCTCTACAGCTCCCTAAGAGGAGGTTGGAGCGAGGCTGCTGCTGCTCTCTTCCCCCAAGTTACTAACGATAGAACAAG
>VZRI01002415.1:138793-149324 GCA_013397515.1 Upupa epops | reverse complement strand
GGTTACCCTGCCTGGCCTTGCTTTCCTACCGCGGGCAGCCCTCCCTGCGCCATCTTCCCGCTCCATCTTCCTCGCTCCCCTGAGGGACCCGGCGGGCTCTGGCCCGGCCGCCTTCCCCTTTGCCGACGCCGGAGAGCCGCCAGGGAAGGGGCTGCAGCTCCTTCGCCCCCTCCCCGGACAGCAAATGGCGATCGCGGCGGCTCTGAGGCTCTGCGGGAACTGGTGAGAACGGGGGATGGAGCTGGGGGGGTGGTGGTGGAGGGGGGGTCGGCTCAGCATCCCCCGAGCTCCCTGAGATCTGCGAGGGGTGAATGAGGAGCGAAGGGCCTGAACGCGTTCGGGGGTTGCTTTTGCCTTGTTTTTACCTAATCTCCACCTCGTCTCATCCTCCCCGACCTTGAGCCGAGGTTCCCCTCTACCCCCACGGGTTGCCGTCGGCTTTCACACACCAAGGTCGGTTGGTCGGCAGCCCCGTGGCTCAGAGACAGAAGGAGAGACTCAACAGGCTCATCGTGCTGTTCCTCCGATAGCACTGCCCTCTCTTGAGCAGCTCCTCCAGCCTCGGTTAACCATTTACCGACAGCGGGCTCAGCGCAGGGGCTGCACCCTCACTTGGATCCAGGACACACGGATTCCTTCCGTGCGGAGGATGTGCAGTTCAGCCCCTGCTGTCCTAGGGGTTTTGTTGCTTTGCTGTCTGACAAGAGAGAAGCCAAGCAGCTGCGGTGGTTTAATCATGTGGAAGGCACCAGGTCCTAACGTTGACGCTGGTGTTTTGAAGGCTCATTTCTTGTAGGGGGTAGGGAAGGAGTTAGACATCCACATGGAGTGAGGGCTGAGCTCCTGGTGCCTCAGTTCTTGTGTCCTCCTCAAGAGAAGACAGTGAGTATCTTAGAGAAGCGGTGAACTGGGGAACGTTTGCTACAGACCAACCCTGTCACTCACAACAGATCTAACCTCACAGGCTCTGTTTATTTTTGCCAAGCAGAGCGCTGCTTGACCTCTCACAACCAAGTAATTAGCAGGAAGAGACTTTTATCAGATTTACTGATTAACCTGAACCTGGCAGTAACTTGTTTACCTCACAAAAACTGCCTCTCTGAGGAAACACCTTCACTTTATCTCCATGCAGAGTGAAAACAGTGCCCTTTGCGTGGTGGAAGTGATAGTATTCCACCCGTGGTGAAGCTTCTCATCAGTGTTTTCTCTGCGCAGTAACTGTTGTGACTCTTCCCCCAGCAAAAAGGACATTCCTGCTGCCAACTTCATCACTCACGAAATCCACTGCCGCAGAAATATCGAGGTGTGCCGCTTCTGCAGCGACTCGGTGCCGAAGGACGAAATGCAGAAGCACGTTGAGGCAGAACACGTGCAGGTGAGGAACACCTCGCTCCTCTGCAACTGCCAGCTCTTGTGCCAGTTCATCTAACGAGGCCTCTTGCTTGTAGGTCACCTGCAAGTGTAGGATGAAGATGGAGAACAGTCTCTTGAAGGATCACGAGGTTGGTAGACGTTGTACTAATTAGACACTGGCGAGATACCCCGGGGTTATTTGCAGGCACTGATTCTGGAGCCTTTCTGGCACCCGAGACCTGGATTCCAGGCTGTGATTTACACATCCTTTTTATTTCTTTTTGAAAGGCAGGTCCTCGGGGAGGAGGTGCCTTGAGGAGGTGAAACCCGCTCAAGCCTTCCTATCAAAGGGGTATCCGTGACCCTTAGTGATTGGGTTCCTATCAGAGATTCAGATGAGAAGCAGTGTGCTCTCTCAGAGGGACAGAGCATGATTAACTCAGCTTTACTCATCCCTTTAACGCTGCAGTGTTTCTGACTGCTGCAGTCACTGTGTGAGTTGTAAGAGCCCATTGTGTCTGGGCAGACGTTGAACAGCTTCTAAACCGACTCTGCTAGGACGCAGTGGGAGCTGCTGAAGCCGTTTGGCTGCTGCCAGGGGCAATCCTGTGATAATGTCAGTACCTTCCCTTCCTGCGGGCTCATTTGAAGACAGCTCTTTAAGTCACCTTAGTGCTGAGGAAACTAGGACTCTCTTTGAAGCCAGGTGCAGTGCAGACTCCTGGCAGGAGCTTATCCTGCACCTCCGTGTGTGATGCTTTTCCTTTTCTTTGCGAAGCAAACAGCCGTGTTTCACTGCATCTTCTTGGTTATAACAGGCNCCTCTCTTCAACTCCTGAAGGGAGATTGTAGTTAGGATAGTGGTCGGCCTCTTCTTCCAGGCACCCAGTGCCAGGATGAGAGGGCAGGGCCTGAAGCTGCCAGGGGAGGGTCAGGTTGGCTGTTAGGAAGCCCTTCCTCAGGGAAAGGGTGCTCAGAGCCTGGACTGGACTGCCCAGGGCAGTGGGGGAGTCCCTGTGTCTGGAGGTGTTGAAGGACAGCCTGGCTGTGGCCCTGAGTGCCCTGGGGTGGCTGCTGAGTGCTCTCAGGTGCTGGGCTGGACTGGAGGAGCTCAGAGGGCTTTGCCAGCCTCAGTGATTCAGTGATCTGTAACACAGGTTTCGGCTGTGTTTAACCCCTGCTGAAGGCCATCTCAGCTGTCATTGAGTGGAGGGTAAAGAAGCAGCAGTTCTGGCTGAGTAGTAAATGAGCTGTCAGCCTGTTCTGCCGTGGAAGGCTCCCTGAGAGGTTTTCAGCACTTGGTGAAATGTGCTTCTGGATCTCAGCACGGCACCAAAAGCCTCCTTCACAAAGCACAGTGTCACTGCGCTGCCCCAGACCAAGCCCTGAGCACACAGAGTGCTCCAGCACTGGCGTGCTCCTGCCTGCAGGGGTTATACAACCTGTTGTCCTTGAGTTCCTCACGTAGTATCTCCTTCCAGACCGTTCTGCCATGCAGCTCTGGGCCTGGCTAACAGCACAGCTCTTCAGCAGACGGAGAACCTCCCTCAGCCCTCCCCGTGTCTCATACTGCTCTCTCCGTGCAGGCGTCGGCGTGCCCTCTGCGTCCTGCCCTCTGCCAGTACTGCGACATACCGCTCGCCTTCAACAGGCTCCTCGAGCACGAAGTCTACTGCGGGGCTCGGACCGAGATGTGCGGCGGCTGCGGCCGGAACGTCCTGCTGAAGGAGCTGAAGGAACATCCTCGAGTCTGTGGGCAGGAGGAGAAAGGAGTTAGAGGAAGCAGAGCTCGGCCTCGCTGTGGGGATGAGGATGGAGATCTGCTCGCCCTACGAGACGTTAGGACGTGGCTGAGATCAGGTAGCTGCCCTGGGCTTTGGTGGGACTGGCCCGTGGTGCTGGAAGGGCAGATTCAGAGCAGCTCTGTAGGAGACGACCCCCTTGAGGACGTAGGGAATCAAGAGTGAGGTGGGGTAGAGAAGGGCAGTGCTTGGCTTCTAATTCGAGGTTTGGCAGCTTGATCCCAGGAGGAGATCTTGTACTTGCTGGTGGTGAAAGTACTGAGTGCTGAAAGCTCCAGAGGCACTGTGAGAGGGAGTTTTCTACCGTGGAGTGATACTGCACAGGTAGAAGCCTCTGGCTGGTGGTACCTGGTGTGAAAGCCCAGTCCCCTGGAGACAGAGAAGTGTCCAGAGTGTGAACAGACCTTGTGTTCTTAGTTAATAAAACAGAGTAGTCTGGAGAGCTGCAACTTTAGGCCACTTCCACCAACTTCCAAGGGATCCAGGGGTGTCTTTCCAGGCTGTGAAACACTCTACTCCATGAGACCCTCACGCTTGAGCATCCAGGAGGGAACTGCTTGTTGCAGGCTCCCTGCCCTCCCACACTCACGGTGTTTGTCTTTTAAAGAGGGTGAAGAGCAGCACTTGGAGACAAACAGACCCCCTCGTTCTTCACCCCCTGACGAGTGGAACGCTGATTTAGACTACGTGTTGGCTCTTAGCCTACAGCATGAGAGTAATCCTCGCAGGAGTACTGCAGCTGACTGCTGGGAAAGCTACTGCACCAAAGAGTCCGTGTCCTCTGCCCGGCGCAGTGGAACAGACAAGTCCACCTTCTTCTTCCCTGACTCTCTCGGGTCTTTTAGCACATCCAGCCGCATCACAAGTGAGTGTACACGCTGCTGGGCCGGGGCTGCTCCCCTGAGCTGTAGAGGGAAAGCAGGAGAAAAAGAGAGGAGCCTCGGACTGGGGTTGGCTGAGATTCTCTGGCTGGTTTACAGTGGCAAAATGAGTCTCTCTGGGACTCCCTCAAAGCTGTTTGCAGATGATGAACGCTCAGGAGACGACGCTCTGTGGGCACCGTTCTCCTTCCTGACTGTTGGGAGGGAGCGGGAGGCTGTGTTGAGTCTCTTTCTAAAGCCAGGGGAGAAGAATTCAAAGCTGAAGCCCTGGCCTTGATAGGTGCTGAGAGAGAGCCGAGTAGCTGACAGCTGTCTTGCTAGAGTACAGCATGAGGGGCAGGGAGGGTCTGGGGGAGACCCAAGGTACCAGAGTACTTAGGAAGGAGAAGTGGTCCTAAAGGGTTTGTAGAGAGCAGCAAGAGGGGCTCATTTGAGAGAACTCTGACCCCAGAGTGTTCTCGCTCTGGGTGCTGTGAGCTTGCTTGTGTGAAATTCAGCAAGAGGGGTTGGAGTGGCTGCTCCCTTCCCCTTCACCCTGCTCCTGCAGCACAGAGCAGGCGGCTGTGGTTTAGGAATCGCGGAGAGGAGTCGATCCGGCCGCGTCAGACCGGCTGAGGGTATAACCCGACTCCCTTTGCAGACGATGAGGTCACCATGTTGCCGTGTGAGTTTTGCGAGGAGCTCTACCCTGCTGAAGACCTCATCCTGCACCAGGTTTTGTACCTTCCTGTTTGTATCGGGGTGGAGTTGCAGTGAAGACTCTTTCTTGTCCTGGTGACTGGGAAAGGGGGTGGCCTTCACTCAGCGGTTGGGTTTTCCAAGTCCACCTGTGCTCATCCTGCTCTGTTTCTTGTGCAACAGACGGGCTGTAACCCAGCAAGTGCCTTTGCCTCCTTCAGCAAGAGCAGTCCTTCTCCAGACTCGGGAGGATATGACGGCCCGCATGCCCTCGGGTCTAGAAGCTGTAGGTCTGCTGTNCCAGACTCAGGAGGATATGACGGCCCGCGTGCCCTGGGGTCTAGAAGCTGTAGGTCTCGCTCCTCATCCCAACCCCAAGCTGTCCAGGCAGAAGGAAACATCACGCTCCCGTGTGAATTCTGTGGTGTCCAGCTGGAAGAGGAGATGCTCTTCCACCACCAGGTACTGAACACAGGTCGATCTCTTGCATCTCAAGACCTCCGCCTGGTCCCGCGGCCTCTCTCGTGACGCGTTTCAGGAGCCCAGCTGGCTCTTCCCTGTGCTGGCTCTTCCCAAACCGAGCCTGTGCAGCAGTGCAGCGAGGCTTCCTGACTCAGCCACGACGACCTGCAGAGCTCTCATAACGAAACCTAGACAGAAGGCACTGACAGCTCCACAAAGGGCCCTGAAACCGGACAGCAGAGCCCTGTGACTTGCACGGAGGGGTTGTGGTGAAACCAGGATGGGTGAATCATCGCTGAATTCCCTGCTGGTGCAGTCGAGTGAGGAACAGGCACGGCTTCCTCACTTTCTGTTTCGCAGCCCTCTCCCGTCCTTGCAGCCCTCCCTAACCCGTGAAGCTGTGCTTGGGTTGCTTCTCTCAGGGCTGGCTGGCTGTGGCGCTGTGCCACGCTGCCACTGACCTGTAGAAACGCGATGGGCCCGCCCTAGCTGATTCCAGAGGTGGGTGCTGCCAAGCAGAACCTGCCTCTGCCTCCTCCTCCTCCTCCTCCTTCTCCTCCTCCTCCCTGCAGTCCCCTGCTAACCTGAATTCCTCCGAAGGTCGACGCTGCTCGTAGCCTCACGGCAATAACTGGAGGAGCTGTCACCTAACCAGTGCACCCTCTGTTTTGCTGCAGCACCACTGTGACCTGCGCCCGGACAGCCCCACGGCCAACCTTTCACCTCCCCTGCTGTGGTCTCCTCAAGCCAACACGGAGAGAAGAGAGTCACCGGAGCTGCCTCGGAGACGAAGCAGGCACCAAGGTGTGGGACTCGCACTCCTTCCCTTCGCGCTGGCAGGAACACCGTGCGTGTTCCAAGCTGCAGAGGTGTTGGTGCCCTGTTCCACTGCCAGAGAGCCCGGTCATGGAGCTCTGGCACAGAACTAGGGCTGGCTGTGCTCTCTGGAAGGCCTCTGCCGTCTCGGGGTGCGTTGCCTGTCCTCGTTAAGCTCTGCGTGTTCCTGTCCCCTCAGAAGACGTCTCTCCTCGGTGCGCAGGAGACTTCGGGCAGCGGAGGCTCAGCTGTCCCACACCAGAGACCGAGTTGCTGAGCGACACAGCCGACACCAGGAACTCGCTGTTGCGCTCTCCAGCCGGCACCGGCGCTGCTCCTGACCCCCAGGGGAAGCCCAGGAAGGCTCCTGGCAACAAGGGGTGGCAGAAGAACAGAGGAGGATTCGCAGGTGGGGCGACGCCGCGTGCAAGACCTCAGAACTTCCCTTCCACAACCTTCACGTCCGGCTTTGTGAGAGCTGCTCCAACACAACCAAGGTAACGGCTCTGTCTTCCCTCTGCAGCAGCCCCACAGGGTGGGGGGGATCAGAGGCAGCATTGGAGCCAGTTGGCTGTGCTGGAAGCAGGGCACAGCCCGGGCTCTGGCAGCCCTCTGCTTCCTCACCTCGGGGGGCAAATGTGGGTTCAGCAAACCCAGCTTCCATCACCACAGGACAGACAGAATGGGTGGCAGTTGGAAAGGGTGCAGAGTGCCCCCTCTCTGTCCCTCAGAGCTTCCTCTCTGCTCACAGTCAGCTCCTGCTACAAAAGGACTTGGTCGAGGGGTCGGGAGAAGCACAGGAGCTCCTTCCCCAGGTGCCCCTGGTGTGAAGGCCCCGCGTTGGTCCAGCAAGCAGAGCACTGAAAGGTGTAAATTGCTTCCTCTGAGTGTCCTTGTTCTTCTCCAGCAGCAGAGGAGGAAGAGGAAGGAGCCTCGAGCTGGCAGATGGTCCCTCCAGCTGCAGCAGCACCCAGGTAAGGCCGCTGGCTGTGGAGAGCAGCAGCACCTCGCTTGGTCAGTGGCAGCTCCGGGCTCTGGGTGCCCACAGACTGTAACGTGAGGAGCATTTGAGTGCCGCTGCACGCTGGGCTCATCCCAGACAAGCCTGGCAGCTCCCCCTCGCGATGGTTTTGCCAGGGCCCCCCGCACTCCGCTTAGCAGCCTTCCCGCTCCAGCGCGGTTTCACCGACCACTTCCCCCGGGTCCTCACTGCTGGTCTTTCCCCTTCTCCCTTGAGGTGAAATCCCCGAGCCCAGCACCCGGCCCTGCGGAGGAGAAGTGAGCCCGCTCCGCGTGACCCCTGCTCGATGCTCTGTGGCTGTGCACTGTCGTACGAGCACACGCACCTCCCTGCCCGCCCCGCAGCGCCGGGTCAGCGCAGACTCCTCTCGACTCAGCTGTTGACAGGCAGCGGGCGGGTTGTATCTCTAGATCTGTATTTTTCCATTCCTCAACCTCCACCCCGGGTCTGTGCCGCTGCGAGCGACACGAGCAGCGTCCTGGCCGCCCGGGCTGGCTCGTGCACTGCTTCTGAAGGCCGTGTTCATCTCTGCTTTTTAAACTTCTTCCAATAAACCCTTCTCTTACTCTGTCCCCAACCCCCAGGCACTGCACCCCGACTCCATTCC
Source organism: Upupa epops (assembly GCA_013397515.1). Taxonomy (NCBI): domain Eukaryota; kingdom Metazoa; phylum Chordata; class Aves; order Bucerotiformes; family Upupidae; genus Upupa; species Upupa epops. The sequence continues at coordinate 141,704 of VZRI01002415.1, read as the reverse complement.
TGAGGGGAGGCAGGAGCACAGGCGCCCCCGCAGCTGAGGGTCGCTCTGCCTACCTCGGGGAGGGCAGCAGGGGGCATTAACTTGGGTCGTTGGCCTGGGAGTGGGGGCTGCCGGCCCTGAGCCACCCCGGGCTGGGTGAAGTCCTCGTCCTTCCAGAGTGCAGACGCTTGACAGACCCCTGCACCCGCCTGTGTTTACACGAGGAGAGCAAAGAGGTTTAAGAGCAGGCAGCAACCAGCCCTGGGCTGCTGGCTGTGGGGTAGAGTGCTGCAGCAGGGGGCATGAACCCAAGCTGCTGCAGCCGGGGGCGTGAGGGGGAACGGGCTCAAAAGCCCCTGCCAGGGCCGCCAGAGTGACCAGGGGAGCGGCTGTGCTCTCCCCTCAAGGGGAACAGCAGCAGGGTGGTGCTGCTTGGCCTTGTACTCAGTACCTCCCCCTGAGCTGAGTCAAATACAGAGTCAAAACCCACTCCCCTAGGATCTGAAAGCAGAGACCCTGCGCCTTCCCTTCCGGCTGCTTCCCCGGTGCAGGATCGCTTCCGGCCGCAAAGAAGGACACGAACAGGCCCAGGGGATCTGAGGATCTCCTTTATGCAGGTGTACACGCCATGGCCAAGAGCACTTCACAGGGTAATGCCGCGCACGGACCGAGATGGACACACAGCACCACGCGAGAACGAGCACCCCGAGGGGCGAGGGGTTGGGGTTTGGTCCCCCCTCACACTGTTTAGGATCGGTTTACATTCGGAATGAGTAGCTATTAAAAAAGGAAGAGGAGGAAGAAGAAGAAGAAGAAGAAGAAGAAGAGGAAGAAGAAGAGGAAGAAGAAGAGGAAGAAGAAGAGGAAGAAGAAGAATCACAGCCCGATCTGTGACAAAGGAGCCCGGTCCAGCCACTGTCCAGTTAGAGCACGAGGCGGTAATGATGATTAGAAAAGCTTTAATTAAAAGGCCAGTGGAGCTGCAGGCTGAGCGGCTGCAGCGCTTCCTATCCCAGGCCGGGGAGGGGAGGGAAAGAAGGGCCCTCCCCAACCGAACACAGCCTCCCTCCCCCCCAAAAACAACCCCCCAGCACAACTGGACTCAGCTCGTGTGGCGCTCCCCGCGCCCTGTGGAAGGAACCGAAGTCGACGCGGGTTGCTGGTCGTCCTGGAGGAGCAGCTCTGGCTACGCAGCGAGGAGCAAATGGCGGCGCCTGAGGAGTTGGAGGTCTGTCATCGTGAATAATTCCTCGGAATAAACAGGGATCGAGGAACCGGGCAGCGTGCGGCAGGGTCGGGCTGCGGCCCCCGCTCACACGCGCGCGCTCTCTGGAAGGAGCAGAGGGACAGTAGCAGCGGGTTTCACTCACAGCCCTGGCTGACGCTGGCAGCTGAGGCGCTCGAACCCCTGCGGCTGAGTTCACACCTGGAGCACCGAGGGCTTGAAAGGGGCCCCGTAAACCCAGCCCTCACCGCCGGGAACCAACCCCAGCTGCATCGCTGGGCAGCTCTGCCCTGGACTCCAGCTGAACTGAACCTCCTCCTCACAGCACCTGGCTGGGAGCACCTGTCCCAGGAGGGACAGAGGCTGCTCCGAGCTGCCCCTTCTGCTCTGCTTTCCCCTTGCTGCTGCTGCTTTGATGTCTCAGCTACAGGAATCGCTTCGACCAGGAAATGAGTGAGAGCCAAGAGAGAACACTCCCCCCCTTGCCTGTCCCTTTGGAAGGGCACTGAACACCAGGGCGGGGGGAGTGACAGCTCTCCCACCCACAGGATTTGGAGACTCCGTCTGCCAACAACCACCTCTCCGACAGCTGCGCACGCGTTTCTCCACTCGCTCGCAGAAGAACAAGACCCCACTCGCTCGTTCAGGCTCGACTCTCGCACGCACGCGCGTCACCTGCCGAGGCCCACGCGCTCGCCCTCCCCAGTATTCACAGTAATGTACACTAGATACAGCTGCGGGATCCCCCGGACGCCGAGGAGCCGCGGGAGCGTGCGCCGTCTTCTCCAGAGATACACACCACCACCCTGCCCCAGCCCGGCTGCTCCTGGAGCTCGAGGGGTAGAATCCCCGCTCGTGCTGGGTTCTGAGCGGAGGACAAAGCTTTAACGCCGCGCTCGGCGCTGGACTGGAGACCGGCGTGGGAGGAGAGAGGCGTCGACGGGGTGCTGTGAATGCAGCCCAGGGTAGAGTCCACAGCGGACAAGCAGCAGACCTAGAGACTCGCTCTCTCCCCGCAGTCCCTTACTGTCTCTGCACAGAGAAGAGGAGGAGTCGCTCTGTGCCTTCCCCCCACCTCAGCCTCTCCTCAGCCTCTCGGGGGTTCGTTTGCTCTTCCAAGTCCATTTCTGAGTGCAAAAAGGAGCGGCGGGCGCTGAAGCAGCTCATTCGGAAACGGTCAAGAGATCAGAGGCCTGAACTGGGGGACCCTGCAGCAGACAGAGAGAGGCCAGAGCGGTTCTGCTATCGCTTTAATTACAATAAGTTATCTCTGGTGTGAAGCCAAGCAGACATTCAAGAACATCGAGGGCAGGAACCCAACCGAATTACAGCCCTTTCACAGCTCTTGCCGTGATCCAGCTCCCCCGAGCNGGGGTCGGCGGGGGGGGGGGGGGGTCTCCCCGTCCGGCCGGAGTTTGGTTCTCCAGGTGAAATTCTCCACGAAGGGGTCTTTACTAAACTATCCTACAAATATTCCACAAACAAGGCAGCAAAAGAACCAGTCCACCACCACAAAGTCTACGAATACAAAATGGTAAAGGTCTTCCAGGGTCGCGGCGCCGGAACGGCAACGGGAGCTCACGAGAGGAAGGAACCTCCCGGCTGGGCACGCGGCGCTGCGGGAGGGGGCCCTCTTGTCGTTCTAGGTCAAACGGCGGCAGAGACGCGGAACCCAGTCACCTCGAGGCACCTCCCCGCCTGCCCCTC
>VZRI01002415.1:102773-123887 GCA_013397515.1 Upupa epops | reverse complement strand
GCAAACTGCCTCCCCCCCTCTTCTTTACTCCAATAAAATAGAGCTTTGTAAGTAACGAGACAGCACGAGGCCACCCCAGTGTCATGGGAAGCAGGGTAGGGTTACTGCCGGTGCTTCCCACTGTGATCCATATGGAATACAGCCCACCCAGGGAAGGATTCGGTGTGAGGAACGGCATTAGGGGAGCTTGGCTCACACACATAGAATCCTAGAATCCTTAGGGATGGGAAGGGACCGGGAAAGATCACCCAGTGCAACCCCCCTGCCACAGCAGGATCACCCAGACCCAGTGGCACAGGAACACAGCCAGGCGGGGCTGGAACGGCTGCAGAGAAGGAGACTCCACNTGCAGAGAAGGAGACTCCACAGCCCCCCTGGGCAGCCCCTTCCAGTGCTCCAGGACCCTCCCTGGGAAGAGGTTCCACCAAGCAAAGGCTCCTCAGCGATCCTCCTGGGAAACCCTCCACGTTTTACCTGCAGAAAGGAGCAGATCTGTTTGGTGAGGTCCAGGAGACTCTCCTCTCCTTGGTGCAGAGTCCGCGTGATGGCCACAGTCAGCCACTCCCTGATGGCCTGGGAGTTGCCCTGGTAGAAGAGGTCGGTGGCAGCGCAGTTCTGGGAGTGGACGCAGTGTTGCAGAGACTGCGCCAGGAGGATGGAACTGGAGCTGATCGTTCCGTCTGTAACAACAAGGAGGAGAACAGGTATCTGGAGACGACGGCCTCGTGTTGGCGTAGCCTGTGCAGCAGTGGAAAGAGCAGTTCCAAACCCCTTGGAGGATCACAAGCCTCTACTTTCACTCCTGAGCGAACACAAACCTCCTCCCCAAGGTCAGTGGTAGACAGGATCCAGCCAGGCCCAGGCCGGTTGCAGATGGGATGGCTCTAAACGCCAGCTGCGTTCCTCTCCTGCCTTAAAGCAGCCCTCAGGGAGGTCTGCCAGGCTTCCACTGAGGCGAGGGAGGGCAGCTGCCTCAGCTGGCCCATGTCTGAGGGCAGGAATAGTTCCATTGACCCTGCCAGTGTTTCCCCCATCAGCGAGCAAGAGGGCTTTTGGGTGGCCCCAAGCGGTTCCCAAGCCCCAACCCCTCACGGCTGTCATTCTGGAGCTGAAGGGAGAAGTCAGTGCAGCTCACAAAGGGGAGGGAAACTCACCAAAGCCCTGGAAGCTGCCTCTGTTAGCAGCTTGAAAGGGGTGGTGGTGGGGGAACACTAACCAGAAGCTTCTAGAACTATTCTCCAAGCCATGCAAAGTAGCACCGCGCTCGCGGGAGGATCCTTTACAACACAGAACGCGTTAGAGGCAGCCAAGTTTCAAACTGGAGGAGGAAGCAGGGCTCTCTGCACCGGTGTAAGTAGTTACTGTCACTCGTAGCCAGCACTTGCGACTGCCTCGGTGTGCCCCAGCCACGCTGCACACCCCTCTCCGCATGCAGAGAACTGTCTCTGTCAACACTCACTTGAATTAGCCCAAGACTCCTTCCCATGATTCAGCACAAACATTCTCTAATCAGATCTGGGAGTCCAGGGGGGAAAGGACAAACCACTCGGTGAAACGAAGAAGAGTTGCATTTCGAAGGAGACACTCGACCGGCAGGCAGCTCTGCCCCTCGGCGTTCCAAGCGCAGCATCGCCTCCGTGCCGAGCGAATACCCCCGTGGGCATCCTCCCCCCACCCCCAGTGAACTGAGGTCACCCGTGGCAGATGGAATCACACGGAATAGAGTCTGAGGAGGGACTCTGAACGCTCTGGGTGATGAGAATGAGATCATTAGGGAGAACCTCCAGTCGCTACCCCGTCGCTGAGGGCAGGAGGGCACTGCAGTGCCCAGCTCATTCAGCTCCGTAGTGTCCCCAGGAAATGAGCCCAGGCACAGAGACAGGCTGGGTGGGAACAGAGTGAGAGAGGCCCTGAGAAGGACTTGGGGTGTTGGCTGATGAAAAACTCGACAGCAGCCGGCAATGTTTGCCTCTGGCCCAGAAAGCCAACTGNCAGAGAGATCTTAGAGCAGCCTTCCAGTCCTTCAAGGGGACTGCAGGAAAGCTCGGGAGGGGCTGTTTCCAAGGGCTTGGAGTGGTAGGAGCAGGGGGAATGGTTTCCAGCTGCAAGAGGGGACGTGGAGGCTAGAAGTCAGGAGGAAGTTCTTCACCATGAAGGTGCTGAGACCCTGGACCAGGTTGCCCAGAGAGGTTGTGGCTGCCCCCCAGCTCCCTGGCAGTGTTCAAGGCCAGACTGGCTGGGGCCCTGAGCACCCTGGTCTGGCGAGGGTGTCCCTGCTGCTGACAGGAGGGTTGGAACTGGATGATCTCTGAGGTCCCTTCCAGCCTGAACCCTTCTAGGAATCTACAAAACCCTTGGTTACCGAGGAAGAGCAGCGACAAAACCCAGCCTTTACCTGGAAGAGGTGGAGCAAGAAGTTGGTTGGAGAGCAGCTGCAGGTGCTCCAGAGTGATGTCGCGGATGGCAGGGATGTGAAACAGCCGAGTGAACATGTGCGGAGACTTGGGGGCAAAAATGTTGAGGAGAGCCATGCGGCAGTAGAGCTTGGCCAGGGCAGCTTCGCTTCGCAACAGCTCTCTAGGGAAACACAACACAGCGACATAGAACAGCCTCCCCATGCCTCACCTACGCTGCATCCCGCAGCCTGGATCCACACGTGTGCACCCAGCTCTCTGGAAGAGTCAAGCAGAGTCAGGACAGCGCCCAGTCCATCTCATCTGGTACTGAATTCGCGGTCAGTCAGGAGTTGTGGAGCTTTTAGGTAGCAACTGACTGAGGATCCAAGACACCTGAGCTGCAAGGAAGGTTCCCGAGAGACCAACAGGGATAAAAGATTTCCATAGGACTGAGTGAAATCCTTCCAGGATGAGCAGGCCATGAATCAACCCCCCAGTGCCCACTACAACTATGATCAGGCTCAGGTCTACTTCTGCTCAGGACAAGGCTGCAGTCGTTAACCCCACGATGGGAAAGGCTCTCCGTCAGCCCACGACACAACGGCCTTCCAGCAGCAGTTCAGGTGTTACCTGTGGATCTGGATGTTGGTGTTATCCAGGGTGACCAAGCCGTTGGTCGCCGTCCTCCTGTAACCCACCGGCGGCCTCTCCAACATGTCAATAGGGTACCAGTACCTCACCAGAACTCCCTCGCTCCGGAGGTAGGTCTCTACTTGCACCAGCTCATTCACCTGCAACGCCAAACCCGACGCTGTCAAACACAGCCACGACAGGACCTTCATCCCTCCAAAAGAGCACCGGGCCGGCCTTCCTCGCGCGTTACGAGCCCTCCCGGCGCGTCTCTACTCACCGAGTCCACATCCAGGACGACCCCATGAAGACCAAACGTCTTCAGCATCCCCCGAATAGCAAATTTGGGTAGAGCTGTTCCCACAGCACTAGTGCTCACGTTGTTGCTGTCAGGAGAGCGAGTCACCACCGTGAGACCTGCAGGGAAAGGCACAGCGTGACTGGTACCGTGCAGCCTTCTCCTTCCAGCGGCACCGGATGGAGCCCCACGGCTTCTAGCTGCTCCCTCGCGGCCGAGCGTACCTTTCCGTACTTTGTCGATCGTGAACTTGTTCGCTTCGTCTTTGATGTCCTCGATGGTCGGGAGGTAGAGGTCCCTGGGGATGCCTCCGTTTTCCTCGTAGAGGAACTCCACAGTCTGGCGTGCTATATCCACCATTCCTGGTGGATAGGAGAGAGAGGGAGCTGTCTTCCGCAGCCGCTTGGAATCCCCATGAACCCCAGGAGGGGATGGATTATCCGATGCTTTAACTATTCCTCCGCTGGGGTGGTCGCCAGGGAGCAGAGCTTTCTGGACAGACCTCGTGTGCTCATTGGGGCTCACAATTCGTCGCTTGCTCTTGCTGTGACCCCCACACGCAGGTCATCCCAGCCAACTGTATTCATTCCCAGCGCTCTCCCCTCACTACAGCTCTCCTCAGCGGTGTTCCCGGGAGAGCTAAACCCGCGCGGGCTGAAACCAAGGGCCTTACCTAACTGCAAAGCTCCTTTGATCTGGTCCAACCCCGACTTCCTCTCGGCCTCGTTACGGAATCTTCTTCGAATGGTAGGGAAAACTTTGGTTTCCCAGGCTTTAACCAAGAGGGCATAGTGATCCTCCTGCAAAGACAGCCCCCAACGGGAGGGACGGTGACTACGGCTGTCTCCTCCTTAAGGACAGCTGGAAGAGGGGAGGTTTAGACTGGGAGGCTGTTCTGAGACCCCATCTGGGGCACTGCATCCAGTTCTGGAGCTCCCAGCACAGGAAGGAGATGGAGCTGTTGGAAGGTGGCCGGAGGAGGGGCATGAGGGTGAGTGGAGGGCTGGAGCACCTCTCCTATGGGGACAGGCTGAGAGAGTTGGGGCTGTTCAGCCTGGAGAAGAGGAGACTCTGGGGAGATCTCAGAGCAGCCTTCCAGTCCCTGAAGGGGGCTCCAGGAAAGCTGGGGAGGGGCTGTTTCCAAGGGCTTGGAGTGGTAGGAGCAGGGGGAATGGTTTCCAGCTGGAAGAGGGGAGGTTCAGACTGGAAGTCAGGAGGAAGTTCTTCACAGTGAGGGTGCTGAGACCCTGGACCAGGTTGCCCAGGGAGGCTGTGGCTGCCCCCCAGCTCCCTGGCAGTGTTCAAGGTCAGATTGGCTGGGGCCTTGAGCACCCTGGTCTAGTGGGGGGTGTCCCTGCTCCTGGCAGGGGGGTTGGCACTGGATGATCTTGAAGGTCCCTTCCAACCTGACCCACTCCATGAAAGCAGGAAAGCCCAGGGGAAACTGAAGAACCTGAATTACAAGGTCTGCATCTGGCACTACCCGTGGCAGCAGGCAGAGCGCTGCCACGCTCCTCACCCGGGGAATATCGTCATCGTCATCATCATCGCTTTCATCGTCCGCGATGGGAGGGGGGTGAGGATCGGGGCCCGACGTGATGAAGTTCTCATAGCTCAGTTCCATTTTATAGTGGCAGGAGGTGTCGCTGTCGTATTCTGCAAAACACACGTGCAAACGTGAGACCTCGAGGCACCGCAGAGAACATTCCAGAAGGTTTCTGAGGAAGCACAAGGCGTTCCCAACCAGCTAATCGGTTACACTAGATGGTCAAGGCCCCGCTGAGGTCATTTCTCAGCAGAGTTGTGCTTATTGCGAGTGATCTGTGCATCCCGAGGCAGGGAGATCAAACCCAGAGGGTGTTAATCGCCTGTCTGCAAGCAAACAGGACCCTGCTCAGCAGCAGGACGCGGTCAGGGCGGGCTCAACCCCGCTCAACCCATTACCCTTCCTCCTGAGATCTTTCAACAGCAAACTCTAATCATCACTTTACGTTGTTGAGCCGTAGCGACCGCAGCGATGCGACAGGGAGGGCCGTGAGTCCCGGGATCAGAGGCTATGCTGGTGCCAGCGTCGTTATCGCTATCCGAGGCCATGGCGAACGGCAGCGCTTCGAAGTTGGCGCTTATTTCCTCGGCCAGGTCGATGCACAGGTCGGCTGCGTTGCGGTGAGCCTGGCCCTCGGCGTAGGCGAACTGGCGGGATCCGAAGTTCGCGCGGACTTTGGTGTTCTGAAAGAGGAACGGGAAAGCTCCGAGGTGAGCTGGGGATCGCGGCGGTCCTTTCTTCCTCTCCCAGGGATGAGCTGGTCACGGCGCCACGCCACGCGACTCTGCCAGCATCCTCTCCTGGGAGAGGATTGGGCTCCTAAACACCCGCTCTGGATTTCTCTAGCTTCAAGATCCAGCACCATCAACCAGCGGATGGGGAAGCAAGGTCCCTGCTGGCAAGAAACAGTGACAAAAGGGCTACCAGCACAGAATGCTGATGTCTCATCAAGGCAGCAGCCCTTTGAGAGCCCTTTAGAGCTCTAAATAACAACCTCACCCGAAGCTGATGAAGGTAAAGCTATCACTCTGAATCCTACAGAGAGCACAGCAGGCTCCACACTGCCAGACAGTGGTTGGGCTCCTCTGAAGGGACACGCAGATCGAACAAGCTGCTGGCTCTTAGAAACCTGCCTTTTTCTGGATGTGGACCACTGGCCACATTCCACCAGAGACATCTTCCAGGTACGGCCCCAGCCGCTGCCCACAGTAGGTGAAGTACACTCTGCCCTTAGCCGGCTGCCCTGGAGGGGGGGGAGTTCCTTCTGTTCTTTCCCACCCGATTCCTGCGACGTCACCTGCCGGAAAGCACAAGCATCAGAAGGAGAACACGGCGTGCATCTGGGTGCTGTAAATGTAGGCGATGATCTGCTCTGGAGCTGGGAACAAAGAGCCTGAGGGGTGATGTAGATCAAGATGGAAAGGGCAGGGGTCAGGAGGAAGGAGCCAGGCTCTGCTCAGGGGCACCCAATGCCAGGACAAGGTGTCAGCTGGAACAGAGGAGGTTCCACATCAAGACGAGGAGAGACCTCTTCCCAGTGAGGGTGCGAGAGACCTGGCAGGGGCTGTGGAGTCTCCTTCCCTGGAGCTGTTTCTAACCCACCCAGGTTGTTCCTGTGCCCCTGGATCTAGGGGCTCCTGCTGTGGCAGGGGGATTGGACTGGATGCTCTTTCAAGGTCCCTTCCCATCCCTGCCACTCTGTGATTCTATGATCGACCAGAGGAGCAGGTCAGCCACGCTCCTACGTACCAGGAGAAAGAGTCACATCCAGTCGAACGCTCTTCCACTGCAGCAAGCTGGAGCCGTTGTAATGCACTGCCCGCCCATTGCTGACAAACAACACGAGAGGACAATGAGAAAGAGGACTGAAATCAGGGTCATAACCCTCCCCACTGCAGTCTAGGTGGCTGTGAACCTACAGCAGGCAACTCAACTCTCCTTACTGTCACGAGGAGATACTCTAGTTCATCGTTCTAACGCTGCCATTCGCTGTCCTGCTACACATTGCTCACAGCCATCCTCCCCAGGGACGCAGAGGCACTGGGTACCGGAGATGCCTGCTGCGCATCAACCTACTTGTGAAAGAGACAGGTGCCCACTGGGTTTGTCCAAGCACCGTCCCGCTTTTCAGCTTCTGTGGCAAATCCGAACGAGACGATGGGTCCGGTGTCGTCATCCGTGTCTCCATAGGAAACGATTTCGATCTCCCAGTAGAACGACGGTGCCTACAGATGGAAAGAGATCTTTTTGAAACGATAACCACACCGTACGGGAACCAGAGCATCTTCTTTTTATGTTAATGAGACAACTGGTGGGTGCTTGGCGGGTTCCTACCTGCACAGGAACTGCTGAAGTGGCATAGATGAAGGTCCCCCGGGGAAGGCCCCCTCCTGCGCTGGGATCAGCCAGGAAGGTCACTGCTGTCAGATGGGATGAGAACATGCAGGCTCGCACGGGGGGAAACACTCGTGATGGGCTCCAAGTGATCTCTTTGGGCTGCGAAGAGGAACACGAGCATTTGATTCCCCCAGTGACAGCGACAGCACTTGAAGGGTTTAAAGAGGAATCCAACCCGTTTGGCTCCAACACCACTGGCAGACACTCTGCACTCAGTGCTGGTTTCGTCTCTGGAGCGGGTCTGGAGAAGGGCAACGAGGCTGGGGAGAGCTCTGGCAAACAGGCCCTGTGAGGAGCGGCTGAGGGAACTGGGGTTCTTTAGTCCAGAGAAGGGGAGGCTGAGAGGAGACCTCAGTGCTCTCTACAGCTCCCTAACAGGAGGTTGTAGTGAGGCTGCTGCTGCTCTCTTCTCCCCGATTCCTAATGCTAGGACGAGGGGAAATGGCCTCAAGCTGCATCAGGGAGGGTTAGATTGGGTCTGAGGAAGAAGCTCTTCCCTGAGAGAGTGGTTGGGCACTGGACCAGGCTGCCCAGGGAGGGAGTGGAGTCCCCATCCCTGGAGGGTTTAAAAACCGGGTAGCTAAAGCACTGGAGGCCATGGTCTGGGGGCTGGGGAGCTGTTGGGATGAGGACTTGATGATCCTGGAAGTCCTCTCCAGCCAGGATGACTCCATGATTCTTTGCTCAGCAAGAGACAGACGACTCTGCACCGTTGGTGACCTCACCTGCCTTCTGTCTGCTTGGAGCGGAGGAGGAGGAGGTCGAGCACAGTCCCGATACAACATTCGTAACCTTTCACACTGCATTTCTACCACGAGCAGCCTCTCCCCTGGAACAACAAACCAACTCATGAGCTTCCAAGCAAAGCCAGCTGCTCTGTCTCAATACCAACAGACAGGACCAATCCTGGTCTGGCCTGAGCCTCACGCCTCATGTTTACAATGGTTTAGTCTGAGTATTAACTCCTCTTACAGTGGCACCTCTGCAGCTATGACACGACACGCTCTGCCAAACTCTGAGTCGCTGGAGGACAAAACACTGAGCTAATCTGCAAAGCTCAACGGGACAAAGCAGCTGGGAGAACGCGCTGAATACCCACCGGGGCTGCACTCCTGCGCCACCAGATTTAGCACTTCCACAGCGGCTGGGCACTGCTGAATGAATTCTTCACAGAACGAGCTGTCTTCCAACAGCTGAGCCATCACCAGGCATGCTCTTCATGCAAAAAAGAAGACATGGAGAGCGTTACGAAAGCACACGCTGGATTCCAAACCGTCTTCACACGCATTGAAACGGCAGCTATTTCTGAGTCTGCTTGCTGAGCTCTTCCACTGCAGCTTCCAGAGGAGCCGCTTCCCCCTGCTTCTCATCCTTTACAGGAAGCATCCGCTCAGTAATGATTCAGTGCTATTTTAGTGTTGAGGCTCGGTTTAACGACGCCCCGGCACGGGCTTTAGGAAGCTAAACAAGGGCTTCTGTCCCTTGCTGTCACCCGTCAGCACCCGGAGAGGAAGGAGAGCAGGAACCCACCCAATGTTCCCCACTGTTTGTGTACAGCATCAGCACAGAGGGCAGCCACTCACCTGGTTCTTATTTCAGCAAGAAGCCGGACCACTGCCATTACTGGAGTTGAGCCATCTCCTGTTGCAGGAAGTGAGGTGTGAATAGATAGACTTCCCTCCTGAGGGAGCAACATGGACTGGACTGCCTGTACTACCTTCTCAGTAATGGACAGTTTATGAAGAGGCAATGCCTGATGGTGGGGGGGCACGGTAAAAAGTTAAATTCAAGTAGTTAGTTTCTAAGAAATGAGGGTGTTTTAATTACCTGGAGTTAATTCTCAGTTGGTACTAAATCACAACCCCCTCCCAGAACCAACCCAAAACCCCAATTAAACCCCCCTCCAAACATAATAAACACCCCAACCCAAGCCAACCCAACCCAAGCCAACTCAACCCAAGCCAACTCAACCCAAGCCAACCCAACTCAACCCAAGCCAACCCAACTCCTCCCCAGTACACAACGGATTGTCTTTAAGCATCCAGAGGTGAATGTTACTCGAACGAGAATTTGAATACAGATGTTGTTAAAATACGTTTACAACAACAGGCAAGCTGGACAAAATACTCCTCAAGCAAAGACAGAGCTGCGTTTCTTTTCATGCTGCAGGTTAATAGCCGGCACGCTGCCACCCAAATCATCAAACACATTCAGATTAGACTTGATAGTGGAGTCTTAAAACTACCGTACCTCGGATCTTGGAACACAGAGCCTAGACAAGGGAATAGTTAATGTGTCTGATGCTTGTGAGGTCTTTCTACTGTCTATACTGGTAGGTGGGAATTTGACCGTTGCTATACCTTCTTGTTCATTAATAGATGCCACAACTCCAATGCTTCCTGCTATGCCTTTACCTAAAACCTACAACCAGAGAAGGTCTGCGTAAGACTTCAGGCTTTACACGCGAGAAACACCGAGTGCTCGACAGCTCGACTCAAGGCACAGAGTTCCCAACAGCAACACCACACGCTCGTGTTCTCCACAGCTCCTCGCGACCGCAGGCGGCCCACACGCTGCCTCCCAAAGGTGCCCAACGCGGTCACAAGCACCGCTTCTCATTTGAAGGTCTGACGTGCCAAGGGTGCTCAATTACCTGCACTTCAGAACCTATTTTAATGGTCTCCTTAAAGCCACCCAGAGCACACAGGGCAGCTACCGCCTGCCGAGCGATCCTTTGAAGCTTAGCCAGCTTCCTTCCGCTGCTGCTGCCGTTCTCCAGGATGCTCTCCGCATATTTCCCAAGTTGTGGGATGTACATCAGAGCCCGAGACAGAACCTGAAGGAAAAATACCAGGGAACGACTTCAAAGAGCAATTCAAACAAAGCCCGACGCCCCGAGCCTCCAGCCCACGCAGAGTCTCGGAGGAATCGTTTCTGTTCTTGAAGGGAATTATGTAACTCAGAATATTCCGAGTTCTCCGAGGCGCCAACACCATCGAAGCCAGCTCTGTCCTCTAATACCTTTTAGCCTCACAGAATTCCAGAGCAAAAGCCTCTGCTCGAGGATTTAGCCTCAGCAACAGAGCAGGCGCCTCAGGATGCAGAGGAACACAGAGCAACGAGCTGTGATCTCCAGCCTGCGCTTCAGACCCTCTGAGTTCATAGCAACGAGGGCCGAACAGCCAAGGTAGAATAACCACCCAGTAAAGGCAAGGGAACTAAACAAACAGCACTGGGAATCACTGGGAAGAGTGGCAGGAGAAGAACAGGATGAAACCACATTCACTGGGCTGCTCCTACGCAGTTCCCCACCCTGGTTTGAAGGTAGTAAATCGGAAAGGACTGGCTAAGGAAACAGCCAACAGCTGAATTCTCTGAACTACCCAGCAGCTGCCCGATGCTGGAGCGGAGCCGTAGCCTCCTGCTCGCTTACTTTTTCAGCAGTTGTTGTCCAGATCTGGGCTGCGTTTGATTCCGGTGCCATCAACAAGCTGTGCAGCAACGCGATCACCTCGGCTGCCATGCTGTTCGCAACGTGACCGCTGATGAACGGCCTCACGGGATCCGTCCTGCGCAGGAGAAGAGCGCCGCTCGCTCAGCCATTTCAAACCCAGAGAAGGCCACTCTGTCTCAGTCGTCAGCAGCAGCAGCACGCGGCCCAGATTGTGTTCTGGAGCACTGCAGATGCTGGCAAACAGAGAAGCAGGATCCCGATCTCTGAGCCACCCACCTGGCAAGCTCGGAATTCCTCTCCCTGCAAATAGAGGTCTGTGCTGTCTTCTTTTTGTCCCCGCTCGACAGCCCACTGGTAGTTTCTGGATTGGCAGTCTCTACTGGTGGCCCCACACTGACTATCAGACCAGACTGCGCCCACTTCGTTGCCTTTCGAAGGGCTGCTGCAGCTTCTTCTGTGATCACTTCACAGCAGCCGCTCTGGAAGGAGAATTGCAGCGGAGGACAGAGAGCGGTGTCAGCTCTACCTGACCACACAGTGTGATGATTGAACCCTCCTCCCTCCACACAGGCAGAAGCACTGAGAGCACACCACAACACCCTCCTGTGCATCAGCCACAGCCACAGGACACATTGTTCCTGGTCCTTTTTCTCCTCTACACTGATACCAGAGATCAGTGCTGCTTTTAATAGCCCATTCTCAGCCTGGTTGCTCTGCTCTGCTGTGAACACTCAGACCATGTCTGAAAATGCACGTGGAAGTGTGAACACGCTGTTTAGACTCTGCACCATCACCAGGGATCACACACTTTGGGAAAAGGAGTATTAAAGGAGCTTAAATATCATAGAAAACTAGAATGGCCGGGGTTGGAAGGGACCTTAAAGAGCATCCAGTCCCAACCCCCCTGCACAGGCAGGGACTCCTTCACCAGAGCAGGGTACTCAGGGCCCCATCCGACCCAGCCTTCAACACTGCCAGGGATGGGGCAGCCACAGCTGCCTTGGGCACCCTGTTCCAGCATCTCAGCACCCTCAGGGCAAAGAACTGGTTCCTCATGTCCACCTCAGCCTCCCCTCTTCAAGGCTGGAACCCTTTCCCCTTGTCCTCTCACTACCACTCGGGTCAAAAGCCTTTCTTGCAGCCCCCTTCAGAGACCAGGAAGCTGCTAGACGGTCACCTAACCTGATCTGCAATCTGGAGGACGAAGGAGATGCCATTCTTTTTCACTCTGCACCCTGTATTCCGGTGAACAACGAACACTCACGGAACTCCTGACCATTAAACACCTGACACCGGGGATTTCACAGCAGGGGAAACCCAAGAGCTCTGACTGCCCCCCGGGTTTTATGGCGTTGAAGGAGTCTGCAGTTACTACTGCTCTTACTTTCGTCATGTCTCGATCCATCTTCACCACCTTCTCCATATTGGCTCCAGTTCCCAGTCGGAAGGGACGGCCCTCGGAGCTGCTATTGAAGGCAAAGCAAACCAACAGTAAGGCCAAAGGAGTGAGCAGCTGGAGGACAGAGTCCCCTGCAAACGTTCAGGTGGGTTTTCACGCGAGCTGAAAGCAATCCTGGCAATCAGACAGAAAGGCAGTAACAGAAGTACTCGGCAGCTGGGGCCAGACCCAACCGCACCGCAAACTCAAGGGTTCTGTGAGAGCAGAGGATTCAACGAGTCCTCTCGAGTTGTTTCTGCAGCTGTTGAACCCTGCAAAAACAGCCGCATGAAATGGGC
Organism: Upupa epops; assembly: GCA_013397515.1. Lineage (NCBI taxonomy): Eukaryota > Metazoa > Chordata > Aves > Bucerotiformes > Upupidae > Upupa > Upupa epops. The sequence continues at coordinate 111,429 of VZRI01002415.1, read as the reverse complement.
TTTACTGAACACTGAGTCCTGAGAGCTCCCCGTTCTCCTTTCACCTGAGATCACCCAGCAGCTGGGTCTCTTCAGATCCTTTTCAGGGCATCAGGACAACAAAGTGCCAGTACTTTAGCACTGCAGGATGAACCTCTGGAGGGGAGGAGGATGCTGCAGGGAGATCCGGACAGGCTGGGTCACTGGGCAGAGGCCAACGGGATGAGGTTGAACAGAGCCAAGGGCAGGGTCCTGCACTTTGGCCACAAGAACCCCCTGCAGCTCCAGCCTGGGGGAGGAGGGGCTGGAGAGCAGCCTGGAGAGAGGGACCTGGCAGCACTGGGTGGCAGCTGCTGAACAGGAGCCAGCAGGGTGCCCAGGTGGCACCAAAGGCCAAGGGCATCCTGGTTTGGATCAGCACTGGTGTGGCCAGCAGCACTAGGGATGGCATTCTCCCCCTGCACCGGGCACTGGGGAGGTCTCCCCTCAACTCCTGGGGTCAGATTGAGGGGGACCTTTTCCCTCCTTCCAACTCCCTGAAGGGAGGTTGCAGTCAGGTGGGGGTCAAGCTCTTCTCCCAGGCACCCAGTGCCAGGATGAGAGGGCAGGGCCTGGAGCTGCCAGGGGAAGGTTAGGTTGGCTGTTAGGAAGCCCTTTCTCCTGGAAAGGGTGCTCAGAGCCTGGACTGGACTGCCCAGGGCAGTGGGGGTGTCCCCGTGTCTGGACACAGCACTTAGTGCTCTGCTCTAGCTGACTGTGGTGACGTTAGGCCATGGGCTGGGACTGACGATCTTAGAGGTCTTTCCCAGCCTCAGTGATTCTGTGGCTCTGCGAGGTGGTAACACCAGCTGTTTGAAGCAGAGATCTCAAACCCCAGGAGGGGGCTAACGACACGAAAGAAGCTCTAACAGCAACAACTGCCCGGCGAGTGCATTATCAATTCACAGCAGACCCAGCTGGCTTTGAGAGCCCTCCTCTTCCTCACTGAAGGAGAGAAATGGAATGGCTTGCTAACTGCAATCCAGGGAGATACCTTAGTAATGGCTGCAGGACTTCATGGGACGACTGGTCTTCCCGCTTATGAATAAAAATAGACAGTTTACCATCCACCGCCTCGCTTTCCTCTCCGGGGTCTTTATCACCTTTGATGGAATTTTTAGGGCTGGCTTTTGCCAGAGCGGTGTCCGGCTCCGAGGCAGTTGGAGACAGAACCGTCTGGCATCCTGGAAGGAGAAAGGAAAAAGAAACCAAACCAAGTGAACAACAGCCCAGCACCAGCTCCATTTCTTGCCCCTGAAGCTAAAGTGGCTGAGAGGCGGCGGTGGCTGACAGCAGCTCAGGGAAGAGGCAGACGGCAACGCACACAGATGCCCTTGCAACGCTGCCACGCTGGATGCCTCTTCCTACTCGAGCTTTCTGTCAATACCAAGGGAGCAGGGCCTGCTCAGCCAGCTCTCCACTTCACCTGACACCGAAGGGACGCAGCGGGTACCTGGCACTACGTAATCCGCCAGCTTCGCCAGCAGCAGAGAGGCAATCTTGGAGGCTGGGTCACTGGGATCGTCCTGTTCGCTGTTCAGAGACGGTACCGAGTAACTCCAGGGAGGCAGCTCCACGTTCCCACAGTCCTCAACGCTCATGAGGGGCAGCGCTGCACGACACAGCTGGAGAATGATAAGGACCAGCTTGGGAGAAGGACGCTGATCCAAGAGAAGCGACAGCAGCTTGGAGACGCAGGCTGGCTGGCTCAGGATGGCCTTCCCGATGTGACTCCTGCAAGGGAAAAATGAGTGAACGGCTGTCTGAGACAAAACCCAGTGGAACTGATCGTGTGATGATGTGCCTGGAATGAAGACCACATCAGTTACTGATTACAAGATCCAATTAGAAAGCCCAGTGCCCGATAGAACTCCATCTGTGAGGATCCCTGCACACGCTGGCACTGCTGGTTACACACGCAGGTTAAGCGTCAGATCAGGAGGAAGGTTCAGAGTGGTTTGGAAAGCTGTGTTACCTTCAGTACCGTAACAACTCCCCCAAAGAATCCCACAGTGTCAGGGACTGGAAGGGACCTCGAGAGAGCATCCAGTCCAATCCCCCTGCCACAGCAGGAGCCCCTAGATCCAGGGGCACAGGAACAGCCCAGGAGGGGTTGAAACAGCTCCAGAGAAGGAGACTTCACAGCCCCCCTGGGCAGCCCCTGCCAGGGCTCTGGCACCCTCCCTGGGAAGAAGTTGCTTCTCCTCCTGATGTGGAACCTCCTTTGTTCCAGCTGGCATCCAGTGCCCCTTGTCCTGGCACTGGGTGCCCCTGAGCAGAGCCTGGCTCCTTCCTCCTGACCCCCACCCTTTCCATCTTGATCATCAATCCTGGGGTCCCCCCACAGGCTCCTTTTCCCCAGCTCCCTCAGGCCTTCCTCAGCAGGGAGACGCTGCCCTCCCTTCCTCACATTCGTGGCTCTGCGCTGGACTCTCTCCAGCAGCTCTACGTCCCCCCACCTGCTCTCCTAGGTAGGAAAAGAATCCTCCAGACAAAGGCTTGGTACCTCGACAGGTCATTCAGAAGACTGAGGACATCCTGCAGGGCATCATTTCCTGCAGCCTGGTTACCACAGCACTCGGTAGCTCGCGCCAGGTGGTTGGTAAGGAGGCTGGAGACCTGACGAGCCAAACCAGAATGAACAGCTTCTGTGGAACCACCTTGAAACGAAATGCAAGGGCACACGAGTGTCATCAGACAAACAAAGGTTCCCATCCAGAAATTCCTCACCCCAAAGCTGGAAGGACTAAAGAAAACTGCTTTTCTTCCTACCTTCTTCCTTCTCCCACTCAACACAGCGATTGGCGAGCACCTGGAAGGCGGCCCAAGCCATGGTGGCCACCTTCTGTTTCTTAGTCTGTTTTTCATTGGAACCAGACTCTGTCTGGCTGCTTAAGCTGCAGAGCCGGTCCATCAGCTGGACCAGGCCACTCCGCACCAGGCACTTCTCTTCGCTCCTGCACGAGAAGGGAAATTCAGAGTTCAGGAACTTTCCAGTCCCTACCAGACACAACCGAAGTGCCGACGTCGCTGCTAACTCCACAGCTCGTTAGCAAGAAGAGATGGCTCTGTCTCCCCCTTCTTCTCCCCAGATAAAGTTCTGCTCTCTGAGAAAATTCAAGGGGACGATTTCAGAGTCTCCTCATGATGAGGAAAGGCAGAACACTTGGACTATAGAATCACAGAATCCTTAGGGATGGGAAGGGACCTCGAGGGATCATCCAGTCCAACCCCCCTGCCACAGCAGGATCCCCAGCAGAGCCTGGCTCCATCCTCCTGACACCCACTCCTCACAGATTGAGAGACAGCAATGAGGTCCCCCCTCAGCCTCCTCTTCTCCAGCTCCAGAGCCCCAGCTCCTTCAGCCTCTCCTCAGCAGGGAGCTGCTCTCCTCCCTTCACCCTCTCCATTGCTCTACACTGGATAAGGATTCTCCTTGAGGCAACACCTGGAGTAAGGACACGCGTGGCTGCCCTCACCCCCTTCAGAAGGCCCACTGCTGTACCTCGTGTAAGGGATTGTGCACAGGAGGCCGATGCTGTTGGCACAAGCGATGGGGTAGCGGGCACACAGCGACACCACAGACGTCATCGTCTCTCCAAAAGCCTCCTGGACTTGTTCCACCATCCCGCCGCACGTGAGCTCTTCGATTCTGTTTGGATATTCAAAACAGTGAGTGTTGCAGCTTAAATCAAACGAACACACGCAGGGATAGGGATTAAAAAGGGAATCACAAATCAGCAGGTATGAGGAATTACTCAAGGAAGATTTATAGGATCACAGACTAATCCTGCTTGGAAAGGAGCTCCCTGAGCCCCCAGTCCAACCATCCCCACCCCAACTCAACCCCTCAGGCCCTGAGAGACTGACAGACACAGCCTGACCCCCTCCCTGCTGCCACTCGAGTAGGGTTGAAGCACCATGGCTACAGGGTTCTTCAACACCTCCAGGCAGGGGGACTCCACCAGCTCCCTGGGAAGGCCCTGCCAGTGCCCAACCACTCTGGCNGAAGACCCTCTCTGCATCTGCTAACCACCCCCCAGGCTGCTGTTGGCTCTCTTGGCCACCAGAGCCCATTGCTGGTTCAGAGTCACCCTGCTGGCCACTAGGACCCCCAGGTCCCTCTCTCCTCCCCTGCTCTCCCACAGCTCAGTCACTCCTCACAGCTTTTCTTCGCCCGAAGCTCTTTATTCTCTCCCACAGAGAGCAAACCCCTTCATTCTCCACGGAGCAACAGACCAACCTTGGTCCTCCCTGCAGCACCATGGTCACCGGGCCCACGAGGTGTGTCACGCCGCCGACCCGCACAGCCGCCGTCAGCAGCTCCCTCATGTGCACCAGGGCCTGCTTCCGCGTGTTCCCTCGCCGCCAGCGCGTCTGAGCGGCCAGCAGGAAACTGGAGCTCGATACCTACGAGATTCCAGGTCGTTACTTCCATTCAGCCCGGGCACAGGCAGGAAGCCTCCCTTCTCTGCCCGTTGCCAAATACGTACTGCTTGCTCGGGATTCGTTCCGATGAAAGCAAACAGCTGGCCCAGTAAGACGCTGTAGGTGGGTTTATCTCTGCTGTCCTCAATGGCCAGCGACTGGAGAAGAGTGAAAGAGCTGCTTCGGTGGCTGGTGACGTGCCGGCGCCTGCGAGAACAGGGGATAACTATACCTGGCGGCACGAAGCCGACCTAACGACGTGTGTGCTGACTGTAACCGCACAGGGCTCTGCTGCGAAGCGACGAAGAGGAAGAACCCCTCCTTTACCTTTGACTCGATCGAGCAAACTCGATGTCCTCGTTACCGATCATCTCTAGGTCAGACGGGGCTGACATGCTGCGAAGGAAGACGGGCTGGCGCACGGCGTGCGAGATCACCTTGGTTTCAGATGCTGATTTACAGGCTGCAACGTTAGACAAGAGGAAAGAAATCACTCCTGCTCCGGGAGGGTACTCACAAACTGGCTCTCAAATCGCTGCAGACGTCCCAGTGACCGCTAGGGAACAGGGTGGGGAAAGCACAGTCTGAGCAAGAGCTCACCCCTCAGTTCTGAGGGCTTCCCTGGTGTCAGGTGCTGTTTCAAGTGGGTTTTGTTGCGATATTTTCCCCCAGTAATTCAGGAGGCTGAAGCTTCAATCCCACCCATTGTTACTGAGACCTCGATTTACACCACAGAATCATTGGGGATTGGAAGGGACCTCAAAAGAGCATCCAGTCCACCCCCCCTGCCACAGCAGGATCCCCCAGACCCAGTGGCACAGGAACACAGCCAGGCGGGGCTGGAACGGCTGCAGAGAAGGAGACTCCACAGCCCCCCTGGGCAGCCCCTTCCAGTGCTCCGGGACCCTCCCTGGGAAGAAGGTCCTGCTGAGATTGAGAGGGAACCTCCTCTGCTCCAGCTGGCACCCAGTGCCCCCTGTCCTGTCCCCAGATGCCCTTGAGCAGAGCCTGGCCCCATCCTCCTGATACCCACCCCTCACAGAATTAGAGACATGAGGGAGGTCCCCCTCAGCCTCCTCTTCTCCCAGCTCAAGAGACCCAAAACCATTATGGCAATCAGAAAACAAAGACTCTACTTCATTTACTGCAAAAGAATTTCTAACAGCAAAATGAAAGGTTTAGATCTGAGTGAAAGAGGGAGGAGAAGAGGAAAGGCATGAATCCTGTCTGGGGAAGTAAAGCAAGCAGCGTGCTGGCTCTGAGAGCTGTACCTGGAGTCTCTGCAGGGGTCCCAGAGATACTTCTGGTGATACCAGACTGGGCTGCAATAGTGACGTGCAGTAACAGCTCTGCTCTGTTCATCAAGCTCTTCACTAGGGTTTTGGTTTTTGTTAGGGGATGATAGGTCTTCTGTATCAGTGAATTCACCTCTTGAAAAAACTTCTCCCTAAGAACACGGAAGAATGATAAGAGAAGCAAACTCAGTCGTGCTCTAACGCCTCCTGAATACAAGCGATCCTGGGAGATGGGTTCCTGCACAGGAGGCACCCAGCATCAATCTAGTCCACTTCAACAGATTAAGAGGCTGAAAACACTACAAGAAGTGACCGAGTGATTTGTTAGTAAATACCAGTAGCTGAGGGTTCTAACATACTTGGCACAAAGGTTTCTAGAGAGTTAATTCAATTCCTAGAGTCCTAGAATGGTTCAGGTTGGAAGGGACCTCAGAGATCATCTGGCTCCAAACCCTCTGTCAGCAGCAGGGACACCCCCCACTAGACCAGGGTGCTCAAGGCCCCAGCCAATCTGGCCTTGAACACTGCCAGGGAGCTGGGGGGCAGCCACAACCTCCCTGGGCAACCTGGTCCAGGGTCTCAGCACCCTCCTGGTGAAAAACTTCCTCCTGACTTCCAGTCTCATCCTCCCCTCTTCCAGCTGGAAACCATTCTCCCTGCTCCTACCACTCCCAGCCCTTGGAAACAGCCCCTCCCAAAGTCCTTCTCCTCAAGGCTGCTCTCACTCTGTTCCCCACCCAGCCTGTGTCTGCGCCTGGGACTGCCTCAGCCCAGGTGCAGGACCTTGCCCTTGCCCTTGCATCTCACAAGGTTGGTGCTGGCCCAGCTCTCCAGCCTGTCCAGGTCATCCCACGGTGAAAGACAAACAGGATAATTAAGCTTTAAAGTCTCTGCATCCTGGTTACAACTTCATCTGGATGTTCCTGCTCCCCAGGACCGGTCTCCTTCCACAGGTCTACACGTACATGATTTCTGTAACTAACCTTAATGCCAGGACCACGTTCTCAAGGTCGTTGCCATCAAAGCAAATCTCCTTCATCGAACACAGCAGCTCCAGTTCTTTCATCTTGCTCTAAAGAAAATGAAGGAACAGGATGAACACGCATCGAGCGTGCAGCAGGCAGCACGAGCACGGGGGGCGGCCGCGGCCCTCACCTCATTGAAGTGATAATCATAAAAGAAGGGGATGTTGTTCTCCAGCTTCCCATGCATGGCGTCGTCTACTTCGTTCTGCCACTTCTGCTCCAGCTCGGCCACGCTCTAGCAGAGACAAAGACAACACTGCTGTTCCCCGTCTTGAGAAGAAACCTGGGTACACTGGGTATCTCTGTTTCAAAGGACCCTGGAGAAGAGGAGACTCAGGGGGACCTTCTTCCTCTCTCCAGCTCCCTCAAGGGAGGGTGCAGTCAGGTGGGGGTCAGGCTCTTCTCCCAGGTAACCAGCACCAGGATGAGAGGGCAGGGCCTGAAGCTGCCAGGGGAGGGTGAGGTTGGCTGTCAGGAAGCCCTTCCTCAGGGAAAGGGTGCTCAGAGCCTGGACTGGACTGCCCAGGGCAGGGGGGGAGTCCCTGTGTGTGGAGGTGTTGAAGGACAGCCTGGCTGTGGCCCTGAGTGCCCTGGGGTGCCCGCTGGGGTGCTGTCAGGTGCTGGGCTGGGCTGGCTGAGCTCAGAGGGCTCTGCCAGCCTCAGTCCTCCCAGGATTCTGTGTCCTTTTATGAAATTTGCTCTGTACCTGCAACTGTCTCTCCATGGCATTGAGCTTCTTAAAGGTCTCTCCCATAATTTTACAGAGTAAATCATATTCCTCAGCGTGTTCTTCCTGATACTGGAAATTTATCAGGGACTGGAGCGCATCAACCAAGTTCAAGTGCTTGATCACACACGAAACCACCATCTCCTCCATGACTTCCGGCTGAATCACCTCCCTAGGGGGACAGGTAGAGCCGTGAGAACAACAGTTCAGCTCTGCCAACTCACGTTTAGGATTCACAAGCAAGGATCTCCAGAAGACTCAAAGCAGACTGTCATGCACGCCGGGCACCGTCGCTGTTTCAGCTCCTCGCTCTGGCACCAAGCATCTCAAGGGGAGCAGAAGAAGGCTGACTCACCTGATGCTGGGTCGAAACTGAGGCCGAGCACGTCCAGAGATTTCCCTGAGTTTTATCATGATTCCTGGAGGCAGCCTGATCCTCGGGAGGTCGAAGTAGTGGCCAACGGGAGGCACCAGAACGTCAGATGGATAGGTAAACTCTCTGTCTTCCTCGATAGTAAGAGGCAGCGGAGAAGGGCTTGGTGTTAGGGCTGGAGAGATCACACCGTTCGCCTCCACCTGCCACTGGCACCTGGAGAAAGAAAGAATAACAGATGAAAGGGAGGGGGTTTCCCCCCCTCTCTAACCCTGACTGAGACAGGCAGCACTGCTTCAGTAAGGTAATGAGGCATGGCTGAAGCAAGCGTAGCCCAGTCCTCTCTGACTTCAAAGAAACCCTTGATTCTAGGGGTTGTTCCCTTCGTTTTACCCACACAGCTGCTGGTCAAACTCTGCAGGAGAAGTACCAAACCGTCACCCTGAACCATGAGACCTGATCTTCTCCCAGGCACCCAGCACCAGGACGAGAGGGCAGGGCGCCTGAAGCTGCCAGGGGAGGGTTAGGCTGGAGGTTAGGAAGCCCTTCCTCAGGGGAAGGGGGATCAGACACTGGGATGGACTGCTCAGAGCAGAGGGGGAGTCTCCATCCCTGGAAGGTGTTTAAGGACATTAGCCAGCAGGGCGTCCAGGTGGCCACAAAGGCCAAGGGCCTGTGACAGGAACAGTCACCAGCAGGAGGAGGGAGGGGACAATGCCTCTGTACTTTGCACTCATGTGACAGCACCTTGAGTACTGGGTCCAGTTTTGGGTGCCACAGGAGCAGAAGG
>VZRI01002415.1:61869-102357 GCA_013397515.1 Upupa epops | reverse complement strand
AGTACAGAAGACACCTTCCCTCGGAAAACAAAACCTCAGCTCAAGAAAGCAACCTTTACCTACCTTTGCAATAGTTTAGATCTTAGCAGCTCTTGACAGGTCTCTTCATCTTTGGTAATTTCTGGCCCGTTGTACAGGATCCGCAGCATGGAACAAGCCAACACAGAAAGGCCCAGAGCCAGGTCCACGAGGAAGGGCAAACCCCCTGACACATCCTCCGAAGACTCCTGCAGTTGGAAGGATGATCATTCCATCAATGAACCATGAAGTCTGTCCTTGATATACTCCAAGACAGGACGTCTGATGTCCTTCTATATCAGTTTAGAGATAATCTAAGTGTCTGCTCTCTATCTATCAGCCCAGTGACTCCGACACCGCTGCAGAGTGCCAGAACAGTTAACTCCACATACAAGAACAGCTCCAGAAACAGAGCAGCTCAACATCATTTTCCTGAACCAAGAAAGGAAAGGTCCAACTTGTGGTTCAGTTGTTCTTTGTCCTGCAGATCTGTCACCTCACAGGACTCCCCAGGAGCACGATTCGAGTTTCCCCTCTTGCTCCATCCCAGCATCCCTCCCCTCTCCTCTTTATGGGCTGGAATCATCGCTCCCCTCACTAAACCTCTGATTTCCAGGTGGTTAGGGGATTCCCATCTCCCAGGAGATATTAAGTGACTCCATCCAAACCCAGTGCTAATGACAAGCGACAGACAGGATGTGTCTGGTGCTAAGCATCTTCGTTCAGCCCCTGACACAGAGAACCTCCAGCTAAGGAAGCCAGACATCTAGAACTGAGCTCTTGTACATTGCCAGTGTTAACTTGCAGCTTCAAAGCACTACTCTACTCCATCTGAACAGAGTAACAGAGAGCAGAGAAAAGGAAGCTGAACCTGTCCCACGGCATCTGTCCCGTTTGAGTACCTGTGCTCGAACAGTGCAAGCAAAGCCCCACATAGCTTTGTCTGGAGTGTTGTGCTCACGACCACTCCGCATTTCAAAGGAGAAGGTGACCGTATCTCCTTCCACCTTCACATTTTGATGGGGAGGAGGGGAAAAAAAAGAAGAAGAAGAAGAAAAGTTTAATAATTGAGGCAAAGACAGAGGATTTTCACACAAGTGGCTGATTCTATGGATCAGTGCTTTTCATGACAGTTAACCAACAAGTTTTCTCTCCTGTTCTCACAGAATCACTGAATTATTGAGGCTGGAAAAGACCTCTGAGATCATCAAGTCCAACTCAGATTTAAGACTCTTCCTTCTTTGCAAGGATATTGTTCAGTAGGTGATTTGGTCCGAGTGTTTCCTAGCGAAACCAGAAGAAATCCCTGCGGCTGAGAATCACAGGGAAGAATTTATCTCTCTGATTTTCACCAAAACACACTGATTCTCCACAAGAAACCATGCAGTGATCAACAGGAAGAGAGAGAAGCTCTTCAGGGAGAAGACTGTCAACGCATTAACAGAGGAGTGGGCTGAAAGAGCAGTAAAACCAAAGCCCCCTGTGTCTGAAAAAGAAATGGAAGTCATTAATGATTTAAATGAGTAGAAACTTCCTCCCAGGTTCTGACTTGTTGTTTTTCTTTAGGATATTCTCGTGCTACCCACAAAAGTCCCACTTTAGGGAGGGGAAACATGAAAACAAATCAATCCTACTGCAGACAACGCGGGGGAACACCCTGCAAAACACTGATGTTTCACCAAATTTAGGGATTCTGCTTAGTTTTACAGCCAAAGGCACCTGCTGGGGTTTGAAAACCCCCTGCAAGAGGTTGGGAAGCTGCTCTGTTCACTACTCGATGGGTTGTTGTTAAAGAAACAACCCCACAGTGGTGCCCACGGATGGGAAGGAAACATGCACAGCCCAAGGTGGTGCCGAGCTCTTCTCCCAGATTCCTAATGCTGGGATGAGGGGCAGTGGCCTCAAGCTGTGTCAGGAGAGGGTTAGATTGGATCTGAGGAAGAAGCTCTTCCCTGAGAGTGGTTGGGCACTGGACCAGGCTGCCCAGGGAAAGGGTAGAGCCCCCAACCCTAGAGGGGTTTAAAAGGCAAGCAGCTAGAGCACTTGAGCCCATGGTCTGGGGGTTGGGAAGCTGTTGGGATGAGGGCTGGGCTTGGTGATGCTGGAGCCCCTTTCCTGACAGGAGGATTCTATGGTAAGAATTCATCCCAGGAAGATAATGTTAGAAGAGCAACAGTGTCACTGGAGACCCAGGATTGAAATATCCTGCATCCTGGGCTGCAGCAAGAGAACGGTGACCAGTAGGTCGAGAGGGGATCCTTCCCCTCTCTTCTGCTCTCCTGAGACCCCATCTGCAGGACTGTCCAGTTCTGGAGCCCCCAGCACAGGAAGGTGACTGAGCTGTTAGAACGTGATCAGAGGAGGGTCACTGGGATGAGTGGAGGGCTGGAGCACCTCTGCTATGGGGACAGGCTGAGAGAGTTGGGGCTGTTCAGCCTGGAGAAGAGGAGACTCCAGGGAGATCTCAGAGCAGCCTTCCAGTCCCTGAAGGGGGCTACAGGAAAGCTGGCGAGGGGCTGTTTCCAAGGGCTGGGNAACTAGATGATCTCTGAGGTCCCTTCCAACCTCAACCATTCTAGGAATCACTGAATCCCGACAAGGAATCACAGTAAGAAACAACAACCCAAGAGCAGCATCACACACGTAACACACAAGCTGAGCTTAAAGTTATTCCCCAAGGCCAGAGCAGCCCGCTTGAGGAACGGTCAGGGCGAAGCCTGGAGAGCAGCTCTAAGGGCTAACACGGATCTGCCACAAATCTGCATCCAAAGGGAATTTTTCTACGGGAAATATTGTTGGATGAGAATACTGTACCTTTACCAAGTCCTTCGGCCAACCGGTTCCTAAGACACTACGGCTGCCATATCCCAGTGTATTGCCTCCATACTCAGCAACCTTCCTACTGTTTGTGTTAGGACCAGCATAGATCACCAACTTCAAAACATAAAATACACTGTTAGACTGTAAGAGAAAAACAAGAGAATCTAATAATAATAATAATACTTAGCACTCACACCGCGCTTTCCGTCCTCAAAGCGCTCCATCAGCATTACCAAAGCCTCACAACAGCTCTGTGAGGTGAGCAGGCAAGTATTATTATCCCCATTTTACAGATGGGGAAACTGAGGCAGAGAGGAACATCAAGTGACTTGCCCCCAAGCTGACAAAGCAAGTCAGCAGAGGAACTGGGAGTAGGACGCAGGAGAAATCCTGACTTCCAGTCCTCACGCTGAGCTAACAGGAACCTACTGCCTGGCTAAGCAACACATGGCTGGATCTCGCTCCCAGTAAAGTTCAGTGACCTCAGTGGGAGCTCACGGAGGTGCAAAGTTTTCTGGAGGGGGTTGACGAGTAATGGGTGGCATCAATCCTGAAGATGTGACGGATGAATAACGGCAGGGAGTATCCCAGGACTTGCTCTGTGCTGCTCATGGCAACAATCAGGGAGCAGCACAAGCAGCTCTGGTTATACGAAGTCAGTAAGTGCTCCTACTTGACGTCCTAACAATCCACGAACTCTTTATCAGCAGGGCAAGCTGTTATCTTCCCAGTTCTGCCCAGTTTAAACTGTGCTGATCTAACAGCAGAAACAATGAGGGAATCTGAACAGCAGCAAAAAATGAGAAGGAAGTCAGGGTGGACAACCAATCCTGGAGTGAACTTTCAAAACACGATGGGTTGGTAGGAACTTCTGAGGGAGGAACCCCAAAACACCCCCCCCAAACCCCATAACCCCTGGAGCCTGTGGCATCTAACTGACTCTGCCATCCCTGGAGGAAACTTCTTCCTTACAGAGGTTCAGTAACTCCTTGAGAACAGTCACTGCCACACAGGAAACACCCCCTCTGCGCCCCTAGACTTCACAGCCTGCAAGCAGCCCGGGACATGAGGGAGCACATGAATCAACCCCAGCAATAAAACCTCCTTCCATCACCGGGAAGAAGGTGCTGCGACAGACAAGGGGCAGCAAAGACGAAGACGGGAAGTGCTGCCGACAGGAACAGGTACAAAGGAAGGGTTTCGGAGGGCGCCCTCGCTTACCTTGTCGTAGTCGTACTGCGAAGAGCATCTGTTGTCAAATCTAAGGTACAAACAGCGGGCTCCTGGGATGTGCACAGTTTCTTTAAATTTATAGTTATCCCTGACGGGATGAACTGTTTCTACAGTCTTGCCAGCAGCCCAGGGGGCAGGGATCTTCAAACCAGTCAGGAAACCTGGTTCTTCCTTCTCTTCCAGCATCCTGCAATGAAGAGGGAAGAATTACTGGGCACTATAGGAGTGACGACATCGCCAGCTCTAACCTGCGGGGTCTGAACTCTTGGTGGGGCAGCACCCAAACCCGATGACACTGCTACAAGGACCACGTCTGCTATTTCACTGAAGCCTGTCGCTTGTAGCAGGACTGGAATACGTTCTGCAGCTTTCAGAGGGCACCTCACGCGTTATCACGAGCTGTTTAACGCTGCCACCAGATAGGGGAAGAGGTTTTCTGTTTGGTTTAACCGTGTGTTTGTGTCTCTGAGCAGAAGCTGTGCAACTGAGCCAAGACACAGGACTGAAACACAGGACTTGAAGTCACCCTGTTTCTCTACTGAAGCAAAAGAGTTCCATGTCTTTCAAATGTTTTCCATACTGTTCTTTCACACTGCCAGAGCCACTTCCATTTTCTCCTGACAGTCTTCCTCAGCCTAATGTCTGGTAAAAGGAACATGCACCATGAATTCCTAAAGCTCAAGGAGAGCAAAACACCAAAGCAAATCACAGCCAGTGTAAACAAGCCGAAGACATTAATCACTTAATTCTACATGCACAGCACATTTATAGAACTAATTGCCTTTTATGAAGGCTTCTACATCTCTAAGACAGCCTGAGAAACCGCTACAGCTCTGCCCTGAAGAAGAAAAGAAATAGTAGCGTCGCTGCTTTATGATCTGTGACACCAACAGTAGTGAAGTAAACAGCGGAACTGAGAGACTTCATCCCACAAAGAGACCCACAGGTAGAGAGAAATCACCTCTCGTCGGGTAACAGCTTCCCCTTCTGTTCTGAGGCACTGCTGGGGGAACTGTTCAGCTCGGAGAAAACTGGAGACTGAGTTTTAAGCAGCAGGGCAGTCTGCGGCACAAGAAACACAGGTCAGGAACGTGCAAACAGTGAAGACAGGGCAGTAGAAGGCTCTGCAGTGGCAAGCACTGTGTTGTTATTGACCATCAACCGCTTAGGAGCCGTCACACCAAATCCATTCAACCCTCAGCAACTCTAAAACGACCTCTGGATCACTGGGTGCAGGGAGCTGCCCAAGATCTACAGCATCTCAGTACCCACATGCCACAGCTGGAGGCAGCCCATACCTGACTGGTGTAGAGAACCAGCTGCACCAGCTGAGGCATCAAGGCATCAGCCATAGTCAGAGTTTGCAAGTTCGGATGCATCAGAGACGTCAGTAGGACGGGAAGCAGATGACCAAGCATCGTAGCCTTTGTGATTTGCTCCAGGCCTTTTAACCTGCAAGGAAGAGTCAGGGTTTGCATAGCAACAACTGCTTTCCATCCAGTACCACTGCTGGTTTAGTCACGGTCTGCAGTTCAGAATTCAGCAGAGGAAATTCACACTCTGCTAAAAAAACCCAAAGCCTTCGTATTTTGGAAACAGGAAGGACCTGCAGTGTCAGAGTCCCAGTCTCTGCTGTCCATTCTCACTAAGCAATGACAGAGCAGAAGACAGTAAATCAGTAGTTTATCATTTTGCAAGCCACTCCTGAACTCCCGTGGGCACGAGATGAAAGCCCACGTCAATCTGTTTGCTCTGGGTGTGCAACAGGCTCCTCACACACGCAGCTCCAAGTGCTGTGAGGGAATCTGTGCCTGCAGAGACACAGCTGAGCGTGAAACCCCTCTGAAAATCTCTCCAGGGTGCTGTCAATAAACCAGGTTAAGACTGGATGGGGCTGGGTCTAGCGAGGGGTGTCCCTGCTCATGGCAGGAGAGTTGGAACTTGATGATCTTTAAGGTCCCTTCCAACTTCAACCAATCTATGAGCCTAGGAATCTTGTGGGAGTGGAACCCGGGATGCAGTGGGGAGAGGGAGGCGTCTGTTTAACGAGAGAGAAGGTTCATGGCTTCTGCCTACATCCTCATTCCCAAGATGTATTTTGGAGTGGAGGCGAGGCAGGGCAGGGCACGGTGACGTGATCTGGCGAGACAGGCGGGCTATCACAACACCCAAGACGTGTCCCGGGTGAAACATCTAGTCCAGCTACTGGAAGTGCAACAGTCAGCAATTTCGACACGAACGAGTTGCCCTGCCTTACTCCCAGCTCACCAGTTACAGCTCCCGAATATCCCCCTGTGCGTTTAACTATGAAGTTACAAAGCCACGAGAAGCAGCGTTTCCAGGCGAGCGCCTCTCTCACCTCTGCTCTCTGTCAGAGATGTCACTGTTAATGAGTGCCGTGGTGACTTGTTGCAGCATCTCTAAGACTTCATCGCATCCCGTCAGAATTTGGGTGGCGAGAGACAAAATGCTGGTCTTTAGCTCCTAGGTACAAAGAAAGTTAGAGGATGCTGAGAATCTTAAGAGGAGACATCAATGGGTCAATAAATAAAGGACAAGAGAACGAAACGATGGCTTTCGGAATGAAAAGAATGAGAATGTGACCTGGCGGGCCTGCAGCGGTAGATTCATCCAAGAGTTAAATTGGATTAACCTGAAGCCCCACAGTGCTGGGAGAAACTGGGTGCGTATTTACAGCACGCACATCCAGTTTCTAGAGGGAAGGAATCCCCGAGTCCAGCACGGGAGAGCGAGCTGTTAGCCAGCCAAGGTACAGCACTGGTGACACAATGTCCTAGCAGGCATGAGGATCGCTGTAGAGAGAGAAACTGAACAATGAGAACGTGGGTGAACAGTGAGACCAGAGAAGTACTGCGATACTCAGCATTTACTCCACGAGCCTGAGCAGTAACAAGTGCAGCACAAAGTCTGACAGAGCAGCGGACAAGGGCAGCTTAGCGAACACCAGCAGCAATGGTGAAGTCAATCAATAGCTTCGGAGAACAATTATTACTGTCACAAACACTACGAGAAATCTGTGTGCTAGGACAAATCTATGAGTGCACTCGGGACTGTTCCAGCAGCGAGAGGGAACGATGCCAGTGGAAGAAGCATTAAGCAACAAAAAAACCCTATGGCAACAAAACTGTAGCGACGAAACAGCCTCTGTCCACAAGCTCTGTGCTCTAGCAGTTCCCAAGCTCCTTCAGACAACAGATGGGGATGGTTCTACAGAAAGGGGTAACTGCTGAGTGAAGCCAGCAAAGGTGAAGGAGAAAACTCTTCCCTATTTAATCTGAACAATGCTTCTCCAAGTGATTTGGAGAAAGATTCCTGTATCGTTTTAAACTCAATTACACCTTAAACCTCATTGCCTGTATAGTTAGGGAGGGAGATGTCTGTTCTCACTGAGGATTAGAGAACCTGAGCTGCTGTGCTGAGCAGAGGAAAACACTACCCGTTATCAGGAGGCAAAGAACCAACAACAGAGCGTAAGGAGAATGCACTGCAGAAACAAGAGGTGTCACGGGAACAGACTGTAGAGAGCCATGCTGGAATAAAACTTGGTGTTTACCTGTACCTTCAATGTCTCTCCCTGCAAGGAGCTGTCACTGTCATCATTCTCATCAGGTTTAATCAAAACAGTGTTACTGAGGAGGTGGTTCTGTACGGCCATCAGATACCGCAAGCAGGAGGAGGCAGCCTTTAACATAAATAAGTACACACTTTGCATTATCTGAACCCTTGCATCAGCCCCGAAGCAGGCAAACCTTGCACTTGGAAATATAAAAGAGGGAAGAAAAACGTTGAGAGAGAGTAAAAAAGCAATTCTCCTCGAATAGAGGGGGTTTTGCTGGCTTAGCACAAGCTCACCAACACAATCTGAAGAGAAGAAACAGGTTGCAAAACACCATTCCATTAAACAACTCGCCAAATAAATACAGCAGAGCCCCGTGTTACTCAAGCGTGGGACGTCGCGGCGATGTCCAAGCGCTGTAGCATTAAGTCTCTAGCTCTACGCCGGCCTTATCTCTACTTCATTCCCCCTCTTGGTTCCACGCTACTGCTCCATTCCCACCCTCCAGCAGCACAGGCCGGGACTGCTTGCGCACGATAATCCTTCCTGCTCGTAGGGATCGTCATACCCCGCTGCAGAAAGGCTTTGCTCTGCCTTTGAGAGTCATCAGAATGCCTTAAAGACTGAGACACACGAAGCTGCAACAGCTACCAGAGCAACTGGAAAACCTATCCGAGAACAAACCCCTCCCTTAGCCCTCCTGGGTGATTTACTTTGCTCTAAGAAACTGCTTCTTCCTTCCCTGCTCACTGTGAGCAACAGACATTCTCTTCCTGCAGCTGTTAAAACATAGGAGTCCAGAAGCTTCACCTCCGAGTACTCGGTGAAGCCGCTGGACTGAAGGAGGCGAAGAAGCCAAGGGCAAACATGCTGATATCAGAGTATCGCTTTACTTACAGGCACGGTTGAAAGAAGCCTTTGAAAATCATCTTTAGATACAGTTTGGCACTTGGTGATTAAGACACAAGATTCTCGAACCACAATCTTGAGGATGTAGTGCAACAGCTCATCGTTCAGCCTTGGACAAACCGAGAGAGATGGAGAGGGTTAACAAGCTGAGGGCGGTAGGGTTTGGACGGCTCGACTCTCATCAGAGTCTCTGCCAGATGGATCACAAATCGTGGGGAACCATCACATCTGCTCGGCTTCAGACACCAGGAAAAGCTTAACTGCCCTCACTCAGACCAGCAGTGACTTCCTGCACTGTGCTGAGATAAATCTACAGCTTCTAGTGACTCCTCCCAGCTTGAACAGGTACTTGAGGTACTCCAGCTGGCAGAGCTGGGCTGGAGATTGGACCTGATGGTCTTGGACAGGAGGGGGCAATGGGCAGAGGCCAACGGGATGAGGATGAACAGGGCCAAGGGCAGGGTCTTACAGTTTGGCCACAAGAACCCCCTGCAGCTACAGCCTGGAGGATGAGAGGCTGGGGAGCAGCCTGGCAGAGGGAGACCTGGCAGCACTGCGTGATGACTGGCTGAACAGAGCCAGCAGGGTGCCCAGGTGGCCCAATGGAAACCTGGCTGGGATCAGCACTAGTGTGGCCAGCAGGACTAGGGATGTCATTCCAGGCAGTGGTGAAGACCCCCCTTGAGTCCTGGGGGCAGTGCTGGGCCCCTCACTGCAAGAAAGAGATGGAGGAGCTGTAGCAGAGGAGCAATGAGGGTGGGGAAGGGACTAGAGGGAGAGGTTGATGAAGAGAGGCTGAGGGAGCTGGGGGTGTTGAGCCTGGAGGAGACTCAGGGGGGACCTTCTCCCTCTCTCCGGCTCCCTGAAGGGAGGCTGCAGTCAGGTGGGGGTCAGGCTCTTCTCCCAGGCACCCAGTGCCAGGATGGGCCTGAAGCTGCCAGCGGAGAGTGAGGTTGGCTGTCTGGAAGCCCTTCCTCAGGGAAAGGGTGCTCAGAGCCTGGACTGGACTGCCCAGGGCAGTGGGGGAGTCCCTGTGTCTGGAGGTGTTGAAGGACAGCCTGGCTGTGGCCATGAGTGCCCTGGCCTAGCTGAATCCTGATGATGTTAGGTGCTGGGCTGGATCATCTCAGAGGTCTTTTCCAGCCTCAATGATTCTTAAAGATCTCTTCCAACCAAACTGATTCTGGGATCCTATGATACGGAGAGCAGAGTCGTGCTTAGGAATTCCCATCCACACAGTAAGGAACAGGAAATCCAACCCTAACTCTGAAGACAGAAGTCTCCAAAAGCTTTCCTAACACATCCAGCTTCTCCCTCTCCCTTATCCTACCCCATATGGAGAGACAGGCAGTGTCTGAGGTCCCACTGTGGGTAGGACAGCAAGCAATTGCAGCAGAACGTTGGGCAAGTCTGCCTCAAGCCAGTAACAGCAACATAAACGGGAAGGAGGGGGAGCACACTGGGGCATTTTACCTATAATGATCATCATCTTCACTTCCAAATCTGTTGTTCTGAAGCTGTTCAGCTAAATTAGTCAGGATCACGTCGCGAAGTTGAGAGAGACCGCTGTTTCTCTCTCCTAGAAGCAGAATTTTACAGTAATTAATGTATTTGACAGAAATTATTGCATCTTCTCAGATATCCTGCTTCATGTAGCCTACTTCTGGCAAATGACTACAGTCAGAGTGCCACCCCACTCCCCGCTGCCAGGCTGTACGCGGTACTCTGACGCACAGTCACGTTCCTCTGAAGTAACAAACGACTGTGCATCGGCTGCTCCTGAGCCCAGGCTCCCATTTCAGGGTGAATGCAGGTAGATTATTAGTCTTTCCTTCCCCGAGGGCTGCAATCACCTCTGGTTACTGTGTAATTGCTGTGGGTAAGGCTCCCTAGGAGTTCCAAAATACAAGCTGGACAAGAAATACTACTAATAGAGAACATGAAGTCCTTTTCAAAGAGCTGTCTGGTTTCTACAGCTCACAGACACCTGACCCTGCTGGCATCGAGAAGACAGCTTCAGAATTTGAGGCATTCCACGAGATGGGGTTGTGTGCTGGAGTGAGAGGTTTAAAGCAGGCTAGCACTCAATATTCTGTTGGGATGCGGGCTGGACTTGGTGATCCCAGAGGTGTTTTCCAGCCGTGAGGATTCTATGAACTGTTCTCCCTCCAGAGGGTTGAGGAGCATCTGAACCTTCTCTTTTCAGTTAACCTCCCCTCCACCCCGCACTCACGCACAGTCAGGAAGCCACTCACCTTCAGTTAAGACCAATTTCAATAAATTATTGATTTCAGTCTCTCCAGGATACAGGATATTTAAACCAGAGCTAAAGAGAAAACAAACCCCTGCATTACTCTATGAATTTAAAAGCAAACAAGACAGTACCAAAGCACAGCTTAAAAATGGCATCACAGGCTCTACCGCAGCTGAGTATCTGACGTTAACACTTGGGATGACTCTGCAACAGCCTCCTCCAGCTCAGAAAGGCAACCTCCATCCTTTAATGGTTATTTTAGTTAGAAAGGAAAGCAGCTGCCTTCTCCAGAAAGCTCTCAGCATCAACTATGTTTTGTTGTTTGGGTTCCAAAGGTTCTGCAAGAGCTACTTGCTTCCTTCTGAGGGACTCTGCAGCGCTCGTACACACACGACAGCACAAGTGCTGTTTCAAGGAGATGTCAGAGATGGGTCAGAGACCGACCCAACCAGCTCTGGTGATGGGGAGAGAGCTGTGGCTCATCTGCGAGGAGAGCAGTGCAAAAGGCAAGAGGCAGTTATCAAGAAGTCCCTGCTGGTAGAGTTTCACACTTAGTGAAGAGCAGCTGCTTACAGCAGTCTTAGTTCAAGCTAAGCAGAAGATTCTAGAACTATTATTTCGGAAAGAAGACAGCTCTGCATGAAAACTCCTCGCAGGGAGATTTTCCCCCTTCTAACTGCAGACAAACTTTGTCCGTTCCGCATGGATTACCACGTCGAGATAGAAGACAACTCCAAAGTACTGTGTGACTGTGTGAAGTGGGGCAATCATTACGCAGCCTTTTCCCTCCTTTCCCACTTTTCTTTTTAAAAACCCCTCTCACAGAAAAGAAAACCAGTTACAGCTTTCAGCTTCACACCGGGAGCAGAGATCACTGCAGTTTCCCTCCCGCTGGTTCACGCTGACCAACACCGGGAAAAGTTATCACACGCTGCAAGAGAAGTTGGAGGTTTCTAGTGGACTCAGGATCCCACAGGAAAGCAGGGCTAGAGAGGCAGAATCCAAGTCCCAACTCTGCTTTTCTCACAAGTTATTGGAGGATGTAGGGTTAAACAAGGGAAAAAACACAGCAGAGTGCTGATGGGAGACACATTTTCCTCTCAAAAAGCCAGACCCTGAACTGAGCAGGCACTGCTCCTCACTGCCAGAGCCGCATACAGACACTGCAGTTTGCAGGGCTGTGATTCACACAGCAAAATCAGGTTGATCTTCAGAAGGTTTTGTTCTCAACCTTTGGAGCTCTTCCCACTTGAAAGCCGATGCTGTTTGCACTGAGGACATTTGAGACTCCAGTCCTTGTCCTTGAGATTTTAGTCACTCTGCTGTTCTGGCAAGCTGAAGAAAGGAACCTACACAGCATCAGGTTCAAGGGATGTGGTGGCTAATACAGTGTGGAGCTGCAGCAACCGTCCTGCTCGAGTGTTGGATGACCTGGGGCCCCAGCCTGGAGACACAGTGCCCACCTGTCTGCCAGAATAGATGCCTGTTCCCTAAACACAAGCCTGACTCGCTCAGGACACTCACACCTCTCTGCCTGTAGTTTTCCACAGGCTTTTGATCTTCCTCAAGTATCAATCCCTCTGCCTCCCCTTGTGCTCCTTCTGTTTAGGAGAATTTCATTACTGTCACTTGAACCACCGATGTAACAGCTGCCAGCATCAGCTCTGCCTATTCCTCAGCACTGCTAGAAGCTCAGCAGAGGAACCCTTCAAGCCACGGCTGTGAAACACAGGAAGCCCTGCTTGAATTCAGCAGCTCCATTCTCACCCACATTAAAAAAGCCACTATAAAAAGTCAGTAAAAAGCAACGAGTGGAAGAAACCCACACAGTGACTGGAATTTCACTGTCCTAACGACGAACACACCGTGTTCCCCATGTCCACAGCTACAAATCAGCATCATTCCTTTCTTATTCGTTTCAAATCAAGCTGCTGAGCGTTTCAAATCAAGCTCTGCCGCGGCGTTGTCTAATGGGTTCTGTTTAATTTGACAAACCAGATATTTACCTAATAGCTAGACAAACCTCCTTCTGGATTTCAGAGCAAATCTGATCCCTTGGGGCCATCAGTAATTGCCAGAGTAGCAGGCCAGACCTTCTCACAATGTCTCTGTTCCTTTCCGTCTGCGGGCTGAAGAAAAACTTAAAAACCACCTACAGGAAAATTCAAAACACAAGGGGTTGTGAGGTGAAAACACTGGTCACACGGACAATCTGCTGCAGTCTGTTCAGGGCACTAGAAAGCCCAGAGTCGGGAATGAAAAGAAATCAAGAGAATAGGAGAAAACAAAAGATAGAAGGAAGGAAGGAAGGACCTCCTCCCCCCCAACAACCCCTGATTTCATTTGAATCTCTAACGGTGCCAATTGGATTTAAATTAGGACTCTGTAATGAGTGGGGAAGGTCCAGCACTGCTGCTGCTAAGTCAATCTCCGTTAAACTGAACGAACAAACTAATGAAATCAAGTGGCTGCCTGTATTTTAACCCCATTTGATTTGTTTTCTAGTGCTTCCCGTGCAGTCCGTTTGGGGATGCCCCTGCCCTTGTACCTGAAAGACAACGAGGATGCAGCGTATGATACAGGTATCTCCGTTGACCATGGCTTTTTCCATGATGTCACAAATGCTGCTGAGATGATGGGCTTCGATGGGGTGCTGCTTGCCCAAGAAGTTGGTTATGGGGAGATTGTTGCTGGCTGCAAGCAGGTTGAGCTGGTGGATGCACATGGCACCAACATGGTGCAGTAACTGGTTAATGACCTCATTTGTGGTTGTTGTTTCCCCTAGGAGAAGAAATAGCTGTTCAAATGCTGTCTGCAAACTCATAGCACAGCATTGGGGTTGTAGCACACAGTCCCAGAGTGTGAGGGATTGGGAAGGGAGCTTGAAGGAGCATCCAGTCCCCCTGACACAGGAGGAGACCCTACATCCAGGGGCACAGGAGGGTTTGAAACAGCTCCAGAGAAGGAGACTCCACAGCCCCCCTGGGCAGCCCCTGCCAGGGCTCTGGCACCCTCACTGGGAAGAAGCTGCTTCTCCTCTGGATGGGGAACCTCCTCTGTTCCAGCTGACACCCGGTGCCCCTTGTCCTGGCATTGGGTGCCCCTCAGCAGAGCCTGGCTCCTTCCTTCTGAGACCCACCCCCCTTCCATCTTGATCAACAGCCCTGGGGTCTTCACCAGCTCTAACTCCAGGACAACTGCACACATGACAAGCAGAAGAACCCCCCACAGCACTCTTAATGGGCTAAAGGTAGCAAGAAACTTCCAGCCAAGCTTTTCACCTCACTCTCTCTTGAAGTTGAGATAAACCCTGACTGACACTGATAAAAACATGTTCAACAAGGGACTCATCTTTAACAAGTTCTCCACGGACCAGCACTGTGCTCTGGTGGCCAAGGAGGCCAGTGAGACCCTGGGGTGGATCAAGAAGAGGGTGTCCAGCAGAACCAGGGAAGTTCTCTCCCCTCCACTCTGCCCCAGGGAGGCCACGTCTGGAGTGCTGTGTCCAGTTCTGGGCTCCCCAGTTCAAGAGGGACAGGGATCTGATTCAGAGAGCCCAATGGAGGGCCATGAGGATGAGGGGACAGGAGCAGCTGCCTTATGAGGAGAGATCAGAGACCTGGGGCTTCTCAGCTGGGAGAGGAGAAGGTTACGAGGGGATTTAGTCACTGTCTATAAATCCATGAGGGCTGAGTGTCAAGAAGAAAGAGACAGTCTCTTTTCTGTGACAGGACAAGAGGCAGTGGGTGTGAGCTGGAGCACAGGAAGCTCCCCCTCAACAGCAGGAAGAACTTCTTCACTCTGAGGGTCACAGAGCACAGGAAGGGGCTGCCCAGGGAGGCTGTGGAGTCTCCTTCTCTGGAGACATTCCAGCCCTCTCTGGATGCATTCCTGTGTGACCTATCAGGTCCTATAATCCTGCCCGAGCAGGGGGACTGGACTCGATGACCTCTGGAGCTCCCTTCCAACCCCCAATGATCTGCATGCCTGTGTAACAGGAGGTTCCAGAGGGCAGTCTCTGTGATAATTATACGCTTCACTTCCAGCTGGACAGAATGCTGACCTGTAGGTTCTCCCTCACCTTTGGGCTCGGCAATGATGTGACTCACGCCCAGCCTCTGGCACACGCAGTGGAAGGCCTGGTTCCCGGGATTACACCACTGGTCAATGTAATCATTGGAGCAGGTCCAGATCATGTTATTCATCGTATCGTAACAGGCACCTGAGAGGAGGAGAGCATTTTGCACAGGAACTATGAGAACCTTTCTTAGAATATCAAGCTAGAGTCTTTTCAGAGGCGATAGGAACCCTAATGATTCGCTCTGCAGGTTCTCACGTGACAGCAATCTGGACTGAAAAGCACTCGAAGGAGTGAAGAGCCGGCTCTGTTTGATGTCTGAAGCCAACACACGGCATCTGCTGCAGGTAAATGCTCCAGTGCTTGTTATTCCTAAGGACTCCTAACATTCCTCCGCTGACGTATTGCAGCGTGTAAACTAAAACCAGTTGAGTCTGGTGTCAGACAGCAGCAAAGCCGAGAAAAAGGAAAGGGCAAAGAAGTTCTGAGCTGCTTTCACTGCAGCGACTGATAAAGAAGCACCTGAGAATTAGTTTGAAAGGCCTTGTGGTAAAAATATAACGGAGTTAATAAAACTCCCAGCTTGCAGAGGGCAACTCTTAATAAAAGGAAACCTTAGAGGTTCATCTGCTGCAGAGCTTCTAGCTAGGCAGGTCCCAAAGAGGAAACGCAAGGGGGTGGGAGAACACTCATCTCTACAACCCAGTGATGCCTAGCGTTGAAATAACCCCAGGCGAGAGATCTACTTCTTACCAAGCCCTAGGACTTGAGCACCACGACCAAGGGAACTTCCAGCAGCATCGATGAGATCCGCTCGGCTTGTGAACTGCCCATCAGAAATGTTGAACACCAAGCTCGAGGCAAGAACTGCAGAGAGGAATAAAAACCCCTCTGATCAATTTCTGAGAAGTTTGAGTGTCTTTGAGAAAACCAAGGGCTCCAACACACACGTAAGCAACTGACTTTTTAAGGATGACAAAGCACTTGTTCCTCCAAAGAGCGAGCGGGTTGCAGAACTGCCCGATCCTCCTGGGGGTGGGACCAACATCACCAAGTACGTTCCACACGTGTAGATGGGAGTCTTCCTCAGCACCTTCAGCGGCAGCCCACAGCTGGTGTTGGCAGCTGAAACACAGAACAGGAAAACACAATCACTACGTAGTCTGGTGTAACGATAACAACTCCAAATCACTGAATTATTGAGGCTGGCAGAGCCCTCTGAGCTTCTCCGGCCCAGCCCAGCACCCTAACAGCATCCCAGCTGGCACCCCAGGGCACTCAGGGCCACAGCCAGGCTGTCCTTCAACACCTCCAGACACGGGGACTCCACTACTGCCTTGGGCAGCCTCTTCCAATGCTTTGTGAGCCTGAACACCACCTGACTACAGCTTCCCTTCAGACAGCAGTAGGGTGAGAATATCCCCCGACTCCTCCATGCTCAACACCCCCAGCTCCTCCAGCCTCTCCTCATCAGCCTTTCCCTCCACTCCCTTCCCCAACCTCATCCTCTGCAACCACTCCAGCCCCTCCATCTCTTTTCTTGCAGAGGTGCCCAGCACTGCCCCCAGGACTCAAGGGGAGGCTTCACCACTGCCTGGAATGACGTCCTTAGTCCTGCTGGCCACACTAGTGTTGATCCCAGCCAGGATGCCATTGGGCCACTCGGGCACCCTGCTGGCTCCTGTTCAGCTGGTTGTCACCCAGTGCTGCCAGGTCCCTCTCTCCAGGCTGCTCTCCAGCCACTCAGCCCCCAGGCTGGAGCTGCAGGGGGTTCTTGTGGCCCAAGTGCAGGACCCTGCCCTTGTCCCTGTTCAACCTCATCCCGTTGGCCTCTGCCCTGTGCTCCAGCCTGTCTGGATCTCTCTGCAGCCCCCTCCTCCCCTCCAGCAGATCAACACTACCTAACAGTTTGGTGTCATCCACAAATTCACTGAGGGCAGATCCAATCCCCTTACTAAGAGTAGATTGGATCTCCTGAACATTTAGCATCAATCCCTAGAAGGACACAGACAGGTTCTTCACCTGATGAGGATTCTTTTCCCAAGAGGCAGCAATCTTTAGTTTCCAAACCAGGAAAATAAGAAGCCTAAGCCTGAACTGCCAACAAAACTGGTTCAGGACCCATACAGTGACAAACACACTGAACACAGCATCACAAGGGGCACTGGGTGCCAGCTGGAACAGAGGAGGTTCCCTCTCAATCTCAGCAGGACCTTCTTCCCAGGGAGGGTCCCAGAGCACTGGAAGGGGCTGCCCAGGGGGGCTGTGGAGTCTCCTTCTCTGCAGCCGTTCCAGCCCTGCCTGGCTGTGTTCCTGTGCCACTGGGTCTGGGTGATCCTGCTGTGGCAGGGGGATTGGACTGGGTGATCTTTTGAGGTCCCTTCCCATCCCTAAGGATTCTACAATCTTGGAGCCAAATAATCCTTGAGCAGAAAGATCAGTTGAGATTCACTACGCATTTACTATTTTAAGTTCCCTTGCTCTTCATGAAACACAGTCATGATGATCCAGCTCCTGCCACAGCTGATCAACACTTTGCTGAGCAGTGACCAGGGAATTATCCAAGAATAACCACTTCTTCTTCTTCTTCTGCAGCACTCTAGCTGTTAGCTGGCAAAACACAGCCTTTAAAATAGCTCCCCAGGCCACCTCTCTCCCCGCCTTCCCTACGAGCAGATCCATTTCCTGTACCATTTATCTTTCTGGAAATACCTTTAATCGTTTAAAATTGAAGAAAGGAAACCCGTGCATTCATGAAGAGCAGCGGGAATTCTGGATCAGCTCAATAAAGTCTTCTCTTAGGTCAAACCTGACAAAGCTCTAGAGCAAACCCAACGCAGCTGGTTCAAGATTAACACCGAATTCACTCGGGTACTGCCACCAGCCCTCAAAGGAGAACCCAAACATCATGCAAACTGCCTCAAACGAAGTCAGGATTCCCCCCGTCTGCAGTATTCAATGTTCTCGGGAAACAGGAGTTTGGAAAGGAAACTGCAGCCTGGTCTGACTGGCACAGATGTTAGAGACCAGCTCACCCAAGCGATGCCCATTTTAGCGAAGGAACTAGGAATTCAAGCACTAAGCAACCACCGGGTCTGTATTTCAAGCTCTTATTTTGGGGGGAAAAATACATTTTACTTGTTTCTCCTTGTTTGAAGAGGTTAGGAGTCACTAGAACTGATACTAAAGGAGTCACTAGAACTGATCCTGGAGGTGGGGATGGAGAGCACCCTCAGTTTGCAGATGATGCCTAACGGTGTGGGAGTGCTGATCGGCTCAAGGGCAAGAGGGCTCTGCAGAGGGACTGGGACAGGTTGGGTTGAGGGGCTCAAACCAAGTGTCTGAGGGACAAGAAGGCCGAGTGCTGGCTCCTATATTTCAGTCACAACAGCCTCAGGCACCGCTCCAGGCTGGGGGATGAGGGGATTGGAAACTGCCCAGCAGAACAGGCCCTGGGGGTGCTGGCAGACAGCCCAGGAGCCAGCAGGGTGCCCAGGTGGCCAAGAAGATACTGTGTTCAGTTCTGGGCCCCTCATGATAGGAAAGACATGGAGATGCTGGAACAGGTCCAGAGCAGAGCTACCCAGCTCAGGAGGGGTTGAGAGACCCAGTCGTGTGAGGAGAGGCTGAGGAAGCTGGGCAGGGTGAGTTTGGAGAAGAGGAAGCTGACTGAGGGTTTGTGTTGGGGTGGGGATGGTTGGACTGGGGGCTCTGGGAGCTCCTTTCCAAGCAGGATCAGCCTGTGATTCAATGGAACTCTGAAAGAAATCTCAGCAAATAAAACCTTTCCTGACCTGTCTGGTCCTCTTTGAGCGTGTTGGAGATGGTGGAGCCGGTGAGGGCAGCCAGTGTTGCTGATGGGGAGGCTCTGTACCGAGACAGCCTGCTCAGAAGCATCTCATTTATACTCTTTGCAGATTCTCCTTCTTTTCTCATTAATATGATCCGTTCCTGCAGAGGATTTGCTATACATATGCCATTTTCTACCTATTAAAGTGGAGAAGAAAACACTCTTAGATACTGCAATCCATAGGAGACCCATTACTTTAACCGAGGAGTAAAACTGAACACAGTGATGGATCAGGCAGGGACACAAGCTTAAACCTGAATCCTGCTGGCAGAATTTCGTACAACAGACACGTTCTAAAAGCAAGAGGGATGGTATCTGTTTGGGCTGAGACGTCGTGGTTCTACACAGTATCTCGTGGTTTGTCTTTCCTCAACGCCAGAGCCGCTTGTCAGGAGCTAAGGTTTATTTATGGAATTCCACTCACAAATATCGAAGCTCCCTGTATTCTCAATGAGGTTTGACTGGCAAGATTTGCCAAAAGAGGCCTTTACATCAGTTGCCAGCCAAAAAAAAGTTGTGCAATGGTTTTCTTAGACTTCTGGGGGACGTGTGATTCAAGAAAGCAGCTCTTAATTGAGATAGGATTTCATCTACAGCGCGAGGCATTTCCCTTACGATCTACTGCTGCAGTCTGTCACTCCCAGCTCCATCACCCCAGCTGCTGAGCAGACAGACACTGCCCAAATCAAAGCTGAATCCTCGCACAACTTCAATTATCCATGCGAGAGGTAGTCTTATTCCAAACCCAATGACTGTCATCCAATATCAAAACCACTTCAGGGTATAAAATGCAGCGTAGACAGAACTGGATCGGTCACCTGTGCGACCTGACTGGCTTTGAAAACAGTGAAGCAGACCCACAGCAAACAGCACTCTAAATCCTAACTGGCTGCGTTACCATCCCAGCATAAAATGGAGTTTGGCTTGGTACCTAATTATGAGCTACACAGCTTGGGAGGGACTGAGAGACCCAGTCGTGTGAGGAGAGGCTGAGGGAGCTGGGCAGGGTGAGTTTGGAGAAGAGGAGGCTGAGGGGGGACCTCCCTGCCCTCTCCAGTTCCCTGCAGGGAGGCTGTGGAGGGGGGGCTGTTGGCCTCTTCTCCTTGGTGCCTGCTGACAGCAGCAGGGGCACTGCTCTGCAGTTGAGGCAGGGGAGGGTCAGACTGGCTCTGAGGCAGAGATTCTCTGCAGCCAGAGTGGTTGGGCACTGGCAGGGCCTTCCCAGGGAGGTGGTGGAGTCCCCCTGCCTGGAGGTGTTGAAGAACCCTGTAGCCATGGTGCTTCCTGCCCTGCTCGAGTGGCAGCAGGGAGGGGGTCAGGTTGTGTCTGTCAGTCTCTCAGGGACTGAGGGGTTGAGTTGGGATGGGGATGGTTGGACCCAGGGCTCTGGGAGCTCCTTTCCAATTAGGATTACCCTGTGATTACAATAAAATGAGTTCTACAAGACAGTTCATGTCGCTGGAGTGCCACAGCTGATGCTAGAATTGAAGACACCCCTTCTGTTCAGGTGAAAGCTATCTGAGGAACACATCACAGCTATTCAGATGGCACTCCTATCCCCATTCTCATCTGACACGTGGTTGGAAATCGCTGCTATTTAACTAAGCAGTAGTCAACGCTGCCGACTCGAGAGGCATTAAAAAACCCACAGAATTCGCTTACTATAATTTCAAAAATATCCATAAAGACAGAGTGGCCTTTTGGTGTTTTCTCATTGAGGCTCGCAGGAGACCAAATCCAGTAGAAATATGTACCATCTGAAGAGAGATGCACGGTGGTCATAGTGCTGCCCACTGGGAAGTGATTTACTGGCATCGGGATTATCTGACAGACCTACGAGAAGGAGAAGCATCTTAACAAGAGGTCGTGCTTTCAAGTCTGTTCTTACTAACAAACGACTTAAATTACTCAAGTTCAAGCGCGATGGGTCCAGAGGGGGGTCATTACTGGACGTAATTTGCAGCACCCCATTCGTTTCGAAAGGAGAGCTGTGCTAGAACGTTTGCCAAATGGACCTGCTGCAAACAGCTCAGATAGCTAAAGCTTTCACCTACCTAAAAATAAAGGGATCGTCTCCGCTCTAATGACAGAGAGCAGACCCTCTGTACCGTAAGGAAAGGGGGAGGCTAAAGAGTTCTCCTCTTTCTGCAGCTTCTCTGCAACGTTACTCAAGACTTTGGTGCACAAGAGGAATGCAAATGGTCTCCGTTTCAGGACACACACACTGGGGCTGAGTGTGCACATCCAGCCTTAAATCCTCAAACGGCAGCAACCCCCCCACACCAGATAAACAAACCCAGCTACTTCTACTGATGGCAGCTGTTAATCCACTGAACACCATCAGATCAGAAGCAATCCTTTGAATTTTATTAAATAGAGGAATAAAGAGAAGACTATGATCCCAGTTTATAGTCCCTTGTGCTAATGGCTGATTGTTTTACAACGTGGACCCTGTTTTTTTGGGAGGGGGGATGTTTCTACAAGGCAATTTCACAACGTACACAAGAACAGTCAAGCTGACTGAAGCTAGAAACGATCACGATTCATTAAGAACTATTTGGTTTAACTCTAACTCTGCAACGAGCTGTTCCTTTACCTGAAGGGTATGCTGATCCACAACCTGGAAAAGGGAGTGAGGCTTATTATCAAAAGAGACGGGCCGATGAAGAAGTTTGCTGTTGCCAAAAGCAACCCAGCCAGTCTCCAGCTCCTCGTTACGGCAGTACACAAAACCTCTGGCAAAAAAGCAGTAAAACTCTTTAAAACCCCGTGCTGGTACTTGTTGCTTTTTCTTTTTCCCTAAGAACAACTCAGAACCACATTCTCGACCTCTGACTGAACTTCAAGTCAGCGTAAGGCAGCAATTTCTACTGTAAAGGACTTTAAAAGCACATGAAGCCTCACGGCTCAAGACTCGAGGTGCAGTGAGTCACGTCTGCACTAATCATTTTTATAATGAATGACAGAATTAGCAAGCACACACTTACAAACGCAGCAGCTCTACAGCCACGAGCAGCAAGGCTGCCAAACTACCGGTGTTTCCCTCTCAGCAAAGTCTAAACCAACTTATTAGAGATTTAAAGATGAAAACAGACTCTCAAATTCTAGCTGTTCTGCTCGAGAGCTCTTAGAGAAAACAACGCTCGAGAAGAGGTTCAGGTGAGAAAACCAAAGCATTTAAATAACGTCTCATGAAAATACATTCAGAGCTTCAGTCTTCTCACAGCAGCATCTGAGAGGCCTTGCCACAACTCTAACTTTCTCTCTTTTAAACAGAAGTGTAGAATATTCAGCAGTCACTTACCGCAAAGTACCGTGTAATCCAGATCCTAACTTGCTTATTCCTCTGCCCACTGAATTAGTGGTGTAAAGATAGAGCCCATCTGCTGCAAGGCAGCGCCCTAAGTCTGCGTCTGAAGCGGGAAGAGAGAACAGAGAAGAGACCTCGTCTGTAAGAAACCAAACTGGAGATTCTCACAGCACTGGGGGGGGTATTTCAACACGCTGCCAAATAAACTTCACAAGAACGAGGCGCCGATCGCTCGGCTTCTCTTGAGAGAACAAATGACATTAGCACTGGGTTTTTACAATTCAGCTGTGCCTCACCCATTGCTGAGCAACTGCTTCTCCCTGCATTCTCATTTCAGGGGAAAGGCCTGGCCATTACAGCCCAAACTGCTGCATGAAACAACCCAGGGAGTTTGAGATCACATTCTCTGCACACTATTCACAGTTATAAATACAGTAGGATCTAGCCCAGCACACCCAACCCTGCTTGAGAACACAGGACTGTTCAGCCAGACTCATTTCAAGTGGAAAATTCCTTCGGGTAACTACAAAGCAGCCCGAGTATTTGCTATTAAATTCCTTCAGAATGACACAGAGCAGGAGAAACCCATTCCCTGCTGCTTTTGCAACAGGTAATGCTGTTCAGATCTGACGGTGAGATGAAATACAGGATGGCTTAGGCCTATGCAAGCCCTTCTGCTGGGGACTGCTGGTGTAGCACACTGCGTGTGAGGGAGTAATAATCTAATATGGAGCCTTGATCTGATTTCTGGACAACTCTGTGCTCCTCTTGAAGCTCATAAGCAGAACTTTCCAGCCCTGAACACTGATAATTAAATATCTAATACATATGCTGCACAGCTGTGCATCAGGGATGTCAAAGACCCAGTGCAGTCAATCCATTTGAGGTCACGGAACATTCAGCTGGGGAAAAGAGGGGGAAAACAGAAACCTCTCTAGTGAGAGCAAAAAACCTCTTTAAAATACAGACGTCTTCAATACATTTGCAGAGAAAATGACAGCTCCTGTTTCTAAATGCCTGTGGCTGCGTTCGCCTCAGTGAGATGTCATCAGCTCCTGAACTAATGCGTCTAAAGCAGTAAGGATTAACGAGAGTTAATTCAGGGAAAGGAAGAGAAAAGAAAGCACTAAAAACCAATCCCATCCAAATCAGATGGGAAAGAAACAGAAGAAATAAGAGGGAAGTTGGGGGGGGAAGCAGTGAACTTGTGCTGCTAAAAATAACCCTGCTCAGCCGGCTGAGGACAGCGATACTGTACAGGACAAATCAATTAACAGTTCCTAACGAGTGGGGGATATCCAAACTCAGCCTGACCTCTGCAAAACTGCTGCTGAAGTCAGGGAGGGTCACTGCATCTACTGCTTTTGATTGCTTCCCACTACCTGATCAAAGAGCATCTGATAGCAACGTTTCCTGAACCCCGTTACCTTGTAATGAAAACAGAAGTTGTTTGCATATAAAACAGGATCATTTTTCTCTGTCTCATCCCCAGATCAGCTTTTCCAAAGCAAAGAAACCTTCTACGTAACTCACTTAATGAGAACAAAACCAACAGAAACCGCTTCATTCCCCTGTAAAAGAGGCCCGTGTTTCCAAAGCTCCACTGCTGCATGCACAGATTTAGACAACAAAGTGCCCAGACAGTCGCTGCCCTCCCCCTCTAATTATATATCAGGCTTCCAGACACTCCTGTGATGCCCAGCTCTCTCTCCAGATGGTCCTCCTAAACCCTTCAGCTTTCAGTTATTTGATACCTGCTGTACTTGCTTTTACTTCGCTTCCAACAGAAAAGGAGAACTCCTTTCCAAGCCGAAAGCTTTCCATTAATCTTTCAACCATTAATCTTTCAACAATTATCAGGGCTAAAAGCATCTCGCCTTCCCTGGACGCTCAGGAAATAATTCACCTTTCATTTCACCGCTGGCACTAGTGTTGGCATCGGGTGCAGGTAACATGTCTTCAAAGCCCCAAGACACTATGTGCTTTCCTCCCAGCAAACAAGAGGGTGATCCGGGGCCTCCCTCCAACAGCAACAACCTTTAGGCAGAAAATAAAGTCAGATGCACAGAGAGCAAACATCTGGCTAAGGCAAAAGTGAAGGGAAAGGTGAGTTTGAAATAATTATTCCCTGGCAGAGTTCATAACCCACTTCAAGGGCTCGTCAATATTTAATTAAATAAAAGCTTAATGACCCCCACTCCCCCCAAAGCAATTAGTAGATCCTTTTAGATTTGACTTTCGAACATCTCCCATCTGCAATGGGCTACGATTCGATCCGTCTCTGAGCTTTCGATAACTCCAGAGCCTTTTAATCACATCTGAAAGACTGCGAAGGCGCTGAGACGGTTCTGAGCGCCAACGTCGAAGCGCCGTGAGTAGGAAAAGCAGCTACGAACCTGTACAACACATCAGCCACAGGCAAGGATCCTAGATCGGTCTGTTTCTGTAACAGATGCACTGTGTGAACAAAGGTTTTCAGCGACCCTCTAAAAGGATAAGAAAAACATGAATTAAAGATGTCTATCGAAACCAGACTGAATGCACACAAACAACAGCATCGACGGACAGCTCAACAGCCAGCACCACGGCGAGAGAACATCCTCCACGGGGCACCAAAGCTGCTCTGCTTTGCTTTTCTCCATGGAGTTCCCTTCCTTTGTGGTGGAAGTGCAAAGAGAAAGAGAGGAGAACAGAAAGGAAGATGCAGGTGAACCACCATGCTAAATCCCCCTCAGTTTTTCATTCATTCATAGAATGGTTGAGGTTGGAAGGGACCTTCAAGGTCATCCAGTTCCAGCCTCCCTGCCAGGAGCAGGGACACCCTCCACCAGACCAGGGTNTTCAGGGACTGGAAGGCTGCTCTAGGCTCTCCCCAGAGTCTCCTCCAGGCTGCACAGCCCCAACTCTCTCAGCCTCTAGGAGAGGTGCTCCAGCCCTCCACTCATTCTCGTGACCCTCCTCTGGACAAGTTCCCACCACTCAATCTCCTTCCTGTGCTGCGGGCTCCAGAACTGGATGCAGTACCCAGATGGAGGAGGACGAAGCGCCATGCAGGCAGGGAGACCAGCACCCCTGTGCTGTGTCATGAAGAACATGTACAGTGCAGCAGTAAACCACCTTGCTCTTGCATTTCTTACAGACAGCCGCTCGCACTATTTCCTGCAGCTGATTAATCATCTTTAGGTCCTCAAATAAAATCTGCGGGTCTTCGCCAAAGTATTAGTAAGCTCTGCTGCAGACTGAGCTAGGGATGGCTTTCTTGATTAAAATAGATCAAACTAATTAATTTATTAGCAAGAGTCTGATTACTTCTGCTTCCAAACACAGATTTGGGAGCTCTTTCCCCTTCCGAGGTGATGCGTTTCGATGGAGATAAGGACTGGATGCTTCTGAAAACAGAATTACACCCAAGCAGCCCTTGTGTCTCATCTCGCCTAGAAATTTTGTTGTAGGGCTCAGAACTCATCGTTATCATTTCGGTTCATTCCAAAGGTGAAGATTTTGGTGAGGAACCAATGAAATCCAGGGAAAAAACACCTTGGGGTTTGGGTAGAAATAGAGAGATCTAGAGGCCTTTACAAATAGATTTCACAGTTTCTAATGCTCTGGTAAAGAAGGTTCTGCTCCTTAAACTCTCCTTCTTCACATCCCAAACCCTCTGTTTCCCCAGTTCCAGCTGTCACCGACAAACCTCAGCTGGGAGAAAACAGATGCTCCATCCTTCAAAGCACCTCCATCAATTATTTAAAGCAGTTTTTGCCCTGTTGTTGTATTCTTAGTAATCTGAAGCACCCAAGACTGCAGCGAGGAATCTCAGTGAGAGTCTTGTTTTGCAGGTTTTCGTCTTCATCACGGTCCCCCACACGTGACCTTATGTATTGAAAGGCAAACTGCACTGAGCACTTGGTCTCTCTTGAGACCTGCGGGCAGTGCTGGGTCCCTCAATGCAAGAAGGAGATTGAGGGGCTGCAGTGGGTCCAGAGGGGCAACTGGGGAAAGGACTTTAGGGAAAGGTTGATGAGGAGAGGCTGAGAGAGCTGGGGGGGTTCAGCCTGGAGAAGAGGAGACTCAGGGGGGACCTTATGCTCTATAACTCCCTGAAGGGAAGTTATAGACAGGTGGGGGTCAGGCTCTTCTCCCAAGCAACCAGTACCAGGATGAGATGGCAGGGTCTGAAGCTGCCAAAGGAGGGTTAGGTTGGACGTTAGGAAGTCTTTCCTCCCAGAAAGGAGGATCTGAGCCTGGACTGGAGGCCTTAAGGACACAGCCTGGCTGTAGCCCTTAGTGCCCTGGTCTGGCTGACTGTGGTGATGTTAGGTCCTGGGCTGGGCTGGATGAGCTCAAAGGGGCCTCACTGATTCCGTGATTCTGTGAACACAGCCCTTCAGGGGAGCACAACTCAGTGAGAGATTTGCAGAGGAAAATACACGATCAACCTTCACTTCAAAAGCTGCAATTGAAATTTAGCTCTTTGACAAATTCAACTGTGAGAAAACAGCCCCTACTTCCTGAACATTGACATCTGGGGGGAAAAAAATGAATGAGATTGTGTTTATCAAATCCAATTTATCTGAGCTATGTTCAAGTACGTTGCCGTTTAGATAAGGCAGTTGTCAGTGCAAATGGCTTTGCCACATACAGTAGATGTCTCATTGACTTCATTAGAACAAGTACACTAGAAATTAAGTGGTTTTCATTTGACTAAAGCTTTTTTCTAAAGCAAATCACCCATCTCCTGAGAACTTCAGTATCTTCTATCACAGTTAAACCCAACAGACAAGGCTGCAATCTGAAAAACATGAAAGCCAAGATTTTTTCAGAAGCAGAGGCTTCAGAGCCACGTTCATTCAGCTTTGCTGCACTCGAGGTTCGTTTACTCCTTCTCCTCTCCCCAAGCACCGTCTTGTCAGACGTTTTTATTAAGAGGA
Source organism: Upupa epops (assembly GCA_013397515.1). NCBI lineage: Eukaryota > Metazoa > Chordata > Aves > Bucerotiformes > Upupidae > Upupa > Upupa epops. The sequence continues at coordinate 75,380 of VZRI01002415.1, read as the reverse complement.
ATTCTGGCCACTTCACTCTCACCTACCTGGCACTGTGCTGAACCCACGCAGGGCACGGGACGGTCCACGCTGCCCTGCCTGAAGTCTTTACTAGCAACAAAATGGAAAAGAAAAGGCTCCAGCACTGAAGCGTGAAGGGAATTGCCCTGAAACCTGGCAGCGACAACTTCTGCAGCCAAACAAAGGTGCTAACTGCGGGATTGAAAGGGCTGCACAAAGGGAAAAGGGAGACAACTTTCCTCCACGGTAAGAACAGTTGGAACCCTTCCTAGAATGAGATCCCTGCAGCAGGCACAAGAGGCACTGCTAACCCAGATCCTTCTGGATTTATAGCTGATAAATACCTGCCAAAAAATAAATGCTCCACTTATTGCTTGCGCCCCGTGCAACCAACACTGAAATAACAGAAAGGAAACCACCAGCAGAACCCAAAACTTAGCATCACAAGGTCTCTGATTCTTAGGTTTAAACGCAAACACTGAGGCTGGACGCGTCAGTTCAGAGCCGCTTCCTTACCTTGCACAAGCCAAGGCAACTAGGGCAGCAGCAGCATTTTCTTTTTGCTTGTATGGAATCTGTTGGCCTGAAGCAGAAGTGTCTTCCAGCCAGGAGCACAGCAAAGACTCTATCCCGTTCAGACAGTCAGCTGGTTCCTTAGTCAAACTCAAGGGTTGGCAGTCTCGAAGGCAATTCAATAGCACCTCAGCAGTTATGTTACAGAGAGAAGGGTCTGTTCTACTTTGAGACTGAATGAGGGGAAAGACCAAGAGAAGCCCCATACGTGAAGTAAACGGTGCCTGCTCAGGCTGCTGTAACAAGCCCTGACGCTTGAGCAAGGCCAGCGCTTCCTCATCCCCCGAGCTCTCCCGGTCATGCTGCTCCTCCAAGGCCAGCTGGCGCTGGGCGTTCCAGAGTCCCCGCAGAGCATTCAGCCGGTACTCCAGCAGCCGAGCGTAAGCATTGCTCTGGTTTCCACACACCGACCGTAAGCGCTCAGCCAGCTCCGTCGGGTTCTTGGTCTCAAACGTCAGTATCTAAAAGGAGGGGAAAAGTAGGTAATTGAAGAGGTTTCCTTCTTAAGGGGAGAAAATAAAGGATGATTTCGAGATCAGCTGTCCCCTGCGATGGATTCGGGTTGATTTCATGTCTGGGCATGAATAAAGTTACAGCGGAGGCCAAAGATCATGCGAGTGGCAGGAGGCTCTTACTGTTGGCCCAGCCGCTGACACAGAGCTCTCAACTTCCAAGGGTCATGCTAACCCAACAATAATAAAGATCATAAAGAAAAATACATAGCAAAGAACACCTTTCTTTTCAAAGGCTTCCCTCCCCTGGAGCCCTTTCTTTTTGTAATCAAGGTAATTTTGCTGAGAACTTCAAAAGGACAGAGGGAGTGGAGGGTCCCAGGGGTTGGAAACTAACAGGTCCACAATGTTTTGTAGTAGGAATCAAACTCATTCCCTAAAATGAACTCAGAGTCCTGTTATACATTCTCCATCCCCTGGTTTCCACCCCCCTCAATTTTCACAGAAGCACAGAATGATCCTGCTTGGAAAGGAGCTCCCAGAGCCCCGAGTCCAACCATCCTCACCCCAACAAAAACTCTTAATCCCTGAGAGACTGACAGACACAGCCTGACCCCCTCCCTGCTGCCCCTCGAGCAGGGCGGGAAGCACCATGGCTACACGGTTCTTCAACACCTCCAGGCAGGGGGACTCCACCAGGGTCAAGTACAGGAGCACAAGAACTCCCCTTGTCCTGCTGCCCACGCTCTTCCTGACCCAGGCCAGGATCCTGCTGGCATTCTTGGCCACCTGGGCACCCTGCTGGCTCAGATGAAGCCGGCTGTCTCCTAGCACTGTATCACAGTTATCACATTGCACTTAGTGAAACCTTTCATTTTAAAACCTCAAAGTCTCAGCATCATCATTTCAGACAGAAGAAAGAGGCTGGTTTGGCACTTCTAAATAAAACTGGAAACAAAGCTGGCAACAACGGGCAACAACTAAACCACGACAGAAAGAGGCAGACTGATGGGTTAGTATCCAGCTCAGGACTTGAAAGAACCCACAAGTTGATGCAATTTACAGACACAAAACAGCTGAGATCAACAAAGTCACTTAAGCTACAGCAACTTCAAGGTCAGGATTTTCTGATACTCTGGATCCAGTGTCCAAAGGGTCCCTGCCTGCAGGTCGCACTGCCCCGAAGCCACCATCNCTCACTAGGAAGAAGCTGCTTCTTCTCTTGACGTGGAACCTCTTCTGTTCCAGCTGATGCCCGGGGCCCCTTGTCCTAGCATTGGGTACAAAGCATCTGTTGATGCTGCAGGTCTGGTAACGCGGGAAGGACCCACCAGCTCACATCTCAACTGGAAACAAGGAGGAGGAATGGTTATAATAACAAGATCCGATGTGTAACTGCATACAGGGCTGTTTTGTGGGGGTGTTTTTAGCTGCAGGCAGCAGTCATGAAGAACATGAACTAGGTGGTTATGTCTAGTTGTAGAGCAGCTCAATAACCTGCTCCAGGACAAATCACATCTGCTGCTTCTACCAATACCCCTCGTAAAGACAGCGAAACAGCTTTTCAGGACAACACTCACCATCAGAGTCAGCAACAGTTCCCTTTAAAGTAATTCAAGTAATTACACTTGAATTGTGCTGCTGAAAACAAATGAACCTCTTTTAATTAATTTCATCAAAGAGATTAGGAGCATTAAGCCCTAAACCACGTTATTATACACTTAAAATAACTACCTCATGTTTTCGAGACAATAGACCACACAAATGAAAACGGTTAACTCTTTCCTGTTCCACATTCTACTGCGCTGAACTTTCTGGAACTGAACTCAACAGGTGATGGAAACTCAGCTTAGCAATCGCAAGCTGCAGAAAGGGAGGAGTGATGCTTTCGTGTTCCTCAGGTTAGCAGGAGGGTGGATTTCGTGCAATCCTTTATACTGCTCTATGTTTTGAGCCTCTCTTGTGTAAACGCAGACATCGGTATCAAGCATTTGCAGAGCTGCTGATGAAAAGCCTTTCCCCACTCGAGTTTTCTCTCCCATTGATCTCACCGTGTATAATTTGATTTATAAGCACAGTATGGTCTGTCTGGAACTGCTGGGAGAAGTTTGCTTTGGTGTTTCCTAAGGAAACAGGCACTCAGTTTGGTTAATGGAGTATGAAGTAGACCAGATTCTACTGATCCGGGAGACGGTTCCAAAGCGGGGCTTACACCTGAAAACAAACCAACTCAAATCACCTGGATTTCAAACACAGCTTACGCAACCAGCCACAACACATTCAAGGTCATCTGAAGGTCTAAGCAGGCATTTGTACTTAGAGAAACCAGTAGGGTATCAGGAGAAAGGTGTAAGGTCATCTACTACACAGGAGTTGTCAGAAAATGGTGTTCAAATCTGTTTTCCTCAGAGTTGTTTAACTGCCAACAGTTAAGTACTCAGCTACCTCCAACAATGAGAGGCTAGAGGGAATGTTCACAGCGACCAGCAGTGAGAAACCATCTCAAGTGTGACTGAATCCTAAAACCTCCTGCACACCAGGGAACCCTTCTGGTTGTCACTGGTTAGCGAAACAAGCCCCCTCCCTAACGCAGTGCTAATGGCAGAGCTTCACCTGGTCCGTGCTAGACTACACCTCTGGGAAGTCTAAAGGCTTCATAGAGGAATCGCAGCCCTTGCCAAGGTTTCATTGGCACATTGACTACGCTTTTCTCATATCTTCAGGCAAAGCTTGTTATCTAGAAGCTATGTGGAGTCAAGGCAAGTGAAAATAAAATGCAAGAACAAACCTCAACCCCATTTATTCACAAATTCTGAAACAGAGAATACAACTAGCAGTGTTTATAAAAGACTCGGGTGAAGAAAGGGATAGAAAATCCATGCTAAAGTGATTTGTGCCAATGGTGGATCAGAAAGGTCTTCCCATCCCTTCCCCTGGCACATGGCTGTCAGGAACTTGCCATTCTAATCACCTTTTGCCTGAGGCTGCACCTGCTGAAAGAGGGTTTCTTCAGGCTATAGAAGCTGGTGTGCTCTGCCAGATGTCCCTCCATAAACCCCCCAGCCAAATCTAATCCTTCTCCCTTAAATTAGTTGGTTCTCTCCCTATCCAGAAGATCTGCCCATTCTTCTAGTTAAAATAAGCACCGATTCATCTCCCCGCAGAGTACGCATCTGTTCTCTCCCGCAGTTGCCTGAACTCAACTATTCCTCATCCAGCAAGAGGTAAAACTCCCTTCTGCCCTGCCTGCCTCCTTCCCACCTCACAATTCACAATTAACTTTGATTTAGGACAGATTTCCAACTCCTTTCTCAGTGGTTCTGGGCACCTTGACTTGCTATTGGCAGAGGACTTGATAAAACAGAGGACCAAAGCCCAGCACACGGCCCGATCCATCAGTTCACAGCAGCAGTCGAGGATTAAACAGAATCCACGAGGATGAGAAGGATGTGACAATTGTGTTGCCTCATCACAAAATTACCCAAGTAGCTCCTTACATCTCAAAAGAGAATCTCTAGCAGAAATAGCAGCTCAACAGTAGCACCATCGAGCTACAAACACAAACATATGCCTGAGAACAAGAATAAAATGGGAATGATTATATTCAGAATTAGCAGAAGATAACCAGCCAAGCTGCAAAAGCCTGCGGATTCCTACTCTATCAAAACAAGGAGATTAGAAAAATCAAGATCCTCAGTCATCGCTGAAATAACATCATTTTCCAACAACAAACGCAAAGAGAATCGAGAGCAAGCGTCTGTCTCCCTGACGCAGTGGTGTTAAAGGAGTCTGTCTTCTGCTCTTAGAGAAGACATCACCATTTTCCTTAGGAACCAAACATTCTTCATAATAGAAACGTAAAGATTTAAAGAAGAATTTCTAAAGAACAGAAACTAGGTAGGAAAAGTTTAATTCTAATAGAACCAAGTCATTCCACTACAAAGTCAAGTGGGAAAGCCCAAAAACCTAAGCTTTTCAGAGAGATGGTCTTGCATTTCAAAGCAAGAAGTTACAGGGAATCTCAGTCAGTCAGTGAAAAGTTTCATCATGTTTTCATTTTCACGGAATCATTCCGGTTGGGAAGGACCCTTGGGATAATCAAGTCCAACCATCAACCCTCACCCTGCAAAATTCACCCTTACATCAGAACCCTCACTGCCTCGATCCTTAAACACCTCCCGGGATGGCAACCCAAGGCCTTCCCTGGCCAGGCTGTCCCAGTGCCCGAGCGCTCTGTTTGCAGTGTCTTGTCTTTAAATACTCAAATCTGTGATAATAAATATTTTAATTAGGAAACAGCCGATCGAAAGCTCCAGGTTTTGACCTGTTCCACCCCCCTAAATGGCTTTAACCAGAGGCTTCTTCCCGTTAAACGATGTTGTGCCCACACTGCCCCGGAAAGCAGTGACTGGCAGCTACCAGAGGGTAAAGCTTTCCTCTGCTGATATGGGATGTGCTGCGCTTCAGACTGATCTGCAGGAAGAGTTTTAGCCTGAGGGTTTATGACCACATGAAGTAAAATTAACAGCAAGCTGCCAAGACAAGGCAGCTTTGTCCCCTGGCTAAAATTCCTGCCCCCTCGTCCTCTCCTGGGTGCCTGGACAGGGGTTTCATTCTAATCCATGGGGAATTGATGAGCGATGAAGCTGCTCTCAGACTCACAGAATTACTGAGGCTGGAAAAGGCATCAGAGATCATCCAGCCCAGCCTGTGACCTAACATCACCACAATAAACTAGACCAGGGCACTCAGGGCTACAGCCAGGCTGTCCTTCAACACCTCCAGACACAGGGACTCCCCCACTGCCCTGGGCAGTCCAGTCCAGGCTCTGAGCACCCTTTCCCTGAGGAAGGGCTTCCTGACAGCCAACCTCACCCTCCCCTGGCAGCTTCAGGTGCTGGTTGCCTGGGACAAGAGCCCAACTCCCACCTGTTTATAACTTCCCTTCAGGGAGTTGGAGAGAAGAGAAGCTCCCCCAAGTCTCCTCTTCTCCAGGCTGAACCCCCCCAGCTCCCTCAGCCTCTCCTCATCAGCCTCTCCCTCCAGTCCCTTCCCCAGCCTCCTTGCTTCTCTGCACCCACTCCAGCCCCTCCATCTCTTTCTTACAGTGAGGGGCCCAGCGCTGCCCCCAGGACTCGAGGGGAAGCCTCCCCAGTGCCCAGTCCAGGGAAACAATGACATCCCCAGTCCAGCTGGCTGATCCAAGCCACCAGGGCACCCTGCTGGCTCATATTTAGCCCGCTCTCAAAGGTGTCTTTTCTCCTGAAGTTGGTATTGCAAGTGAAAGCCTTTAAGTCTCCAAACCAGCATTTAATTCTTCCTCTCTATGATTGCACTGGCTGAGCTTCACACATCAAGGTAGCAGCTTCTCCAAGACGGTGGTGCATTGCCAGTATCAATTACATCCGTAATACCCCCCCGGAGTATTAAACGAGTAGCAGTCCCAGCTGACAGATGCAAGAAACCCTACAGAAAAGCAGACACAACCTCACCAGCTTCAACAGCAGCATGGAAAAAACTCACTTCTTCACTTCTAACACCACCTCAGAGCTATGGGGTCATTCTTCTGGCACCCCAGAGGGAACACACAGGGAGTGTCACTGGTTTAACTGGTTCTTTTGTTTTCATGGTGTCCTAACAATTGAAATACACCCCAGGATTTCCCATAGGCACACTCCTGGGGCTCCCACTTTCCGCTGCTCTACTGGGCAACAGCTTTTCTGCTTAAAGCAGCTTCTGCAGACCCACAGAAGGAAGTTCCCTCGGTGCCAACACTGCTTTCATTTCTTTCCAAACATTTCTCCAACCCTCTCTAAGGCTTTTTGTTTGATACCCCCACGTGTAAAATAAACACACACAAAACCACGTTCATCCTGGTGCTTTAGGTCTTGAAGCTGCGCAGGTTCTCTGCAGCTGCTGCCCACTCCACACTGTCCCTTTTTTAGGCTGCACTTGAGACCCACAAGTTTTAAGATTGCTCTGATTTTTTCCGCTCCGAGACATTTTAACAGTGTCACCCGGTCCCACGCCTCTCCCGATTCATAAACCCGCACACGGCAGCACAGATCTGAACGACTCAGCTAAAAGCAGGAGCTATTTTCCCTTGTGAAAGCATTAGAAACCTAATTACTCGCTGGGAAGCTCCGTTATCTCTTGGTGCACACGCAATATTGTACCCAACAATGGTTTTCTGTAACTGTAGGAATCTATCAAATAACCTCGATACCCGAGATGAATTGCAGAGCAGAGGCAAGCTGCGAGCTCACAGCACAAAATGCTAAGAGAGAAAGGCTCGCTTCCTTATTTCTTCATCCCAATATGTCTCTGGCTCTTATTTAAGCAGTAGGGAACGGCATCTGTGAAAGGTAAAGTAAAAATCTTTGTCCTTTAAGCATCTGAGAGGGCAGATCACTGAACTCATCAGCTGCAGTCGATAATAAAACCCCCTCTGTTTGGGAAACATCTCTGAGGAATCAACTTTTGGAAGGATTTTTCTAGTGTTTCTCGATTAGGATAATGAAATCTTGAAAAAGCAAGAGGCAAGAGGCATGGCGGGGCATCCAGCACAAGTTAGGTCACTCTATGAAAACTAGTGATACTGACAGCAGCTCTAGAGGCAACTAAATCACCCTGTATTAGCAGTTGACTCAACTATCTAACAAAAGTTGGCTCAAAAGGAGAGCAATCAAGTTGCAGAGTCACAGGTTAGTGGGTTGGAAGGGACCTCAGGGATCATCTAGTCCAGCCTCTTAAAGCAGGATACAGTTGAAATGAGCTGGCCCAGAACCCTATCCAGCTGAGCCTCGAAAATGTCTACAGTTGAGCAATCCATCACTTCCCTTGGACGACCATTCCACTGGCTAACAAGTCTCAGCATGAACAACTTTCCTTTCAAATCCAGTGGGAATCTCTCCTGGAGCAACTCGTAACCACTGCCCTTGGCCTTTCTACAGGACTTCTTGTGAAAAGGGAGTCTCCATCTTCTTCGTAGCCACGGTTGATGGATTGGAACATCACAATAAGGTTCCCCCCTAAGCTTTCCCTTCTCAAGGATGAACAGTCCCCTCAAATGGCAAAGGAGAGACTTAGCGATGCCTGAAAGCAACTGCCCACGGCAGGTCACCCTCCTGTGCAGAACCAACTGCAAACACTAGTTAACCTGGCACTACTCTGAAGGCTGAAACACTGCGAGAGAGGAGTACTGGAGCACGTGAAAAAGAAAAGGAGGCAAAAGGCAGGACTGGGTACGCCTGATGTAGATGCTTGGATCAGCAGTTCCCAAGCCAGAGGCCTTAACTTCAGGAGGGGTCATTCACGTTGGAAAAAAGTCAACTAATTATTTAGGCTTGGAGATAGAAGTAAGGTCACAACCAGAAAGATCTGGGAAGCACTGACCTAGATAACTGCGGAGATCTCTCCTTGAGCAGTCAGGGAAAAGGGACAGAACGTTTCTTCCAGTTCATGGAGGAAAACGGGTGAAAGTTTCAAGTTCTCTGGATACATCCAGGTCTGAATCATTTGGACTCAAAGCACAGGTTAGTCACAGGACAGGGACACGCTGGTCAAACAGCGCTGGGCTGCAGCTCTTCACTTGTGCCGACAGGGCCAGCCCAGGCCACGCTGGGGGGAGAGAGAAGGGAAGCACCTTTTCTGCAATATTAGGTGGTTTGTTTTACCCTCACAGTTGATTTAACTAACACATCTGCAGTGCAGAGCAACAGCTGCCCAGGGACATCTCACTTGTACTCTGTCCTACAAGAACAGAGCTTGACAAGAGTCTTATCATCAGAAGAGGATGAGGTAGAGGATCCAGACAGCTGTGAGGCAAGAGCTTCACTTGTAGCTTCACAGGAGGAAGTTCTTCACGATGAGGGTGCCAAGGCACTGGATCAGGTTGCCCAGGGAGATTGTGGCTGCCCCAATCCCTGGCAGTGTTCAAGGCCAGATTGGCTGGGGCCTTGGGCACCCTGGTCTAGTGGAGGGTGTCCTTGTTCACAGCAGAGGGGTTGGAACTACACGATCTTTAAGGCTCCTTCCAACCTCAGATCCTATGAATCTACAGATATAAAAAAAGACATTAAAACTCGGGTATTTTGAACTCTTCCACGCTGTGCTGGGGAGCAGCAAGAACCCAAATGGCTATTATTAGCCTGTTATGTAAAACAGGGTGATTCCAAGTGACGTGGAGCTTCATGTGAGTTGCTCTAGTCGCTAGTGTGACTGTACACTGAAGATTTGTCTTTCTTCCCATTTCAATCTTCATAGAAAACCTAGACCCTATCTATCACCAGATTGCTGAAAAACTGCTGGTACTGAAAACAAAACCAAGGACAAAGCCACAAACACGGAATTCAGAAAGAAAGACCTTCACAAACAGAAGGACGGCAACAGTGACGTTGCCCAGAGACAAGCAAAAGCCTTTTCACTGTATGGAGGTCGATGCGAATGACTACTACAGGGTACTGTCCTTCCAGAGGTACTAGGTTCACGCTTCCACTGCTATTGCTGCTGCTCTCATACGTCTCAGCGGGTTGACTCTGGTGTCAACTACCTTGCCCTGCTCCTGGGAGTTACTGTCCCTGTGGAGGATGCTTGATCGGGAGGATCCTGGAAGGGCTGCCGTTTCCACTGTGGCACATTAAAGACCAGCAGCTCATCTTCCATTAGGCTGTCCCCCCCGTGCAGGCACCACCACCCAGGGCAGAGATCGGACAAAATGTCACGGTCACAGCTTCAGCTGTTAGTCACGCAAGGTTGGCTGCAAGGAGCACAAGACTTTGCACTTTGAAAGTCATTTCCCTGCACGAAAGCCTTTAAAAACCAAGGTGCAAAGGCTGGGGTAACCGCTGACTAAGCTGCGTCTCCTCTGACTACAACAGTTTGTTGGGAATGCCATCCGAGGAGCTGCTTTTATAGGCACATCATTACAAGTTTGATCAAACACGTTAAAAATAGGACCCTCCTTCTTTTAGGGCAATAGAAACCCTTTGTCAATGAGCTGACAGCTTAAAAAGTTGGTGGACATCAAAAATAAAAACGAAACAGCCCCCTCCGACTACTTAAAGCTAAAGATACTGAGAGAAGAAGTTACCTTCACGTGGAAGAGAAGGTTAAGGCTTTTACAACCTATCATTAAGGAGGGGAAAAAATTGAATTAAAGATAAAAATTCCTAGAATGGTTCAGGTTGGAAGGGAACTCAAAAGATCATCCAGTTACAACCCCCCTGCCAGGAGAAGGGACACCCCCTACTAGACCAGGGTGCTCAAGGCCCCAGCCAATCTGGCCTTGAACACTGCCAGGGAGATGGAGGGCAGCCACAGCCTCCCTGGGCAACCTGGTCCAGGGTCTCAGCACCTTCATGGTGAAGAACTTCCTCCTGACTTCCAGTCTAAACTTCCCCTCTTCCAGCTGGAAACCATTCCCCCTGCTCCTACCACCCCAAGCCCTTGCAAACAGCCCCTCCCCAGCTTCCCTTTAGCCCTAGGACCTTTCAGGTCCTAGAAGGCCTCTCCAAGATCTCCCTGGAGTCTCCTCTTCTCCAGGCTGAACAGCCCCAGCTCTCCCAGCCTGTCCTCATAGGAGAGGCGCTCCAGCCCTCCAATCATCCTCGTTGCCCTGCTCTAGACAGGTTCCAACAGCTCAATCTCCTTCCTGCGTTGGGGGCTGCAGAACTGGACGCAGTACTCCAGATAAATGCTTATTTTTTATATAGACCTACGTGGGCATCAGTTGTCTGGGAGTCAAAACTGAGTAATAAATTCTTAGAAGACTTTCTCAGCTGAATACCAGAACCACCATCACTTTCTTCCCTTCACCTTTCTCCTCATAAACAGGCAAAACCTCTGAACAGGGGACACACTTGCAAATGAAATGACATAACTCACCAGTAAGCTCTTTCAAGGGATATTTCAGCACACCAAACCAGAATTATATTCTAAAATACCCATTTTTGTCTGCATTTATTAACTGAGGGTGAAATATCAGCAATGCCATCAGGGTTCTGACCACCAGCAATGAAGCACAAGAAGTGAATTAAAGAAGTTTGCAAATCAAAGCAGCAGCTGCGGCATCTCCTGCCCTTGACCAACACCACAGCCCAAGATCTAACGCATCTGGAATCTTGTGGCCAGTGCTGGGCCCCTCAGTGCCAGAAGGACATAGAGCTCCTGGAGAGAGTCCAGTGCAGAGCCACAGGGGTGATGGAGGGAGGGGAGCAGCTCCCNCCTTCTCTGGAGACGTTTCAAACCCTTCTGGGCTGTTCCTGTGCCCCTGGATCTACGGGCTCCTGCTGTGACAGGGGGATTGGACTGGATCCTCTTTCAAAGTCCTTTCCAACCCTTGACACTGTGATTCTGTGAAGAGATTTCTATTTGGACCATTCTCAAATGTATTTATTGCCCTGCAAGCAGGAGCAGCAGTAGCACAGACGAGCTGTTCAGTGCAGTACTGGACAGTGTGGCCACACATGCACCCACTCCAACAAAATGGCTCCTCAAAGCCACTCCAGTTCACCAAGGCAGCCCTTCACCTACACAAAATCAGCTTTAAAAAAGCAAAGAAAAGGTATAAATGAGATAACATAAACACAATCATCTACCCTTCCCTCCAAATGCCCCAAACACCAACAGTTTACAACCAAGACCTGAAGACTAGGTTACTGCAGTCATCAATTGTTTTTTTGTGTGGAAGGAAATAAACACTTTATTATTTCAATCTAGAGCCTGAGGTGGCAGAATGAGCACCACAGCAAAGTCTTAATTATTTATTTAAACTTTCTCACTGCAAAGACACACACCAGGAAACGAAAAACCAACCCAAAATCTTCAGAAGCAGAAACATTTCTGTGAATTGGTGGCGCTGGATCGCTGAAACATCATATAAACCCATAAAGGATAAGATACTGCAACAACTAATCCCACCCCAACCTCCCCCAAACCATTATAGTTCCACAGCACTAACATCCAGAGCTGAGGAGTGAAGCTGTGAGGCAAGTTTCACGCCGGGTCTGGCTTGCAAGATGTTAAAAATAAGGTTTGGATTGGTTTTTAAAGGATCCTCTCCTTTAACACGAGACAACGTCGTATTTTTTCTAAGACACATACTAAGACTCGATGCTGCTTCTAGAATTGTGTGATAGAAGGGAAGTATTTTCTCGACTACCAGCTGCACCGAGTGCCAGAGCGGCCTCTGATCACGAGAGAGCATCATTCCATGTGTCTAAGCAGCGAGATAAGTCATCCACCTTAAAAAAAGGTCTATCTTTTCCTGTTCATGAGCTATCTGCCAACATCTATCTCATGGGATTCAGCTACTGCTCCCATCCCGATCCCCTGGGCCACACCATGCAGCTGAGAAAACGCACGCTCAGCAGAAAAATACCTTCCCTCAGATAAAGCTGTGGGAAGTTTTCAGGAAGCCCACAACGATTTCACGTCACACAGCGAACGATGACATCGTCAGAGCCACCAGCCGGGCTGGTGGGTTCTTCTCAGCAACACCCCAGTCAGCAGCCAAAGCCTCGCTGAAGGGTTTTGCGGCCTAAACGCCCGTGACCTAACATAGCACACAGCTCCAGCTCCTGCTTGCAGATCGCCTCTCCGCTCGCACCACTCGCAGCTCCACTGACAAAGACCCTGTGTCATTGCGAGCCACACTGCTGGGGAAGAGGGCGGGGTGAAAGAAGAGAAGGAAGGCAGCCAGGAAAGGGGAAAGGAAAAAAAAAAAGAGGAATAGGAAAACGCAGCCTCCAAAACAGATGCAACCTACGAGCGGTGACATTCAGTCCTTCGCTGTCTCCTCCTACGATAAAAGAGCTGCTCCGTCCGCCTGCAGCCGAAAGCACCAGCAGGTTTTGAGAAGGTGGAATGAAAAAGCTCAGCTTGATCTCCTGGCTCCTTAATAACCATCCCTGTCAGCATCCTAAACAAAACACCCGGACACCCGCGTAGCCACAGCATCGTGATGAATTACTGTGTGAAAGCAACAGCTAAAAGGTACAAAAGCCGATATAAAAAATAAACGAGCCCCAAGCCACTCCGAAATACATCTGCTGACCCCGCTGGTTCAGAACAAGGAGGTGGCAGCACGACTTCACCCTCCATCTTCACCAGTGCCTCAGCGCCCTCCTGCCCAGCAACACTTTCACCGTTATTTGAAAGAAATCAATTGGATTGATGTGGATAAATTAGATTGATTTAAACCTTGAGCCTCAAGAGCAGAGGCTCCACGATCCTCCCCCCCATCTTCCATCCTGCATCTCCATCCCCACCCTCCCCATGTCCTCCCCTCCATCATCCTTCTCCCTCAGGCCTCAGGGCTACTGTCACACATCCCTCTTCACCCCTCCGCCTTAGACCGGTGGTCCCTCACCTCCAGCTCGGTGTCTCCAGGCTCGGTCACCCCGATGATCTCGCTGGGCAGCTCGGCCAGGTCGGTGACCCGGATCAGCCCGTCGTGCAGGAAGATGGTCTCCTCCTTCACCGACA
>VZRI01002415.1:43050-61223 GCA_013397515.1 Upupa epops | reverse complement strand
ACCCTGAGGGGAGAAACTTGAGGGGAGAACCCTGAGGAGAGAACCCTGAGGGGAGAAACTTGAGGGGAGAACCCTGAGGGGAGAACCCTGAGGGGAGGCCGCCTCAGCATCTGGTCCCACTCCCCTCAGCTTCTTGCCCCCTCAGCAATGGCCACTCTTCCTCTTCACCCCAAGGCCACTTTCCTCAGCCCAGTGCTGCTCCCTCAGGGCTGTACCCCAAGGGTGAGGCTGTTCCCCTCAAGAGTTTCCCTCTCTTGGTTACTCAAGGCCCTTCTGAAACTGCCTTTTTCCCCTCAAGGGTTGATCTCTCACAGTGCTTCGGGTTCTCTACAGGGTAGTTTTGCCCCTTCCAGCACCTCTGGTCACCACCGCTTTGTCTGCCTTCTTATTCTTCCAGATCTCCCTTTATCACCTGGAAGGAATCCTGTCAACCCTCTTAAGGAACCTTTTCCCCAAGCAAAGAGGTATGTCCTTTCAAATCCATACCCCCAGGCTTATCTGTGTAATGAGAGTGCTGAAGGGCATGAAGCAGGTTCTCAACACCATAGCGCATGTGGGGGGAAAAAAGCAGATTCAAAGAAAAATCGACCCTTCTTCTCTCTTCCAGTCTCTCTTTTGGGCACTGTTGTGTAACTGGCTCTGTTTCCCAGTCTCATTGCACACTCGGTTGCCTCAGACCTCCATCAGAGCCCATTCACTGCCAGCTATACCCAGCAGTTCAGCAAGGCATGTGCTTGTGAGACAGATCACGCTAATGAGAAATACGTGATGCTATATCTTAAATCCTCCTAGTGTGTCATGATGAGTGTTCGCACGATCATGTTGTCCGGCTTTGAGATCATGTAGGGTTCGGGTGGGTTCATGCAAGCAGTTGTTTACCTGTGTGACAGCTCCCTCCGCTCTATTTTGTAGGATATCACTGCCATTCATGTAGGAGAACAGAAAAGTCTCCAGGCTTGGTTTTAATATAGAAATATTTGTCTCTGTGCTGAAGAGTTTTTGAACAGGGTGAGTACAAATTGTTGGTATCAAAGGTTTAGTGAGGATGGGACCATTCATGGGCAGCTGTTATATTTGGTCAAGGCATGACACGGAGAATAACGGCTGCAGACAGGCATATCCAGAGATATGAAATCCACCCTGATCCTCCCGTGGGAGCCCTCTTGGTGCTCAAAAGAGCAAAAATGCCAAGATTGGAAGATTTTATGGCAGGTGGCTTCTGGCAGTTGAGATAAAGCTGCTCTCGCAAGGTGTCCTTGGAGGAATGGGGAAGCTGCTGAGGTTAGATTAGTCACAATATTTCACTGCGAGATAGTGCCTGGTGTTATTGTTTTGTTACCTGAGTAGGAGTTTGCCATTGTTTCCATTCATTCCCATGAGGCAGGAATAGAGGAAGAGAAACGCAGAGCACGTCTACACTTTGCAGTGGCAGTAACACCCCAAAAAAGTTCCTCCTTAGGTTTTGCAGTACTCTTGTTGTGCTGGTTGAGTATCGTCCTCAAAACTGATGCAAACAGCAGAGCTGGAAGTAAAACAGGATGTTCACAAGCAGAACTCCCGCCAGGAAGGCTTGCTGCTGTGAGAAGAAGTGCAGTGTTTTCTAGATGTGGTTGAGGTTTGGTTGCATCTGTTACCCCAAACTCTGCGTTCTTTTGCCTGATGTGCAACAGCCGTGTTGATAACACTAGGAGCCGAGGGATTCCTTCAGTGTAGGTTTGCTGCACCAAGCTGGGAGTTCAGTGCTCACCCACCAAGTCAGCTTCCTGGGTTGTGAAAGCATTTGTTCATTTATACAAACCCAGTTATCATCATGGATATATTCAGTAGTTATCACGTTTCTACTGGTGATGACAACTTCAGTCCTACAGCTAACTGGCAACGTAATTCCTCACTTTGAATGAAGGTAACAGTGGTACCTAATTTCTACTTCACATGCTCAGCAGAGGGGGGCCCTCATCTGGGTCAGAGTCTGTTTGACCTGTAGATGTGATTTTTAGTATTATAATGAGGATGGTTCAGCCAGGGGACACAGACCCTGCGTTATCTTGTGACAGGCTCGTGATTAACGTCTTCTTTGAGCCCTAATTGCCAGGGTAGGAGTCAAACCATCCCTTCTGCTGTTTAGGGAGGATTAAGTGTCTTTCAGCAAAAATGCCTCAAGCCCCAACAGATAATTTTACGTTACAGGAATCAGCCTTGACCTTCAGAGGTTTCAGAGGCTGGGTAACCCCCCACGCTTAAAAGTTCTTTGTCTCCAGCTCTCACATGCTCTGTCTAAGGCCTTCTGCACTGCTTCTTCCCAGAGGAAGGTGGTTGTCACAGTAAGCTCCCAGATGGAGAGTCAGGGTTTGGTATAGCTGTCGAATCAATCCGCTAATTACTTTGAAATACAAACCATGGCCTCTGTTTGAGCTGACTCAGAGCTGAAACAGGAGTGTGTGACTGTGAGTACGTTCCAGGCAGCCTGAGGACCTTTTCACTGACCGAGGTGTGTGGCTCAATGACACAGAGGCCAGAGGCTAGGCTTTGTCATTTTGCTAGGGGCTGGTGAACAATTTCTCACCTCAAGGACCCTGATACATATATTTTTGCCTGGTGAGTAACCTGAGCTGCCCCTGAGTGAGAAACAGGGCACTCTATCCATGAGCTGGAGATGGTGCAGATGGTTTAGAAACTCCTTTCAGCTGTATGTGTGTGAAGAGACCCCAAGCTAAGCAGGGGGGGCTATTTTAGCCTTTTACCTTTATTTATTTGCTTCTTTGGAGTTCTCCTGGATTGTACTGATTTGATAACTCATTGATGTGAATAAATTAGTGAATAAATAAGTTACAAACCAGTGATTGTGTTAATCTAACCCATAGAGCTGAGGAGCGTTGTCCTGCCCTGCCTCAGAGCAAGTAACTACAATAACAAATGTAAGATTTACTAAATCAATTATTTCCTGCCTCTCAGCAATCAACTGTTTGTTGTACAATCTGTCAGGTTACATGGCACGCAGTGCTGGCACAGCTTTCTACGTGAAACTTTCTGTATTTTCAGTAACAAATTCAGCAAATACAGTGCAGTTTGCCTGGCATCTGCTGCAGAAAGTGTTGTATAATAGGAAAAATCCCCGTATTATTTTTGTTCTGCCTGTCACTAGAAAACGTCAGGTGCTGTAGCGCTCAGAGGTGTACGAAGAAGTCTTGTACTACATTAGGGGAAGTGGTGTGACTTAAAAACATAAGCCAAAATAACTCTGTGTCACAAATCATCAAGTAAATAAGCTGAAAACAGAATAACCCACTTCTTTTTTCTTGTTTTCTGAGCTGCTGGGAGTGTGGTTGCACCTGCTTCTGGTGGCCACGTTCTAGAGGAGCTTCTTCACGTGCAGCTCCTGCAGCAGAAAGTGCTGGTCTGTTCATCTCAGTTAACTGAATCACACAGAACCACAGACTCATTCAGGTTAGAAAAGACCCTTTGGATCATTGAGTCCATCATTAACCCTACTCCACAAGTTCACCCCTAGCACCACATCTAAGTGACTCTGGGACACATCCGGAGGGGATGGAGACTCAACCTCTTCCCTGGGCAGCCTCTTCCAGTGCTTGACCACTCTTTCTGTGAAGAACTCTCTCCTGATGTCCAGTCTAACCCCCGCCCTGTTTCAGCCTGAAGCCCTTCCTTCTGGTTCTGTTGCTAATGACCTGTGAGAAGAGACCAGCACCAACCTCTCTGCAGTGTCCTTTCAGGTAGTTGCAGAGAGGGATGAGGTCTCCCCTTAGTCTTCTCTTCCTCAAACTAGACAGCTCCTTCAGTCGCTCCTCTATTCTTAGCCAAAACTCATCCCTTTGAGCTGAAAATGGAGATTCATTCCTCAGGCTTCCAGTTGACCGTTTGTCAGGGAATTTCAGGGACCGTTGTCTTGCTCTCCAGTTTCCTTTGCTATGAACAGATCTAACATATGGTGGAAATTCTCTTCATCCAAAGGCTTTGCTGCACATCTTTCTGTTCACTTAGAAATGGCAGCTTCAGTTTTAATGACCGTCCTGACACGGAGAGACGTGTGAAACAGAAGAAATAGTTGCTATTTTTGTGTGGTCTGAGATAACCAGACTTCCAGCCCCTGAATCCTGGCTCCTCTGCCTAGTACATGTTATTTACAGAGCACCAGTGCCATCATTAATAAAGGAGTGCTGGCATTTCTTGGCGCACTAACTGTGATTCAAAAAATACAGTGTCTTTTTTCTCTTAGAGAGGACTGAAGTGGAAATGCAAATAAATCAGTATTTGACAGAGAAGAAAGAACACACCAGGCAAATATGGAAAGGGTGGGGGTCAGGAGGAAGGAGCAGGACAAAAGGCAACAGGTTTCAGCTGGAACAGAGGAGGTTCCACATCAAGAGGAGAAGCAGCTTCTTCCTGGTGAGGGTGCCCGAGCCCTGGCAGGGGCTGCCCAGGGAGGTTGTGGAGTCTCCTTCTCTGTAGATATTGAAACCTGTTTGACCTGTTCCTGTGCCCCTGGATCTAGGGGCTCCTGCTGTGGCAGGAGGACTGGACTGGATGCTCTTTTGAGGTCCCTTCCAATCCCTAACACTCTGGGATTCTGTGAAATAAAACAGTTTCAAACTTTGGAGATGCCTTTTAATTGTGAGGGATGCATACTTACATTGCTCTCATCTTAGCAATAATTTCAGAAGGAGGCTTGAGAAAGGAAGAACAAGTAAAAAAAGCGACTTTTATTAAAATTAACTGAGACAATTTTATAATAGGAAACGTGAGTATGAATCACCTACCTCGCAAACGTAACCTGTGTTAGATTGGCCCTGCAACAAATGTAAATCGTGGGGTCATAATTAACAACAAAGCCGGAATGCTTTCTTAGAGCCAATCAAACCCTCTCCCGTCACCCAGCAGTGACGGCACTAATTGTGACTTGGCCCATCCTGAGCGACAGAAACGCCGCCTGCGATCTCCTGCACTGTTGAACTGTCACTGCAATCAGGCGGTTTCCTAATGCCTAATGAACTCGTGCTACTGTACTGCAAGCTTTTTCATCTTTCTTCACCTTTTGTAGACACAGTGAACAGTTTATTTCCTTCCTCTTCACGTGTGACCACAGGCTGTGACCACAATTCCTTTCTCTGTGTTAAATAATCTCCATTCTTTCCAAGGTTCTCTGTAGGCCAGGAAATCCAATTGTTCCTCGGCTCTTTGGGATTGCCTCCAGCTTCTCCACGTCTTTCTTGAGCTTCTGGTCCTTGAGATGGAGTTTTAGCAGTGTGAAATTGGCTGGAGAGATTCACAGAATGGTTCAGGCTGGAAGGGACCTTGGATCCAGTTCCAACCTCCCTGCCATGAGCAAGGACACCCCCCACTAGACCAGGGTGCTCAAGGCCCCAGCCAGTCTGGCCTTGAACACTGCCAGGGAGCTGGGGGACAGCCACAACCTCCCTGGGCAACCTGGTCCAGGGTCTCAGCACCCTCCTGGTGAAGAGCTTCCTCCTGACTTCCAGTCTCAACCTCCCCTCTTCCAGCTGGAAACCATTCCCCCTGCTCCTACCACTCCAATCCTTTGGAAACAGCCCCTCCCCAGCTCTCCTGGAGCCCCCTTCAGGGACTGCAAGGCCACTCTAAGATCTCCCCAGAGTCTCCTCTTCTCCAGGCTGCACAACCCCAACTCTCTCAGCCTGTCCCCATAGCAGAGGTGCTCCAGCCCTCTACTCATCCTTGTGGCCCTGCTCTGGACACGTTCCCACAGCTCAATCTCCTTCCTGTGTGGGGGCTCCAGAACTGGACGCAGTACTGGACCCAGATGGGGTCTTAGGAGAGCAGAAAAGAGCTCTCTGTGCCTTCTGTGGAATATTCCTGTTAAGTGTCTCAGCATCATCTTTGCTTTCTCTGCAGCTCTATGATCTTGTTGACTCATACTGGACTTGTAAATAAAAAAACCCAGGTTTTAGATGATATTTGTGGTGTTTCAGAGGCAGAAACAAAGAGGAGTGACGCTTAGTGTCCCTCTCAGCAATCTTACATCTCAGTTTTCTTATTCAAGCATTTCAGCCTGTTATGGAGGGAAGGATTTAATCGCTGCCCATCAGTGAGGAAGAGTAGTTGGGAGCCGAGCGGATCTCTCAGTGGTTGTCCTGAATTTCTGAATCTCTAATGTCTCAGAAGACTCGTTATTAGTACCCAAAAATAGGTAGGTTTTAAATACAGCTATTCGCTACTGGCTTCAAATTCAACCTCCCTGAAAACTGCTGCAGTAAAACCGGGGGGAAAAATAAATGCATAAAATAAAGTCTGCTACAATATCCTGCTCAAAATACAGGGTGGATTTCTAGAAACCCATGCAAATTATTACCAGGTCTGCATGATATGTTCCTCCTTTCTGTGTTTCTTCTCTCCGAGGGAAGGAGGTGCTAGCTGTCTGTGTTCAAACTGGTAAATAACAGTAGTGCAAACAGTCTTTTTTGCTATTTTCTTATTTTTTTGGAAGGGTATTTAAAACCCAGATCAAGCTCCTTGTTCAGCCTGGAGAAGAGGAGGCTCCCAGGTGACCTTAGAGCAGCTTTCCAATCTCTGAAGGGGGCTACAAGAGAGCTGGGGGAGGGCTTTTGACCTGGGTGGTAGTGAGAGGACAAGGGGAAAGAGTTCCAGCCTTGAAGAGAGGAGATGGAGGTTGGACATGAGGAAACAAGGTCCCTTCCAGTCCTGGTCAGTCTATGGTTCTCTGATTCTAGAAAGTGTTTCTCAGGGTTTGTAATGTTAAGTTGACAAAATCCTTAGTCCCTTGAGGATCCTTCCATGAAAGAGAGGAGGGCTGTTTGGCATAGAGGTGGGCTTGATGCTTGACACAAATCCAGAGTGAATCTTCAATCACTACTGTCTCCAGCTTCACTTTTACCCCAACTTTCACATGAAGCTTTATTGAAGACTCTTGGGGAATAAAGAAAGGAGTCAATAGCTGGTTTTCTATTAGACTGTCAAGAAAGAATTTGGGGGGTTACATTTATATTTCAATCATTTCCTCTAATTTCCCAAGCGAATTGGTTGAAATACTAATCCTGCAAGAATTATCCATTGATAACAATAAATCCTTCCAGTTCCTGACACGGAACATGCAGACTTTTGTTTTTCCTTGTGGAGGCATCGCTTTATTACTCAAAGATGTCCTTTCTTCCAAGGCAGCCATCTAAAATGACCCTTTTTATTTCACTGTGTTAAGAGACCTCAGCTTTAATGTCAGGAAAAGCAGCGTAAGTCTCACTTGATTCACAGCCCTGCAGCATCATTTTAAGTCTCTGGGAGTTAAAAACTTAGAATGAATCAGTTAAACATGTTAAAGCCCTCTCATCTTTAAATGAAATCTATTTCCCTCCTTAATATCAAACAGTTTAAAGAAAGATTATGATGTAAAGCCACGCACACAACATCACTCAGAAAACCAGATCCATTAACCTCTGTTCACACTGCTGTCCCAGCACAGGGCAAACAGGATGTGACCTCGCTGGCCAGGACTCCTGCAGGAGGTGGATGCAGTGATCTGCATTGTTTTGTCTCTGATTCATTAGACTCCCAGGAACTGGCATTCAGCGCTGAGCCATGTTATCATCTGCCTTCCTGGAGGAGGATGAGGCTTGGGAACATGACACAGGGCAATTAGTAGCTGCCCCTGGTTAACTAGCCAGCTAATTAGCTATCTGACCAGCTTCATTGTGTGAGCTGGGGTTCATCTTACTTCATACTGTGGCATGATCTAGATGTTAGGTTTACTTGGTTTAGCTGGATTTAGGTTGGACTTTAAGGTCTTCTCCAGCCTTGTCAATACTGTGATACTGATCAAAAGCTGGAAAGAATGAGAGCTGTGCTCTGCCAAAATCAAACCCCCGAGAAGAACAAGCTCTCTTCCCATAGTGTCTGCCCCTACCCTTTCTCAAAGATGTTTAATTCCAACCAGAATAAGGATCCCAATTGGAACAAAACTCATATTATATCAGAACTGTGCCTCTTGCCTAAATATCTGCGTCAGGCTTCAGACTTGTCCTGCTGAGTAATCACCAGCCTAGCCCAAACAGACTCAAGACTCTTCTGACACGGGAGTCTAATTTCATTCCTACATCTCAGTCTAAATCCATCACAGGGTGAGGTTAGGAATATTTTGACGTTCGCTGTTGGAAATACATGTGATAAATACCACAAAATGAAAAGTCTGAATAGCTGAGTGGGTGGAAGGCAGGGATTACTCTGAATTTGTCTATACTGCTTTATTTTTTCTTATTATCTAGAATTCTGTAGCAGCTGTAAGCGTCACTCGCTACCAAAATCTCCCTGTGATGTTTTACAGAACCTGAACTGCTTCAAAGCTAAAGGTGAAGCACCACCTGGAGAACTGCATTTGGAATCCATCACCCGGAATCAAGAAGCCCATGGGCACGCTGGAGAAAGCCCTGATGACAGCAATTGAGCATCTTAAAATCCCTGCTTAGGAGGAACGCTCACAAGGATTTGATGTGCTCAGTCTCGAGGAGAGAAGGCGGAGAGGAGACGCAGCTACGGGTATGTGAGAGGGGAGGCAGAGAGAGCAGAAGATGCTGTTGACAATTCAAAATGTCATGGGCTTAGAGTGCAGCTGGGGCGATACAGGGCAGGCATTAGGAGACTTCAAAGTCTCATGGTATGGAGAAAGGTCTGTGGGAAGGAAAAAAGACCCCAAAATGCAGCTTTGGGAATGTCACAGCGGTAAGCAGTGATGGAGGGATGGCTGGAGGAGATCCTCGAAGATAGTAAGAAGCAGAATTTTGCCAGCTTGCTTCCATCAGCTGCATTTTCTAGCTGTCATCTAGAATGAAAGGCCTGAGGCAGCCTTTTACTACAAAAGGCTGGACTGGGTCTTTATCTCAGTGATAGAGAAAGATCTGCCAAGCCTCACAAAACCCCCATTCAGTCGCCCCTGCCGAGTTAGCAATCTGGGGAATAAACCCCACAGCTCGTTCCGTGCTGGTCAGCCAAAACGGACTCTGCTTTCACGGAGCACTACTCTGGCTACAGGAACGTGTGAGGGGGTTAGCGAGGAGCTAACAGTGAACTACAGTCTGAAACAGGACACTAAAGAGAAGAACCAGAGCAGGATTTTAAATGAGAATTTAAATGAGGCAGCTTTTGAACTTCTATTATCTTTGTCCTTTATTTGAAAATCACAGATCGGTTCCAAGATGCTGTGAAGTCTTAATTAGCAGCTTTTCACTGCCATTGCAGCGCTAACTACCCTTTTCTCTAAGAAAAGGAAGCCAGGTCAGTGAATCCCTGGCCTGAGAAAATGCTGTCGTCTGCACTGATCTTCTCTCTTCAGCAGTGACAGGCATTCAAAAACAAAACTTAGAGCCACTAATTGAGAACTGAAGCCACGCGGTGCAAATGGCACTGGCTTCTCTCTGGGAGAACAATTTTGCTGTCTCTGTGCTGGTGTTTTGGAGCTGGAAGTGCCCACATCTCCACAGGTGCTCTCCCCATGGTACCTACCTCCCCTTCCTTTCTTTTCTGAAACCTTTCTCCTTTCTTTTCTGAAACCTTTCTCCTTTCTTTTCAGTATCTCTTTCCTATAATTTCCAGCAAATAACCTATTTTAAAGGAAGAGTAAGGACTACTCTACAATAAAGTCACAGCGAGCAAATGACTTGATGGAATGTGAACATGAGGGGGACAAACAGAAGGGGATAGAGCTGTCTGCTGGGGTTCTATCAGTGAAGGGACAGTGCTGATTCTTGTGAGAGGTGCAGTCCCCTCGTGCTCACTGTGACTCACCTGTTTTTCCCTCTGTTCCTTACAACCAGATGGCATAATCCAGCAAAGGCCAAATAATTCATCATTCCACAGCCTGGCGACAGACTGGCCCGCGGAAGAAGCTGGGATGGTTAAAAAAATCCTTCCCTGCTGCTCCAGGTAGGGCAGTTTGTTCGGTTGCTGTAGAATAGAGCTGGGTTTGTGAACGCTGCGGTGGGATGTGAAGTGCTAATAAAATCCTGGTCTTGACAGGTGAAAGTCAGCCTTTTCCAGAAGTGTTTTATAAACTCTTGCCTTTCCGCCTAACAACATAGCAGTGTTTCCTTAAAAAGAACAACAGCACAAGCAGCCTACAGATAAACCATGAGGAACAGTTAATTGCCCTTCAACTGGAATAACTCCATGAGCAATCAGTCAATGGCAGAACCAAGAGCAGCGCTAGCTGTCAGTCAGTCTGTTTGGAGGACTCTACCTGCACCACCACCTTGCTTGGATTACTGATTCTCCAGCAGCAGCAGCCCAGCCTTCCACATGCGATTGAGTGCACTGAGCTCATTCCTCTGTTCTTATGGTTCCTGACTGTGCATGACAACCACATGGCAAAGCCCTTGGTTAAGGCTTGATTGCCCATCCTTGCGGGCTCAGTGCTGTGGCCAACTGAATGACATGAAACATTGCAGCTTGGGGTGACAGAACAGGAAGAACGATAGAGTAATGAATTGTTCTGAATCCCCAGGAGACCCCCCCCTGCCACTGACAGGCTCACGCTGCAACAGCCTTTGCAGGTACTTGGGAAAGCAGCTGTTACTTCAAGTAAGTGCAGACTACACGATTCATTATGTTATTTGTGTTATCTTTGGGGTTTTTTGATGCAAGCTGTTAGCCAGTCTGGAGATGAAGGAGTTGTCTGAGTTAACAGTTACATGATGGTACGAGACATTTCCTTGATGGAATCCAGTATGATAACAACACTCGACCAAACTGCCCTTCCTAGAGTGTTGGATTAACTAAACCACAGATCCCCATGTTCAGTGCTTCCACCAAACTCAGTATTTGACTCAAAAATCTCTCATCTCTCAAAATCCTCTCCTGCATCGGCAGTCTCAGAATGCAGTCTTCCTTTTCCTCCCTTTGGAGGAAAGGAAGTACTAGAGCAGGGTACTCAGGGCCCCATCCAACCTGGCCTTGAACACTGCCAGGGATGGGGCAGCCACAGCTGCCTTGGACAACCTGTTCCATTGTCTCAGCACCCTCACCAGAAGGAATTGGTTCCTCACGTCCAACCTCAATCTCCCCTCTTCAAGTCTGGACCCTTTCCCTTTGCCCTCTCACTACTACCTGTGTCTAAAGCCCTCTCTCCCCCAGCTCTCTTGTAGTCCCTTCAGAGATTGCAAAGCTGCTCCAAGGTTACTGGGAGCCTCCTCCAGGCTGAACAACTCCACCTTGCTCAGCCTGTCCTCATAGGGGAGGTGCTCCAGCTCATTTGAGTTGCTCTCATTTGGACCCGCCCCAGCTGTCCTGCAAGAAGAGACACTCATCTGATAAACAGTACCATGAAAACAGTGATTCTGCTCCTCAGTCATCAGCACCATCGCTGATACCATCTCTGTAGAGGAAGATCAGAGTAATGGACCAGGCTCCCTCCTCCAGCCTCAGCCAAGCACAGGATTTTCATTCTTTTATGTGCTTCAGAGTGTTGCCACAAACTGTGTGTCTGCAGTTTAACACACATGTGGAGAGCTGATATGAGGAAGTATCGCTGCTGTGCTGCAGCTACGCGAGTGCTCCCCTTGCACAAATTAAGTCCATTGCTCAGAACTGCC
Source organism: Upupa epops (assembly GCA_013397515.1). Lineage (NCBI taxonomy): Eukaryota > Metazoa > Chordata > Aves > Bucerotiformes > Upupidae > Upupa > Upupa epops. The sequence goes on along the minus strand of VZRI01002415.1, from coordinate 49,638 downwards.
CAGAAAACTCAGTGGAGCTGAAAGAAGGGAAGAATTTCCTTAATCTCAATTCAGATTTTGACTACTGGGCTTCCTCGCTGTTGCTGCTAAGAAATATCTGCTGCTGGTGTAGCGTGAATGGTGCTTAAAGTCGTAGAAGTTGCTGGCTGTGTGTAGTCTGTCGTGTAAAATCATTTCCACTGAGAAAGATAAACACTGAAATAACGAGGGGAAAAATACCAACCGGGATAAAAGGAGCTGTCAGAGGCATTCGGTGCCTTCTGCTCATCACCGGCCCAAAACGGCACGAGAAAGCCAGCATCCTCCTCTCTTCCCTCTCCAAAGGATACTCTCTTCTAATTACACCTCTCTCCACTAGGCAGCTGAAGCAGAGCACATGGGATGCTAATGAAGCGTTGCTGCAGGTTGAGCCCGGCCCTATTTTTGGAGCTGCACATCTTTTGATTGGGTGGCTGAAGCCTTTGGATGTCTCTGGCTTCTTCTGTGGGGGATGCTCAGAGAAAAGCAATGACTCAGCGAGCCGGGGCTGCAGAACTGTTTACATGCTCCGAATGAAAAGAGCTGCGGGACAGCCAGAACTCACAACAAAAGCTCTTTATGCCGTGGAAGTATTTTTTCAGGTAGCAGACAGTGATTATCTAGATTGAAAACTCCTTCTGAATATCCGCTTTGTTTCAGCGCTGATCAGCTGTACAATCCTCGTTTTGCTGCCTCCAGAGCGTTTCAGAAGGCTGGATTTCACACAACTCAAGGGAAGTTATTTCAGAGGTGAAGACAGAGCCAAACCCCAGCTGTCCACCTTTCCCTCTGGAGATGAGGGGTTTGCCAGCTCCACTTGCTGCAGCAAAGCCCGAGGAGCTGCTCTGCACTGCAAAGTCACCAATGGGTGTTAAAAGCTGACTTCACAGAAGCAGACCTGCTCCCACACCAACATTCATCCAGTGCCACTGTGACTCAGCTCAGGGATCTAAAGCAGCCGGAAAACAGTCCCTCCCTCCCTTCGTTCCCACCTTGGTCACCACCCAGACAGGTGACAGCACTGGGGCGAGGGAGGCGATGGCAGCACGTGAGACTGTTTCTCCACACCGGGACAACCTAACTGGTACCAAATCACTTCCTGACAGCAGGCTGGCAGGCAAAGCCTCCCCCTCAGCGAACAAGGTTAATGGTTTCAAGCATCGCTTCCGATACACACCTCCAGACTGTGTTAGGACACTCAGCAATTACAGATTACTGCTGCACCTGAAGACCCAGTCACTCACAGTCTAGTTCTGTTTTTCATTCCAGCTTCCCTGTTCCCAGAGAGGAAGGGCTGAAGCACCTCATAAGTGTCCTCTGACTCATGGTTTGCAGACTTTGGGATGCTGCTACAGACCTTAGCTGGGAAAAGCCCAAACCAGCCAAGTTCTCACATACAATTTGCACCGCAGCTCAGCTTTCTAAGCGTACTGGGTTAAGAGCTTCGGTGGGGTCAGTGAACTTCCCCTTGCACCAACAGCGAGGCATAACCATGCTTTTGTTATCTTCTTCTAGCTGACTAGTGTGAACACAGTTCCACCGCTGCAGCCAGGCCTCACATCACCTTAAGAAACCTTCGACTGTACCTTATGACCCACCAAACCACCTCTGCTATAACTCATCACAAACAGGTTCCTGGGAGAGGCAAAGAGCAGCACTGAACAGAACCTGGCCTAGAGCAGCAGCAGAGTGGCCAGTTCTGCCTGTGCTTGGCCAGTCTGATCACTGGCTCCCTCTGCTGAGCCCCATCAACATTCAATGTCGGTAGTTAATCACCAAGAGGAAGCCTGGTGTGGACTTCCATCCCCTCTCCAGCTGTACAGGTTACCAGTCTGTTGATGGGAGAACCCATAGAGCCAGATACTCCCTAAGTTTCTGAGTCCTCTCTTGGCTCTGGGGAAGCCCAGTTCCTCCTTCCCAGTGAATGTGGCTGCATCAAGCCTGGTAGGATCTCACTTGAGCAAGAGCTTTATCACTCTGCTCCTGAAGCTTGCATGCATTTGAAGAGAGCTCTGCTCCCTGTCAAGTTTGACCCCTTTGGCTACTTTCAGCTGAGAATTAATGAGAAGACAGATGGTGCGGTTATATAAACCTTGTTTCGTGCCCAAGTCTGGCTGCGAAAGAGCTCGAGCGTGCCAGATTCGTTAATATCTACATCCTCCATTTGTGTGAGAACAGAGCTATCCCCACCCCAGCCTCCTCTTCCAAATACCTGAACGCAGACAAGAGTGACTCTGTGATGCAGGCGATGTCCTTCCCAACTGAAACACACTGCATCTCACAGGGATAAACAAAGAACAAGGGATTTGGGAAAGGACATGAATTCCAGATACTGTTACGGATCCAGAGATAAGCTACTCTGCAACGCTGAACTTCACGGGCAACAGCAGCTGCAGCTCCTGAAACACCTCTACAATGTCGCTGAGGTTCGTGGTGCCGGGTGGATCTAAGGTGTTTGTCAGAACAGCCATCTCCACAAAGCTCCGCAGGAGTTTGATGATGCTAACGAGTAGTTCACTGCCAAGACCTGGCTCTTCCCAGACACCTGGAGCGCTGGGTTCAGCACAGCCAGGGTGCAGAGAAATATGCCAGCGCAGACCGGGCTGTTCAATTATGTCCTGATCAGCAACCAATCCAGCACCTCTATCCTCCTACCCTGAAGAAAACCAGTTTGCTTGGTTTATTTCCCCCCCAACTGAGCACAAACCTCCCACCATCTGCACCCCTGCTCTCAGAATCTCACACTACAGTTTTCCTACCGCTCCCATCTTTTCTGTTTGGGATCTGTGCAATGAAGACACCAGAAACCCCTCGGTTTGGGGTGCTGTTTTTCCCCTTCGGGTTTAATGCGGTGCTTTCAGAAGAATCAAAACACCAATTTGTGAGGATAGACTCCGTTTGAGAGCGAGAACGTGGAACGCAGGTACCCACGGAGCTGGGGCACTTTCTTGATCTGCGCCAGCACCTGCGAATCCACCGCCTTCTGGTCTGTCTTGCGCTGCTCCGTTATCTCGTATTTCTAGAAAGAACAAAGCATCCCGTTAAAACAAACGCCCCACAACCCTGCGGGGCCACTTCAGACTCCCCTGCCGAGACGAGGAAACGCAGTGCAAACCCCGAGTTTCCTGGGATTTTCAAGACATCTTTCCTCTGTTTGTTCTAAATATGGGACAGGCGGCAGGAGACCGGAGGCAGCGGAGCGAACCGAAGCCGCTGTCTGGCTCCCGCTGCAGGTACGGGTAGGCCAGCAGCAAGCTGTTGGCAGCACCGCAACGGTAAAGGTGTTTTATGACCGTTTCACCGGAATGATTCACCGCTGCTGCTCCGCTGAGGTGGAAGCAGAATCAAACCCCCACATTTCAAAGGGATTTATCTCAGTGCTGCCGCCTTAAATCCATTTCACTGGCACTCCTCGATAAAGCGAGGTACTACTTCAAATTCAATGGGCCACTTGTTTCCTGGACTGGCCAGCCCAGCCTTCAAGTAACAGAGAGAACAGCCAGTCTCGTTTCTTACCTCTTTCTCAGTGTCAAAGATCTCGCCTTCCTGGTGCTTGGGCTTACGCAGCCTCTTCTTCTTGAAGTAAGCATCGGTGAGATGCTTGGGGATTTTCACCTGCGAGATGTCGACCTTTGTGGATGTAGCGATAACGAATTTCTGATGGGCCCTACGCAGAGGGACGCGATTGATAGCCAAGGGTCCTAAAGGCAAGAGAACAAGGTGAATTTATGTTGTGTACGAGAGGTCTGGGTTGTGTACGCAGGTAAAATCTGAGTGATCACAAAGCCTTTCCCCACAGCCTCTAGAAAATCAGAAGATGCTTCAGATCCCTTCCAGGGAGTCAAATATGAAGGCTTCGTTATATTCCCTCCTGTCCCTGGACATCACGGAACGTTACGTGAACACACAACCTCAGAATCAGTCACTTATGTTGAACAAGACCTTTAAGGTCATCAAATCCAACGGTTAACTGACTGTACCGAAGGACCCACATGCAGATCTGACCCCCCCAAGACTAACCTGAACTTAAAACCCCCCACCCGAACCCACAGCGTCCCCCAAACAAACAGGTAACTGCACTGACATAGAAGACTCTCTACCTGTAACAAGCAGAAGGCCGGTACCGAGCTGCTTCAAGAAGACGACACGCTGCAAAGAGAGGAGATGTGCTCTTGGTCCTCAGCTCTCAGACTGCTGCAGCCAGCTGGGACCATGCTGACCCCTCGCCTGCGTTACTGGTGCAAGCATCAACCAAGCACCCAGGCATGCCTGCAGCCGAGTGACTTGAGAAGTAACCAGCAGGCGAGCCCAGCTCCTGATGTCACCGCACCCCCACCAGGTCACAACTCTCACTGGGCTTCCCCACTAGTTTTCAGTCTCTGTTTTGTGCAAGTTCAAGGCAGGAACACACAAGGGCACCTCGCAGGAGGCCAGAGCTGCCTCCCACCCTGTGCTATCATCTTTCTGGTCGAGTTCTCCTTCACATTTTGGATAAGAAACCAAAGAATTAGTGAAGACGAAGGCTCCTTCGTCAGCTGATGAAGAACATCTCAATGTAACAACCAATTATCTTAATTGCTAATTCTTATTAATTAAGTATGAAAACCAGGAGTCTGCACTGCAGGAAGGTTGTCTTTAATTAAAGTCTGGTTGCCCTCAAGGCAGGATAAGAGAAAACACCCAGACAGAATCTGCAAGAGTAACTACTTTCATCTCATGGCTGCACAGCCTCCTGAGATGAGGGAGTTCATTCAGGAGACCCCACCTGGCCACAGCTATTCCAGCAGAAACTCACTGCAAAGCCCCCAGGAGCAGTCAGTCCCCGAGAGGTTACCTTGCCTCTGTGACGACCGGTCAGGAGGATCAGGATGGTCCCTGGAGTAATGGACTCCCGCAGCCTCCTCTTGTGCTGGCTGAAGGGCTTTTTGCCGTGACTCAAGAGCTTGCGAGGAACGTCTTCAGTGGGGTAATACCTGGGCTACAGAGAGAGCAGCAAGATGTGACCACCCTGTACTGGCAGCACAGCAACCTCCACTCCACCAAGAGATACCCTCTCCGTAAAAACAACCCTCGTGCAACATCGCAGCAGGGGAGAACCCGCTCCTTCCTAGCAACACTTCCCCCGAGGATGACCATCACTGCGCAGGCCAGGGCCAGCAGCGCAGTGATCATCAACAGGCGTCTGTAACAGCCTTAAATCACGAGCAGCCGACTCCTTTCTCCTACCATTTTGCGGATCTTCACCACACGGCTGCCTCCGTTCTTGTCCCCACCCACTGGCTTGACGATGGTTGCCCGTGGCCTCTCTTTCTTCTTCTTTTCTATCTGCAGAGATAAAAACCCCAACAACCACTCAAACCGAAGCCCCCACAGAAGATGCAGCTCCCGCGCAGAGGGCTGATGGTGGTACCTTTGTTTCCGGAGCGGTGTACTTGCGCTTGTAGAGCGCTTTCCTGGCGTACATGGCCGACCGGGAGTACCTCCCGATACCCCGGGCCAGCACAGGGTTACGACTGGCATGATGCTTCTTAACCCTCTTCTTCTTGTCACCGGCTCCCTTGTCGCCAGCCGGCTTCTGCTCCGCCGGCTTCTTGGCTGGCTTCTTCTCAGCGGTTGCCTTCTCACCCGCCATCTGCGGATCCAAATGAAATGGAAATCGTGACTGTGAGGTGCTCGCGGGAGCGTCCAACCCGCACGAGCACAACCAACAGTCGGCCAGCAGCTCTGTGCCTGATCGCGACCCACCCGTCACGCAAAAGGCTTCTCCACGCTACTTCGAGTTCACCGAATGCATCAGGGCCTCTCCAGGAGGCAGGGAGAAAAGGCTGTGTCCAGAGCTACCTCTCTGAGCCCCGCAGGTGGGTGCAGCCATGCCGTGCTCTGCTACGCCGAGGCCCCCGGTTCTGGCCCCACCGAGCCCCATTCCCGCCTCTCCGCCGGCGACCGGCGCTCCCCGGGAGGCTCCGGCCTACTCACGGCCCAGCCCGGCCTCCCCATCCAGCCGCAGCCTGATCAGGGGCGGCTGAACCTCCCGCTACACCCCCAGCTCCCCAATAGGCCTGTGGACCACATCGCCGCCTGCCCGCGGCCACCGGGCTGGACCCGTGAGGCCAGCGCGGCCGCCTGAGGGCCGATGGCAGCGGATGGCTCGCCCTGAGCCCCAACCCTCCCGCCGCCGCTCCGCCATCCTCACCTTCCGGGGAGGGAAAGGGACCTACATCCGGGTACGGGAGACCTAAAGCGAGCGCGACGTCTGACGTCACCGCGCCTGCCGCGGAGCACGCTGGGACTTGTAGTCCGGGCGGGTCAGCGCTGAGGCAGCACCGGTACTAGAGGCGCCGCGCGGTGACCGGCAGCTCCCAGAGCGGGGCCCGGCCGTGAGCAGCGGCCAGCACCTCCACCCCCAGCCTCTCCTGCCCTCACAGGGCTGAAGCTCCGCTTGTCCCGCGGCGGGAGGCATCGGGGCGGCCCGTCATCCGCGTCCGTTAGCTGCGGGGGCGGGGCGGCGTCGCAGATCGATGACGCAGCGGGCTGTGACGCAGGCCGGGCCGCGCCGCGCTCCGTGCGCCT
>VZRI01002415.1:12358-42982 GCA_013397515.1 Upupa epops | reverse complement strand
GCGGCTCCGTCCGGCGACCCGGTGGCGCAAGTGGCTGGATGGTTTCCTGCGGCACCGAGGAGGCCTCGCTGCGAATCCTGGGGTCAGGTCTGAGCATTGACGGGCCGGCGCGGGTCCATAGAAGAGCTATGAATATGGGGAAGGGGCTGGAGCACCGCTGCTTTGTGTAGCGGCTGAGGAAACTGCGAGGGTTTAACTGGGGAAAAAGAGATTCAGGGGAGACCTCGCTCTCTACAACTCCCTACAGGAGGTTGGAATGAGAAGGGGTTCAGCCTTTTCTCCCAGTTGGCTTTTGGTGCCAAGCGACAGAACCAGAGGCAATGGCTGCAGGCTGCACCAGGGGAGGGTTAGGGTGGATGTTGGGAAGAATTTCTTACCTCAAGGGGTCATCAACCATTTAGAACAGCTGCCTAGGGCAATGGTGGAGTCCCTGTGTCTGGAAGGATTGAAAGGATCTGATGGCAAGGGACAGGGTTTAGAGGTGACCTGGCAGCACTGGGTTGAAGGTTGAACTTAATAATCTTAAAGGTCTTTTCCAACCAAAGAGATACTCGGTGATTCTGTGAAAGTGTGTGATTCTGAACAGAGACCAGAGCTGCCATTGCCACACTGGCTTTGTGAGGGTGGCTCAGATGAGTCTCCCCCACCTGAGATGTGTTTGAACTGCAGCCGAGAGATGAATTTATTCATGTGGCAGTCAGTGGCTGAGGCCAGGTTGGGTCTGGCTGCCCTCTGTAACCCAGCACTAGTGACATTCCTGAAATTAAATGTGAACCAGCTTTAAAACTGAGTGTGTATGAGCTGAGCTGGCTTGGCAGTCGGTCTAGTTGTCAACCTTGTGGCATTGCAAAATCAGGGATAAACAGTTGAATCTGTTTTCTTTGTTGTAACTTCTGTTTTAGGGAGAAAGCCCTCCCTGTGAGGGGGTGAGGCCCTGGAACAGGCTGCCCAGGGAGGCTGTGGCTGCTCCATCCCTGGCAGTGCCAAGGCCAGGTTGGATGGGGCTCTGGGCAACCTGATCTGGGGAGAGGTGTTGCTGCCCATGGCAGGGAGTTGAGGCTGGGTGAGCTCTAAGCAGCCTCCCAACCCAAACTATTAGGTGATTCTCTCTGTTCTTAGTGCATTTTGCAGTTTGTCCAGTGTTAGTTCTTTAGGGGCAGTGAGGTTAAGGTGAATGGTTTGTTTTGTGATGAATTAATGCCATGAAGATTAATTTAAAAATTATGATTATGTTCTGGTCTCAACACCTACAGTGAAATCTAATACATCTCCATGTAATACCTGTTACAGTACAACTCCTTCAACATGGGGTTGTCCTCCTGCTCTGCTTAAGGTGCTGAAACTAGATGGGTTGTTCTCACTCTGTGGCCATTTCTAGTTGACTGTGAGGTCTTTGGAGGGGTGTGGAGGATGAGCTGTGGCCTGCGTTGGGTTTTCTCAGCGTCCCTGAGCAAACACCCAGGTTACCTCGGAAACTTCTTTGTTGTCAGGATTAATCCTCCGGTTGTGCTCAGGACTTGAAATTGTAACTTGTGTGAGAGACTGAATAAAAACCTAAAGAGGAGAAACACAAACTGATGAACCTATAAATAGGAGTAATTATTCTACCAGTCCCCGCCTCGCTGAGTGCTGGCGGTTGTGACAGCTGAGACTCAGCGCTGATTTAATCTCCCCTGCTCTTGAAAAGGTGATTAGAAAAACCCAGTCACCCCATGGAAAAATGTATTGATTCTCTTCAGTTTGTGAAGAGAGGAGTGTGCTGCCAGCGTGTGACCTAAACCAGGGATCCCGCTGACCCCAGCAGTGATAACAGCAGATTAAACCAGAGACGGTTATAGCGCAACGAGGCTCTGCTGCCTACCATGGCTTGGCTTTCATCAAAAGCTTTCTTGCTTGGGTTTGCAAATGAGCCCGCTGCTCTGTCCCTGGTTACTTCTCTGCCTACGTTTTTCACCTTGCAGTAAGCAGAGAAGGGCCTGGGATGCTGCTGAACCCCTAATTCGGAGGTGTTCGGTGCATAGTGAAGACAACTCGTTTAATTAGAGCGTGGGTTTGTGTGTCCCTGTATTACTCTCTTGATTTTATTTATCATTCGTGCTGTCCTTCGCTCGGGACAGCCTCTGCACCTGCTCCTCATGCAGAGAGGAGAAGGAAAGCAGATAAAAAGCCTAAAACACATTCCATCCCTATAAAAGGCAGTGTAAGAGAAGGTCCTCTCCAGGGGTTGTGTTACCGGTGTCAGTGTCTGCAGCCCCCTTGGCCCTCTCCACTGGGTTTGGAGGGGATGTAGCCGCCCTGGTTTTGAAGTGGGATGGCAGCACTTCAAATGAAGCTCCATCACCGGGCCGGAACCGCTGAGCAGCGATCCCTAACACCCCCATTTTTCTATTTGGGGTGCCTGACAAATGCATCTTCCTACTCAAAGCCAAAAATACAAAGATGAGGGAGCAGGAGAACAAGTCACCATTAGAACAAAAGTTACATAAAGAGCCATAAACTCCCAGTGCTATCCCAGATGTAGCCTTGCTTTGCTTATTTTCCGCTGCCTTTGGGACGATGTGAAGGAGATTTTTGTTTTCAAGCTGCCTGTCATCACTTTGACCTCCCCTGCCCTCTGGCAGGGGGAGTTGAAGGAGATGACCTTTCGAGGTCGCTTCCATCCCCAAACATTCTCTGACTCTGTGTGATTCTGTGATCAAATAATTATTAAGTTATTATTTTCCTCAGGTTTTACATCCTTTGAACCACTCGTGTGCAGTTAATTCCAGCTGCATTAATGTTTAGGGTAAAATTAAACTAAATATATTCATTCTAATTAGTATTTATGATGGTTTTTATTGATTTCCTTCCCATTTGCAGGAGTAACGTGCAGGTGTTATTTAATACTTCTTTTTTAAAGAACCCTACTGCTGGTTCAAGAGGTGGTAGCACTCGCTAGGTTCTCTTGGTGCAAACAGAAAGCCCTTAGCACCAAAAAACCCCCAAGAAGACTCTTTGACTTCTGCAATGGGATTGACACACGAGGAACCCTTCTTCCCATCCCAGCCACTCGCTAGATGTTTGGATGGTCTAGAACCTCCACAGCTTCCCAGAAGGTTTCCATGAGAAGCTGTTTCTGAAGAGGAGAGGCTGGAGAAAGCGTTGGCAGGTCAACTTTTCCGTGGAGAAGGGTTTGCTGAAACAATCAAAGCACTAACCCTAAATTTAGATGCTCACTCACGTCTTTTGCTGCTTTAGCAATTTAGCCTGAAGTGCTGACTGCATCGGGAACGATCCCAAACGCTTTTCCATTTTATTTAGGTCTCCCTCTCTCCTGTCTGCAGCCAGATGGGTTGCAGAGTCTTTTCCCTTAATGCTCTTTGCTTTCCTCTGGAGAAGCTCAGAGCCCCGTGTGAGGAGCCACCCGTGTTCTTTCTGCAGATAGGGCCAAAGCCACTAGAATAGCTTTTGTCCTGCTCCCTGGGCTGTGCTCTGGGTGATTGTGTTATCTACTGAAATCTTGCCTCACTGAAAGCTCCTTTCTTCCAGGACACGAAGATGTAGTTTAGAACCCCGAGAGCACGAGAAACCCCCTCAGTGATGGCTGAGAGAAAGTGCAGATGCATTGTCCTGCAATGCCAGAGGTGGGGACGCCCAGCTCCTTCACCAGAGCCCATATACAGCCCTTCTCTGGCAGGGCACGACATTAGTCACTCCAGAGGCTGGTTGTGGGTGGTGAATATCGATACAAGATGCCACGCTGTTTGTATTTAAGCGGGATATATTTGGCCCAGGGAAACTGCTAGGTAGAAGACAGAGCAGTGGCCTCATCTCTGGCAGCGCTCAGCACCGCGGACTCTTCAGGAAGGTGCAAGAAGACTGGGCAGTTGTCCCCAAGTGAAGTTCCTTCCTGACCCCTGCAGCCTGTGCTCTAAACCATGAGGTTCTGTTACCATTTTAACCTCTCCAGTGTCGTCGAGCGTCCAGTCAGATGTTTTGTTTGAATTGAAACTATTTTTTCCTGTTTGTCTTTCAGTTCCTTTGTGCGCTGGGTCTTCCTGGAACAAGGAAACGTGTGACTTGTGATCTCTGTTTACCTTTGGTATCGTTTTAATCCAACAGAGTGATACAGAGCTGCGGCTCCTTCGCTCGGGAAGCATCTCTTAAGCAGAGCACAGCATCGCCATGCAGTATGCAGTGAATAATTTATACCTTCTGCTAAGAATCCTTATTCATTTATCAGTGCTTCCTGCTTTTGAAGCTGTTGTCAACTCTGAAAGAAACAGAAGATCATCTATTTGTTCATTAACGCTTTATTTTTAACCTCTTTTAGATGGTTTCATCCGAATATTACTGGGGTGGAGGCAGAAAACCTGCTGCTAACAAGAGGAGTGGACGGCAGCTTCTTGGCACGGCCCAGCAAAAGTAACCCGGGAGACTTCACGCTCTCCGTGAGGTGAGTTCAAGTGTTCTTCTTCTGCCTCCTCCAGTCCAAAAGGTTTCATTCGATGCTGTTATGTGGGGAAGGAGGAGTAAAGGAACCACTTGTAAGAGATGAAGGAGTGCACTGATGACTCTTCTGTCTGTTGTTCACGTTTTTCCCCTCCTCTTTTTCCCTGCAGAGGCTCTCAGATGCTTTTACCCAACTTGGCAAAACTGTAGGTTGGAGGGCAGTGAATTGAGATTGAACAAAGCCGAGTGCTGGGTCCTGCGCTTCAGTCACAACAACCCCCAGCAGCTACAGGCTGGGGAAAGAGTGGCTGGAGAGCTGCCTGTCGGAAAACACCCTGGGGGTGTTGGCTGACAGTGGCTGAACAGGAGCCAGCAGGGTGCCCAGGTGGCCAAGAAGGCCAACCACATCCTGGCCTGCATCAGGAACGGGGTCACCAGCAGGAGGAGGGAGGTGACGGTGCCCCTGTACTCTGTACCCACACCTTGAGTACTGGGTCCAGATTTGGGTGCCCCAGGATTAGAAGGGCATTGAGGGGCTGCAGTGGGGCCAAAGAAGGGCAGCGAGGCTGGGGAGAGGGCTGGAGGACAGGCCCTGTGAGCAGCAGCTGAAGGAACTGCAATTGTTTAGTCTAGAGAAGAGGAGGCTGAGAGGAGAACGTATTGCTCTCTACAGCTCCCTAAAAGGAGGTTGTAGCAAGGCTGCTGCTGCTCCCTTCTAATGCTAGGATGAGGAGAAATGGCCTCAAGCTGTGTTAGGAGAGGGTTAGATTGGATCTGAGGAAGAAGCCCTTCCCTNTTGGATCTGAGGAAGAAGCTCTTTCCTGAGAGTGGTTGGGCACTGGACCAGGCTGCCCAGGGAGGTGGTGGAGTCCCCATCCCTGGAGGGGTTTAAAAACTGAGTAGCTAGAGCACTCAAGGCCATGGAGTCTAGGGGTTGGGGAGCTGTAGGGATGAGGGCTGGTCTGGGTGATCCTGGAGCTCCTTCCCAGCCAGGGTGACTCTCTGATTCTAATTCTCATTCTACAGAGAGACACACATGTTCAGGGGAGCAGAAGTAGGTTCATAATGGTGTTACTTTTAGCCTTTTAAAGATCTACTTGATAACCCTCTGAAAGCAGCAGGGGTGATAAGAATTACTGATGGAGCACGTGCGAGGAAACGCTGCCCAGGCTCTCTTACAGGAAAAGTCAGCAAGGTTTTAAGTGCATCTGCTGTGCTATTTCAGCTTCCAGAATAGGCCCTCCTTTTCCCTTTGTAACCCTCGTCCTCTGACACCCTGTGTGTGGCGCTAGGGATGGGGAGAGGACGGCAAGAGGAAGTAGATAAAGGAAAAAGGAAAAGTGGGATGGAAGATAAGACAAATGCTGCTTGGATCCTCGCTGAGCACAAGGGGACTCTGAGAGCTGCTCGTTAGTACTTGAGGCTGTGGCAGCAGATGATTTCCATTAGGCACAGGCAGCTGCTCTCTGAAGGGGAGAGCTTAGCGTGAAATTCTAGGGAAGGCAGCAGGCAAGCTCGGATGGGTGTCTTGAGAACACCGAGTTCTTCTCACCTCTCCTCACCTTGTGCTTGTGTGTGCAATTCTTGGAGGTCTGGGGGGGTTCCACTGGAGATGGTGAGGCTGCAGAGCTTACGCTGGCTTCAGGGATCCCTTTGGTACAGAACAAAATGCTTTTCCTGTTTTTCCTGACTGTTGCTCAGCCACTTCCCCTTCCCTCCAGCCCCTGAGATGGGGCTGAAGCCCTCTTATTCTGTAGTATTTCACTGGGAAGGTGATGTGAATGTACGTATGGATTTCTCAGACTCAGACAACACTAAGTATAGAAGGCACTGGTTGGAGATCTGCTGACTTGTGTGGGGTTTGGGGGCTTTTTTCCTTCCCTCCCTCCCTTTGTTTCAAATACCAGACGAACTGGAGCGGTCACCCACATCAAGATCCAGAACACGGGAGACTACTATGACCTCTACGGAGGAGAGAAGTTTGCTACGCTGGCTGAGTTGGTGCAGTATTACATGGAGCATCACGGGCAGCTCAAGGAAAAGAATGGAGATGTCATAGAGTTGAAATACCCGCTCAACTGTGCCGATCCTACATCTGAAAGGTCAGAGGAATGCTGGTGAAACGCTCAGGGTCCTTGCTCTTCGTAAGAAATGAGTGTCTTTAACCCCTGCCAGTGCTACAGGCAGCTGAAAGGTGGCCGCTGCCTTGTGCTAGAGGTGGTCCCACTGGTTCCAGTGAGGTTACTTGTGAAGTAGACCAGTAAATGTGACTGAAGGGAAAGCAGTCTGAGCCTCAGCACCTGTTTTCTTCAGGTTATGCAATCCTAAACCAGAGGACCTAGTTCCCTTTGCTTTTACTGGGAGATACAGGCTGGGGAAAAGTCCTCCTGGAGCTGCAAATCCTCCAGTTGCTCAGACTCCCGTTTTGAGGAGCGTAGCTGGAACGGGGAATCAGAGGCTTTAGGCTTGGTGTTTCCTGAGGGTCTTTGTGGGTGGCAGAAAGAAAACTGGGGCCAGGAGATACCAGTTTATTCCTAGAAGTCAAAAAACCCGAGGAAAAACATTAAAGCAAGCTCTCTGACTCCTCAGAGTGGATGCATTTAGCAGCAGTGGGGGGATTATTGCCTTCCTGGCTGTGTTTCTTGGAGAAGGGAGATCGATGTGATCATCCTGCCCAGCTCCCGACGCGATGGAAGGGTAGGCTCTCCAAGATGCTAAGTGCCCCCAGCTTTATCGAAGGAAATAAAAGAACCAGTGCCTTGACAGGAAGGGATTGCAGCGTGAGCTGCCTGGTTTTGCAGGGCACCAGTGAATCCATTTAGGCTCTTGTAAAGGATCCAGCTCAAGGCATCGTTTGAAGCTGACACGAACCATGATGTGGAAGGGTTTCTATGATCTCCCCTGTGCCTGTGTGAGTTCACTCCCAGCACTGGCCTTGTTAGTTATTTTCACAAGCTTTTCCTAGCCCTGGATGCTGCTGGTCAGTGTGTAACTTGCTCCAAGTGTTTTATCATTGTGATAAATATTTAGAACAAGTGAGTGCAGGCTGGAAATCCTGGAGTAAAGCACCTGTCTGCATCTTCCTTTATTTCCAGGTGGTTTCACGGGCATCTCTCTGGAAGAGAAGCTGAAAAACTATTAACAGAAAAAGGAAAACATGGAAGTTTTCTGGTTCGGGAGAGTCAGAGCCACCCCGGGGACTTTGTTCTCTCTGTCCGGACAGGAGATGATAAAGGGGAGAGTAACGATGGGAAATCTAAAGTGACACACGTCATGATTCACTGCCAGGTACGATGCAGCACCAGCTCCTTTAACAGGCTTCCTAACAGGAGGGGCCATCTTGCATCTCCCTCCAGAGAGCTGAATCCCTCGCCCTTTCCCTGTGGTCGTGGCTGCTCTCTACAGCAGCTCTTTGATCCAGTTGACTCGTTTGGTAGCATCAAAGTTCTCTTAGTGTGGGGGTTTAACTTTTCTTGCCTGATGGAGTCGTGTGGCCTGTGCTGCTCTGGCGAGTACCCTCTGAGAGCTTTGCTAGTGATGGCATCACCAGGCTGCCTCAAATCCTGCCCCAGTGGAGCCTTTTGTGTTCAGCAGGGCCAAGGGCAGGGTCCTGCACTGTGACCACAGAACCCCCAATAAAGCTACAGACTTGTGGGGTGAATGGCTGGAGAGCAGCCTGGCAGAGAGGGACCTGGCAGCACTGGGTGACAACTGGCTGAACAGGAGCCAGCAGGGTGCCCAGGTGGCACCAAAGGCCAAGGACATCCTGGCTGGGATCAGCACTGGTGTGGCCAGCAGGGCTAGAGATGTCATTCTCCCCCTGGGCACTGGGGAGGCCTCCCCTCGAGTCTTGGGAGCAGTGCTGGGCCCCTCCCTGCAAGAAGGAGGTGGAGGGGCTGAAGTGGGTGAAGAGGAGCAATGAGGCTGGGGAAGGGACTGGAGGGAGAGGCTGATGAGGAGAGGCTGAGGGAGCTGGGAGTGTTAAGCCTGGGGGAGAGGAGACTCAGAGGGATCTTACCATTCTCTATCCCTATCTGAAGGCGTTATAGATAGGTGGGGGTCTGGCCCTTCTCCCAGGCACCCAGTGCCAGGATGAGAGAGCAGAGCCTGAAGCTGCCAGGGGAGGGCTGTTAGAAAGCCCTTTCTCCTGGAAGGAGTGTTCAGAGTGTGGACTGGACTCTCCAGGGCAGTGGGGGAGTCCCTGTGTCTGGAGGTGTTGGACAGCCTGGCTGTGGCCCTGAGTGCCCTGGGGTGGTTGCGGGGGTGCTGTTAAGTGCTGGGCTGGGCTGGAGGAGCTCAGAGGGCTCTGCCAGCCTCAGTCACTCTGATTCTGTTATGACTCTTCTGAGGTGAGTCGCTCTCTCCTGGATGAATTACACAAACATGAGAGTAGTTGTACAAAGAGAGATTCACCCCACTGGCTCTGCTGTTCCTGTCACTTCATAAAGTGATCATCTATCAAGTGGCACCTGATATATGATCAACAATCTGTGAAAACGATGAGGATTGAATGCAAGGATCACTCTTAAATCTCAAGCTCAGGCAGTTCTTCACACCTTGATGTTATCCTAGGGGCCCGTGGGTTATCATTTAAAGAAGATAATCGCAGAGTTAGTTGGTTTATTTTCTGTTACCCTAATAGACAACTGCCTCAGTGTTTTTAAACCACCCAAATGCAGTAACAGGAAGAGTTTGGAGGGAGAAATGATCTGTGAAGGCTGTAAAACCAGAATTACCAGAAGGTATTTGGTGATGATTATTATTTTCAAGAAAATCTCTCAGCTTTGCAGTTAACTGTCAACAGCATTTATGGCTCTGTGCAGATAACAGCACTGCTTCCTTCAGATGGGGCTGGTGCCCGTCAGATCCAGCCCTGCAGGACCCAACGATGCTCTTTTAGGAATGGGAATTGATTTCCAAAGCCGTCTCCTGGAGTTGCAGGCACTTGGCTCCGGCAGCCTCCTTAAGCTGGCAGAGCCTCCCTTCAGGAGGAGCCAGCTCTTCAGAAAAAGCAGATAAACTGATTCTCAATTCGATGACAAAAGCTTCGTGGTGCCTCTGGTTCTTTGTGTGAAGGTTCGGCCATCCCTTAGCAGAAGGATTTTACTTCTCTCTCTGCTTTTAAAGAGACCCTCTCGCGCGTTGCGTCGCCTAAAGACGATGCTCGTGCAGCCGTCACGCTACGAAGCCGTGGTGTTGATGAGCTTCTCTCTTTCCAGGACCTAAAATACGACGTCGGTGGAGGGGAGAAATTTGACTCTCTGACAGATCTAGTGGAGCATTACAAGAAGAACCCCATGGTGGAAACGTTGGGCACAGTATTGCAGCTCAAGCAGGTGAGTGACCGGAGAAGCCGTCACAGAGCTTTTGTTACCCTCAGTGCAGGTTCTGCCTCGCGTCGGGGTCTGTGCTGCAGTGAACCTTCCAGCTGGGTGAAACTGGGAGCTGGAGTCAGTCACTGACCGGCAGCAGTGGTTTCTGTGTCTGGGAAGGATGGACACTTGCCTTTGCTTCATGCAGAACTTCTCTCGGGTTCATGTTTGCCCCTAGGCCCAGTCCAGAAACGAGACAGCTGAAAGGGCTGGAGAGCAACTGCAAGGCGCTATCTAACAGCAGTTGTTCCCTGCCCCTCTCTACCTTCGTTGTAAAGTCCTCGAGTCTCCAGATTGATGCTGGGTGCTAGAATTTCCTGTATGGAATCTACCTGGTGCTGGGATTTGTGCTTGAAGTGTCTTCACCGCTGTTTATTGCACCGTTGTTTACTCTTTGCATCTCTCTTAGCCTCTGAATACCACCCGTATTAATGCTGCAGAGATTGAAAGCAGAGTGCGAGAGCTAAGCAAGCTAGCAGAGACCACAGATAAAGTCAAGCAGGGCTTCTGGGAAGAATTTGAGGTACTTCTTTACATTCCAAGTGTTATGCTATTGAATCTCTACTACAAAGTCTGTCGTGTCGCTGCCTTCCTGATGTTTTCTCCCTCTCTGTTGCTTCAGATTCCTCTTCTTGCTCCCATCTCCCCTATCGGGTACAGCATGTGCTGCAGTTTTACCCCTCACACTCCTGTGTCTGCTAGTGAAGTGAAATACTGGCCTCCTTTCCTCATTCTGAGAGCCGCTTTACACTCTAGAGTGCTCTTCATCCCTCTGGAATATCCTCCCCATCATCAGGGAGCCTTGTGCACAGGACCCACCAGGGTGATGAACCACCTTCATCGCTGGGTTCCTTCTCTTCGTGGGGATGAGTCTGTAGGCTGGATTAACCTTTCTGGAGGGCAAGCACTGATTCTTAGCCTACATTACCCTCTGCGACCGACACAGGGATGCTCTCTGGAGCAACTGGAAAACATCAGATAGGTTTTGTCTCTGTAGTTTGAGTTTGCATGCTGCTGTGAAGAGACTTCAGTGGGGTTTCTCAGTCCATGTCTCTTGCCCCTGAGGCAGTGGCTTTTTAACAGCCTGGTTTTGAGGGTCTTAAAACTACAGTGCAGCAGCACTGATTGTGCTTGTTCCTCGGGCTCCTGGAGAGTGGGTTTTGTTGTCTTTGGGTGCCATCAAAATTCCATTTTAACCCTAGAAAAAGTAGTGTTCCTTCTCCTCTGCCTCTGCACCTCTCAGGTGTGTAACACAGCTCTGCTCTCGCCTTCAGAGCCCTAACGATTTCAGGGAGCTACCTGTGTTTGAAAGAAAACAGAGCTCAGAATTCATTTCTCAGGTAGAGCTGTTGAAGTGTGTGTTACCTAACACACTCCAGTCTCACTGTGGCTAGGCTGGGTCTAACCCTTTTCTGGCAGTCACTTGACTGCTGCTTGCATGTGGTGAGCACAGCTGCCCAGCAGAAAAGGCTCTGGGGGTGCTGGGAGACACTGTGTCTGGGGGGGACCTCCCTGCCCTCTCCAACTCCCTGAAGGGAGGCTGTGGAGGGGTGGCTGTTGGCCTCTGCTCCTTGGTGCCTGCTGACAGCAGCAGGGGCACTGCTCTGCAGCTGAGGCAGGGGAGGGTCAGACTGGCTCTGAGGCAGAGATTCTCTGCAGCCAGAGTGGTTGGGCACTGGCAGGGCCTTCCCAGGGAGGTGGTGGAGTCCCCCTGCCTGGAGGTGTTGAAGAACCCTGTAGCCATGGTGCTTCCCACCCTGCTCGAGTGGCAGCAGGGAGGGGGTCAGGCTGTGTCTGTCAGTCTCTCAGGGCCTGAGGGGTTTGGTTGGGGTGGGGATGGTTGGACTGGGGGAGCTGGGAGCTCCTTTTCAAGCAGGATTATCCTGTGATCCTGTCTTAGATGCTGGTTTATACCACACACTGCCCTGCTAGGAAAACCACGGTGGAGTCTGGAGCTCCACCAGCAGATGGCAACAGGCAACTGGGAAGTCCTGCTCTTTGACGGAGAGGCTGGGTTTGGCTCTCCCGAGAAACTTCCTGAATAGAGACAGATTTTCAAAGGAGCTGCTTGTGAATAAGCTGCGTTTCTGATCAGCCTCATTCATGGGCTGAATGGACTGTGCAGGCTCCTCTGTCATTACTGTCAGGAGGAGCAAAAGAAAACCAGGTAAAGGAAAAGGCTTGGAAAGAGCTGAACTTGATCACTCGGTGTGGGGATGGAATTTAAAGCACTGGAGGTGCTAAAGTAAGGAGTCAGCATCTTTTTCAGAGGGCATGGGGAGGGAATAACGTGTGAAAACCTAACTGGAGGGTTACTCGACTCTCAGAGCTTGGTTTTGCTGAGTAAATGGGGTTTGTAAGGGCTTTGCTGATCCTCACAGGCGCCGTGTTCTCCTGCCTTGCAGCTTCCCTGAGAAAGAGTATTAGTCAGCAAGCCAGAAAAACCTCAGAGTGAGAAAAGAAGGGTTTAATCTCCTGAGATTCTTCACCTGGAGGGTGCTGAGACCCTGGACCAGGTTGCCCAGGGAGGTTGTGGCTGCCCCCCAGCTCCCTGGAAGTGTTCAAGGCCAGATTGGCTGGGGCCTTGAGCACCCTAGTCTAGTGGGGGGGTGTCCCTGCTCCTGGCAGGGGCGTTGGAACTGGATGATCCTTAATGTCCCTTCTGTTGTGTGGTCCTGTGAGTCGTTTCCCTCCTCTTTCCCTTCGCCCCTCTTAGCAGTGTCAGCACTAAACCTCATTTGATTGGGTTTGGAAACAAACCCATCTCCCAGCAGTTGCAGTCTCACGCTTTGTCATTCACCCCAGGTGAGCCAGAGCCGTGAGCCGCGGTGGTGGGGAGGCAAAGGCCAGGTTGTCCGTGGATCCCTGCCTGTGCTCCTTCTGATTTGGCAGCCCAGATGGTAGTTCTAAATTACTTGTCTTCAGGCACAGCTAAGACTGTGCCTGTCTTGTGCTGAGAGCCGCTAGACAGACCCGGTGACAGTCCCTGTGATGTTTTTGCTTCTGAGAAACAGCTGTTTGGTGAGCTCAGTGCTTGGGACTCGGGGGGGAAATGGAGGTGCACGTCTCAGATTTATCATTGCATCAAGTGTGGGCTCGTTAGAGGCTGTGGCTGCTCGTGGATCTCTCATCAGGGCTGCTCAAAGCAATAAGTAGCTGTATGAAGGGACTGGGGAGCTCACACTGAGTACTGGGGTTAGTACTTCAGTACAAGGAAAGACTTCGAGGGGTTGGAGTGGGTGCAGGAAGGATTGGAAGGTTGGGGAAGGGTCTGGAGAACAAAGCCTGTGAGGAGCAGCTGAGGCTGGTTAGGCTGGTTAGGCTGGAGAAAAGGAGGCTGAGGGGAGACCTTGCTCTTTACAGCCACCTAAAAGGAGGGTGGAAGAGGTGGGAGTTGGTCTCTTCTCCCAGGTAACAAGTGACAGGTCAAGAGGGGAAGATGAGGTTGGCCTTGAGGAGAAACCTCTCCCTAGAAAGGGTCTCCAGGCCTGGGCACAGGCTGCCAAGGGAGGGGGTTGAATCACCATCCCTGCCCGTGTTTCCCAGTCGGGGAGATCTGGAGCCCAGGGTTTAGCAGCGGGATGGCACAGTTGGGTTCACGGTCCGACTTGATGGTCTGGAAGGTCTTTTTCTACCTAACTGATTCTCTGATGCTCAGATGTGTTTGAAGCTCTGGTTTCCTCACAGTTGTTGATGTTTTTTCACCTCTTAGTGAAGTTTAGCTTTTGGTTCTTTCTTTTGATGCTTCTCTGGGCTGAAACCTCTCAGCATTAATGTTCTAGAAAGGAGCTCCCTGTGCTAATGGCTCTTGAAAGCTTTTACAGTGTGGCAGGATGTGAGCTTGCTGCAAAGTGCTGTGGCTCCCATCGCTGGAGATGCTCTCTGTCTTTGCTCTGTGAAACCTCACAGCTCTCCTGTTGTTCCTTGGTTCCCTTGTCTTTAGGTTGAGCCTAATTGTCTCCACTAAGTGAGTCTGAGAGCAGAGGCTGAAATAGAAGTGAGCAAACAGGCTGACGTGCCCAAGCTTAAAGCAGAAGCAATCTCTGCGGGGTGTTAATGGGGGTAATAACCACGGGAGCAGCTCCCAGAGCCTGAGTGTTCCTTTTCATCAGGACAGTGCTGCTCTGGGAATTAAAACTTTAAGCAGAGGCACTGGGATTCTGGTCCCTCCAGCTTCGTTGCAGGTAGGGAGGGGGATTTGCTCATGAGCAGCGTTGGCTGCGTAGGATGGAATCGCTGTCGTCGTCATCATGTTAATTCTGAGCCAGGCTCTGAGAAATTAATCCTTACTGGTACTAAAGCTGCTGCCAGCTCAGTGGAAACAGTAAAAATGCATTAAAAGAATTAAATAGTGTTTAAAAGTTGTAAAAAACTCCTTCCTGATTGCAGGGAGAGGGGAAATGCCACGGTACCCCTGACTTCTCTGCGCTCCCCTTGCCTAGGGTTACAGAGCCGAAAGCTTTAGGGGACCAGCTTGCAGCTGCCTGGTCAGAACGGTATTGTGAGGCCTTGCAGGCTGTAGATCAAAGAAGCTTAGAAACATCAGCTAGAGAACCTCTTGCTTGTCACGCTCCTGTGCTCCTGTCACACCTTGGAAGCAAAGCTGTGCTAAGCCTGAACGGACAACCCAGCTCCTCTCTCCCTCTTTCACTGACTCTCTCATCCTTTTCGTGACGGAGGATCACGATAACTATGGCAAAACAGGCCCTGCTGCTCTTGTTGACCCCGGTTATTTGTGCTTGTAGACTCTACAGCAGCAAGAATGCAAACTCCTCTACAGCCGTAAAGAGGGCCAGCGTCAAGAAAACAAGAACAAAAATAGATACAAAAACATTTTACCCTGTAAGTATGGATTTCTTTCCTCCCACCCTTAGCCTGCTGCTTCATCAGGGGTTAATTAAGCCCCACCGTGCCTTCCCTGCTCTTCAGTGATGGCTTCCCCTCTCACGTTGGCAGTGTCAGCTCAAGCAGTTGCTGCTCTGGGTTCCAACGTTGGTGGCGCTTTGCAGACGCCGCGATTTCGATGCCCGAGGGTTGGGTTTATCTCCAGCTCTCGTTTGGAAGGGTCACATCCCTAAGCCATTACTCAGCAAACCGAGATGCTTCACTTTAAGAGGATTAATTTGTGGGACAAAACTGCCTGATGCAAATCCAGCCTGGACCGTTGGCCTTGACTTACTGCTTGACTGTCCCTGCGCCCCTGAGTTCCTCAGGAGTGTAAGCTCTGTCTGACTTGTGGTGAACTGGCTGCTTCTGGCTGAGAAATGGCCATTTCAGCCACTAATTTAGTGACTTGGATGACTGGATGTCCCTTTTTATGAGGAGCTTCGGTGTTAGGACGAGGGGGATGAGTTCCAGCACAAAGAGGGGAGGATCTGAGGCAGAAACCCCTCCCTGTGAGGGTGCTGAGGCCCTGGAACAGGTTGCCCAGGGAGGCTGTGGCTGCTCCATCCCTGGCATCACCAGGTTGGATGGAGCTCTGGGCACCCTGCTCTGGTGAGAGGTGTTGCTGCCCATGGCAGGAGCTTGAGGCTGGATGAGCTGTGAGCTCCCTCCCAACCCAACCTCTGATTCTAGCAGCAGTTCCCTTCCTATGGGCTATGTAAAAATAGCTGTGTGTTCACAACTGCAGGATGCTAGCGCTTAACAGTCACCTGTATCCTTCCAGTTGATCACACCAGAGTTGTTCTACACGATGGCGATCCAAACGAACCTGTCTCAGACTACATCAACGCTAATATTATCATGGTAAGGACACTCCTACCTCCAGGAACCCAACCTCACCCTTTACCACATCCAAACCCCAAAGTCTTGTCCCCGTTTGGTACCAGTTGTTCCGTTGTCAACGTTTGCTCTGTTCTTTTTAATCCCTCCAGCCTGAGTTTGAAACCAAGTGCAACAACTCGAAGCCAAAAAAGAGCTACATCGCTACTCAAGGCTGCCTACAGAACACGGTGAATGATTTCTGGAGGATGGTGTTCCAGGAGAATTCCCGAGTTATTGTTATGACAACAAAAGAAGTTGAAAGAGGAAAGGTAACGAGGGCGACTGCTAATTGCCACCAAAGAGAAAGGGTCTTTGTTTCTCTCTACTGACAACAAATAGCAGGAGATTTATGGGCTTCATAGAATCCTTAGGGATGGGAAGGGACCTCGAGATCACCCAGTCCAACCCCCCTGCCACAGCGGGATCCCCCAGACCCAGTGGCACAGGAACACAGCCAGGCGGGGCTGGAACGGCTGCAGAGGAGGAGACTCCATAACCCCCTGGGCAGCCCCTTCCAGGGCTCCGGGACCCTCCCTGGAAAGAAGGTCCTGCTGAGAGTGAGAGGGAACCTCCTCTGCTCCAGCTGGCACCCAGTGCCCCTTGTCCTGTCCCCAGATGCCCTTGAGCAGAGCCTGGCTCCATCCTCCTGACACCCACCCCTCACAGACTGAGAGACAGCAATGAGGTCCCCCCTCAGCCTCCTCTTCTCCCAGCTCCCTCAGCCTCTCCTTAGCATGGAGCTGTTCCACTTCCTTCATCCTCTTAGTTGCTGTATGCTGGACACCTTCCAGCAGCTCTGTGTCCCTCTGGAACTGAGGAGCCCAGCACTGGACACAGTACTCTCCCCAATTTTGAGGTACCAAAGCTGCTGGTGGTGGAAACCACCAGTCTCTGGTTTGTTTTTTTCAGCCTTGGTAAACTTCTACCCATCCATCACCCCTATAAAGGGCAGTGATTTGCTCTCCTTCCAGAAAGGAAGAGGGAGAGGCTGCCCCTTTGCAGTCACCTTTCTCTTTCGGAAGAAGAGAAGTAACTTCTGGGGTTGTTTTGGAGGAATTGACTCAAACCCTGGTTTTCATGGGACCTGCTGAACAGCCTGTGCTCTGCAGTTCCTCCACGATTCTGTCAGATTCTGCTGAGTCTGTTCTCTGTGCGCTGGCTGGATCAAACACTTTCAGGTCTGATTACCTAATCAGTGCTGCATGCACTGAATCCCTTTTTTCCTGATGCCTGTTACACTCCTTCAAGAATTCAGATCAAACCCCCTTTTTATCTTGAGCCAAGATGCTTTCAGATCTGCAGAAAGGAGAGAGGAGGCTCTGCAGCAGGGCTGACCTCAGGAGCACGTTGCCGAAGCAAGTGTGGGGGGCTCTGAGCCATCTCTGAGCGCTCTGAGCACTGCAGGAGCAGCAAAGCCTTACGGATTCAAACACTGCTGTTGGGAGGGAGCTCACTGAGTTTCTTCAGTTTACGAGCCAGGCTTTTTTCTTACAGATGATGTTCTCTTAGTAGATTTTATTTTAAACTTTATTGTGTTTTATTTCAGTGTAAATTTTTATTCCCTTCTTTCCTGCTCCCTTCTCTTCTTGCTTGCTCCCTTCCTTCCCTTCCCTTCTCTGCTCACCTGCTGCCTTCCCTTCCCTTCTTTGCTTGCTTGCTCCCTTCCTTCCCTTCCCTTCTCTGCTCACCTGCTGCCTTCCCTTCCCTTCTTTGCTTGCTTGCTCCCTTCCTTCCCTTCCCTTCCCTGCTCGCCTGCTGCCTTCCTTCCCTTCCTTCCCTTCCCTTCTCTGCTCACTCGCTCCCTTCCTTCCCTTCCCTTCTCCGCTCACTCGCTCCCTTCGCTCCCTTCCTTCCCTTCCCTTCTCTGCTCACCTGCTCCCTTCCTTTCCTTCCCTTCTCTGTTCACTTGCTCTCTTCCTTCCCTTCCCTGCCCGCTCGCTGCCTTCCCGTCTCTCCTGCTCTGCTTTACTTTCTTTCCTGGTTCAATCGTGCAGAGTAAGTGCGTCAAGTACTGGCCTGACGAATATTCCCTGAAGGAGTACGGCGTCATGCGCGTTAGGAACGTCAAGGAGAGTGCAGCGCACGATTACACGCTCCGAGAGCTGAAGCTTTCCAAAGTTGGGCAAGTAAGTGCGCTAGGAACTCTGTCCTTTGCCTTTAGGATTCCAGTCACAGAAAAACCCCCACCCCTCCCAGAAATAGAGTGTCTTTGGAATCAATAAAAGCGCTAAGAGATGAATAAATGGAGCCCTGTCTCTTTCTTCGAAGCTGCAGGTTTAGTTCCATAGATCTTTCTTCTCTCCTGTCCTTGGGATAATTGCAGATTGCTCTAGCTGAGCACTTCTTGGCAGGAGACGCATGGCTGCGGAGCTCGGAGGAGATGTGGAGAGAGGGACGATGCTTTGAACCGCTCTGGCTGCGTGTTTGCTCCCTCGTGTGGGGCCGCTTGCGGCAGAAGAGAAGGGTCGCGTTGGGGGCCCAGTACGCACAAGGAAGAGTTAAGGGAAGGAAGCAGTGAGCCGGGGTGGGAATAGCACTTCTGAAGTTGGATCGGGGTGCAAAGTCAGTTGGAATGAAGGAGATGAGCAGGAAGTATGGGGGGGGTCCACGGGCTGAGGCTGAGGGGGAAGAGGTGTGTAAGGTGCCACTGGGTATGAGGATGCGTTTGGCAGATAAAGGACCCTTGCTGTTGGTCACCCCCAGGCAGAGCTTTGCCTCGGCTTCTGTAGACAAGGGTGGAAATGTTCTTGGAAACAACTGCATGAGAAAGAGGGAGCTGAGGAAGCGGGAGGTGTGAGTGGATGGTTGGTCCAGGAGGAACTCTCTGGCTTCTTCCCTCCCTTACAGAGGGTTGCAGTGCCTTGGCTACCGAGCAATGGGTTGGCCGTGCCACCTGCTGATCTGACTCAGTGCTTTCGATCTGAAGAATGTCGTTTTCTCCTTCCAGGGGAACACAGAGAGGACGGTCTGGCAGTATCACTTCAGGACCTGGCCTGATCACGGAGTCCCGAGCGACCCTGGTGGTGTCCTGGACTTTCTAGAGGAGGTGCACCACAAGCAGGAGAGCATTTCTGATGCTGGGCCAGTTGTGGTCCACTGCAGGTACGGTGATAACGCCGTGTCCCTTCTCCTGCTCTCTACCTGTGAAGTTTATTTGCTTTTCATTTTGTTGGGGGGATCTGGAAACTTGAAGAGACCTTTCCCCAAGAGCTACTCAGCCTTTAAACTCACTCTATGCAATCGAGGAAGCGTTGGGTCTGACCCTGTAGTCGTTTCTGATTCAAAGAGGTTGATAAACACCAAGGTACAGAAGGGCTGTTAGGACTTCAGTCTGCTCTGTGTTGGTGAGGTCTCTCGTGACTCCTGATTGTGTGGCTGTAATGTGGAAGTCTGATGTCTCTTCGTCTTGACTCTTCCCTGGACTTGGAGCTGGTTCAGAAAGAGCAAAACGATTCACTGTCCCCCCGTTCTCTCCCTGCAGTGCTGGGATCGGGCGAACGGGAACCTTCATCGTGATTGATATTCTCATCGACATCATCAGAGAAAAAGGTAGGCTCTCCCCCACGCTTCCATCTCCGCACATTGAGCTGGAGCCTGGAACAGTGCGAGATGATGCAGTTTTCTCCCCCAGGACAGCGTTCCACGTTGTTCTGCAGTTGTTCAGATCTGCCTTGGCAGTCACAGACAATGAGCTTGTGTAAATGTTACGCGCTGAACTCGAGCTGCTTCAGCTGCTCTGTGTTCTGCTGGGGGATGAGGCCGATCTCCCCCCCAGAGAGGGTTTACTTCACCCTTCCGAAGGGGTTACGGTGGTCTTTCCTAGGTGTGGACTGTGATATCGACGTTCCCAAGACCATCCAGATGGTGAGATCGCAGCGCTCGGGGATGGTTCAGACGGAAGCCCAGTACAGGTTTATTTACATGGCAGTGCAGCACTACATCGAGACGCTACAGCGCAGAATCGAAGAGGAGCAGGTATGTTCATCCTGCGTGTGAAATGAGCTCCGTGCAGCGTTGAAGAGATGGCAGATCTGTTAATCCTGCCTCTGCAGTGTGATGTAGTCACTCCAGTACCCATTCCAGAGCCTGAAGTAGATGTTTCTGAGTAAAACCAAGTGTGTTGGAGTGACAGAAGGAGTGTGGTGATCTGGCAGTAAAATGAAGAGCAGTTAGAGCAGTGATCTGTGTGGTGAGTAGGGCTGAGAGATGCGGTGACAACCACAAGACCTTGCACCTCGTCGTTCCTGTTTAAGTGCTTAATTGCCTTCGAATTCCACAGCCTTGTTCTGCATTAACTGACAGATCTGACTGCTCCCTGGTGCTTTCACTCTCTGCCCTGACCCCCGGTCACCTGTGGGTTATTTCTTTTTGCTTCACATCCTCAGACTCTTTTCCCTGTGCAGCTGGCTCGCTGCTGAGGAGCTAAACCCACAGAGCAGAGGCGGCAGATGTGGCGAGCTGTGTGGTTAGCACAGTGCCAGGTGTGAGATGTAATCCCCGCTTACAGACAGCGTGTGCCAGCTCAGGGCTTGGCACTCTGCTGTGGCTTCTGGCTGCTCTGCAGTGTAGCTCGGCTTATTTTATATTTGCTTACACGATGTTCAGCAGAGAGAGGATGGAGACCTCATTCCTTTCCCCATGACAGCTGTTGTGTGCTCTGATGGCGAAGCGAAGAACAACAAATCCCTCAGGTGTACTTTTTCCCCTGGCTTTGTTGTCTCACTTTGCTTTAGAGCTGCCTCAGCTCTGAGTGCCTGTAGTTACGCAAGACTCAGATCCTCAGCTGTTTCAGAACAATCTTGCTGCTGCCATTTGCAGAGTCCATCTGTAGGGTCTCTCTTGAGGGGTTTGAGGAGCATTTTCATCCTGAGTGGAGCAGCTTATTTCTCTTACAGTGATGAGTTCTTTCCTCCTTTATCCCCAACCCAGAAGACACAGGTATAAGCGTCTAAGAAACTGGAAGTAGAGCATTGCCCCTGGCAGCTTCAGGCCCTGCCCTCTCATCCTGGCACTGGGTGCCTGGAAGAAGAGCCTGACCCCCACCAGACTGCAGCTTCCCTTCAGGGAGCTGGAGATAGGGAGAAGGTCCCCCCTGAGTCTCGTCTCCTCCAGGCTGAACCCCCCCAGCTCCCTCAGCCTCTCCTCATCAGCCTTTCCCTCCAGTCCCTTCCCCAGCCTCGTTGCTCCTCTGCACCCCCTCCAGTACTTCAGTATCTTTCTTGCAGTGAGGGGCCCAGAGCTGCATTTTGAGGTGAAGCCTCCCCAGTGGCTGGTGTAGGGGAGAATGCCATCCCTAGTCCTGCTGGCCACACTAGTGCTGCTCCTAGCCAGGATGCCCTTGGCCTTTGGTGCCACCTGTGTGCCCTGCTGCCTCCTGTTCAGGCAGTCATCACCCAGTGCTGCCAGGGCCCTCTCTCCAGGCTGCTCTCCAGCCACTCCTCCCCCAGGCTGGAGCTGCAGGGGGTTCTTGTGGCCGAAATGCAGGACCCTGCCCTCAGCCCTGTTAAATGAAGCCCTGGTTTGGGGCTTCAGACCGTTACTGACAGCTGAGGAGCCCGTGGCTGTGGAATGCAGCAGGGTTTGAGCCTTTGCCTTTTAATCTGATTCCTTTAGCGTTGACCTTGCAGGTAATCGATCTGGACTGGAAGTCTCTTGGGAATTGATTTGTCAGGAGATCAGTGGGAGGCTGCGAGGGGAGAAATTCACTAAGAGAAGTTGAGTAAAAGAGCAGAGACGGAGCAAGGAGAGGCAAAGCTTCAACCTGCAGTGCTCGACAGAACACTCTTAATTGAAACTCAGCAGCCAGAACACCCTAGAGACTCCGGCAGAGATTGATTCAGCCAGTTATTTAGTAGATGTTCAAGCATTACCAACCCCCCCACCCACCCCAAATCCCCTAGAAGAGCCCAGTCCCTTTCCTCTTCCCCGCGTGGTTTGGCTTGCCGGAGCTTTCAGTGTCTGCCGGTGAATGCCAGCGCGATTGGCTGCAGCTCCTAACATATGCTGCAGCTCCAAATAACCAGCTTGGCTTCTTTTTATATCCAACCTAATGGGCTAAGATGTTATTTTATTAGCCATCTTGCGAGCAGCGTTGGTACTCATTTGGCCACGTCTTCAAGCTGGGAATAAGGTCAGTGGGAAACCCACGCGGGCTGGGAGCGTCTGTTGTAACGAATGCAGCCTGGTTCCTTCTGCCAGGGAGGCTGAGGGCTGCGTACGAGCGCTGCTTCGCAGGGTCGGTGTTTTCTAGGCGAGATGGGATATTGAAAAGTGAGGCTTTTCAGGTCTTAGAATCCATAGACGAGGCCGACCTTTAGGTCTCCTCCTCGTGGCGCGTGTCGTTTGAGCGCCGCTTCGCCGACTGACGCGAGCGCGGGCGCTCTCTGCTGTGTTTTCTTCACAGAAGAGTAAGAGAAAAGGCCACGAGTACACAAACATTAAATATTCTTTATCGGACCAGACAAGCGGGGATCAGAGCCCTCTTCCACCCTGTACCCCAACCCCAACGTGTCCAGAGTAAGTTCGTTTCTCTCGTTAATAAGTTTTCAGCTGAACTAATGAACCTCTGGAGAATGAGGATGAGTGGCCACGCAGCCTGCCCTAGGCAGTTGCCCCATGCTTTGCTCCTTGAATGAACTGAGCCCAGTTACTGCTGAGCGAATTGAGTTACAGAAACGGTTGTTTCCAGCTAGATTCTTCAACCTGTGACTATTTGTTTCATTCCAGAATGAGAGAAGATAGTGCTAGAGTTTATGAAAATGTGGGGCTGATGCAACAGCAGAAGAGCTTCAGATGAGTAGCTGCACGGAGCCTTCCATGCTGAGGCAGGTGTGTATGTTCAGGGGGGCTTGGAGGAGACATCCCGAAGAACAAACTGAGGATGCCTGTAGGAAGGCCTTTTAACACCCCAAATGCGTCTGATCCCCATCTCAGATGAAACTCCACCCCTAATTTGGGTTGAGCTGTAGCTGCACCTGTTCTTCCAGAACAACATGAAATACTCAGTCGGGTGTTTAGCCTTTGTTCCCGTGTCCACACTCGCTGCTCAGCTCAGTCTTTGTTACTCAGGAGCCTGAAATTCTGAATTCTAGCAGAGGATTTTTTGTGAGGTTTAAATACCTGGTAGAATTTGCTCCTAGCAGTCATTTAGTGGATAAATAAATGGAGACCGAGACCATTAGCTACTGAATTTATCTGATACTTCGGCTACTGGGCTGAATTGAAGGTGTCTTTAGGCATCAGCTTCTGGAGCCTAATCCAAAGCCTGTTGTCGTCATTGCTGTGGTGTTGCTAAAGGCCTCAGGAATCCTCTTTTCCCTTCTCCATCTGCTAACTAAGTGTGTTTCATCCCTTTTCCGTCCAGGGATCTTCTCCAAGTTTATACACAACCTCATCTTGTACTGCCAAGGTGCCACTCAGTTTGTAAACGAGGCTTGAGCCTCTCATACAATCATCCTGGCTGCAAAGGAGCTCCAGGATTACCAAACCCAGCCCTCATCCCAACAGCTCCCCTACCCCCAGACCGTGGCCTCAAGTGCTCTAGCTACTCAGTTTTTAAATCCCTCTAGGGATGGGGACTCCACCACCTCCCTGGGCAGCCTGGTCCAGTGCCCAACCACTCTCTCAGGAAGGAGCTTCTTCCTCAGATCCAGTCTAACCCTCCCCTGATGCAGCCTGAGGCCACTGCCCCTCGTCCTAGCATTAGGAATCTGGGAGAAGAGACCAGCAGCAGCCTCGCTCCAACCTCCTGTTAGGGGGTTGTAGAGAGCACTGAGGTCTCCTCTCAGCCTCTTCTGCTCTAGACTAAACAACCCCAGTTCCCTCAGCTGCTCCTCACAGGCCCTGCTCTCCAGCCCTCTCCCCAGCCTCATTGCCCTTCTCTGGCCCCGCTCCAGCCCCTCAGTGCCCTTCTGATCCCGTGGTGCCCAACACTGGACCCAGTACTTGAGGTGTGATCTCAAGAGTGCAGAGTACAGAGACACCATCCCCTCCCTCCTCCTGCTGGTGACCCCGTTCCTGGCTCCTCTTCAGCCGGCTGCCACCCAACACCCCCAGGTCCTTTTCTGCCAGGCAGCTCTCCACCCGCTGTGCCCCCAGCCTTCAGCTGAGTTCAAGGCTTTCAGAGTGAGCACTATCAGGATGAGAGAGAACTACCGGGGGTGGTTGTTATCCTCCTGACTAACTTCAAACACCCTTCTCCCTTCCTTCCTTCCCCAGACCCGAACACGGCTTTTAAAAAGAGATCAAGGAAGAGCTGGAAGAAGCCTCCCGTGAGTGCTGAACTCTGAGGGCCTGGTACCTTTTTATTTACGGTTTTAATCCTTCGACAGTAGGCAAACCTTCAGACCATCTAAAGATTGTTTCTCTCTCTCCTCTCCACTACCTGATTCACAGTTGCTCATTTTCCAAATAAAAGGAAATCCTTTCTACAACGTAGACACCTACTCTGTAGAGTCGGTGGTGAATCCCTCAGGCTGTTGCTCTGTCCTCCGTGTGGTGTCGGGGTTGGTTGGGTCGCGGTGTCGCCTGGGGGTCGGTTTCCTTATTTCCTTTATGTGGGGTTTTATTTCTTCTTAGTTTGTTTGAGGAGGGGGCTGTTAGGGGTTTGGGGGGTGGATAGATCTGTTCCACTAACATAAAATACTGATGGGAACCAGGCTTGATGGTTTGAAAACAGCGGATCAGCGGCGTGAACAGACTCAGCTACGTGATAAAAGAGCAGTCCTGATAGATTTCAGACACGGGCTGAGTCCGGAGGGCCGAGAGGCTGTTGATGGGAAGGTGCTTTTTGTGATTCCCCAGTGGCTTTGGTTTAGCTGAGTGGCTGGCGGGGCTGCTTTGGAGTCATTAACTCCAGGTCGTTTGCACCCAACAGAAATCATCTCTCCCCAAAATACAAGTGCTCTCTCTGTCTTAAAAGGACTCAGTGGGCTTCGTGAGGGCCACCCTCTCTCTTAATCCATCAACAGCTTGAACTTGGGGAGTTGGGAGGTGTTTGCACAAGTTACGTGACGCCACCCTGAGATCATTTTAAACCCAGTGACACAAGGAACCCTCTGTGCAAGGGGATCCCCTTCCCCTAGGAGGGGGAGCCTTGTGGATTTTTAAGCCTTAGAAGCAGCTAAACTCAAGCAGCGTGGGAAAGGCAGCGTGTGAGACCTGACAAAGTGCCTGGGCAGCAAGGCCCGCGGGCTCCGTTGGTTCCTCTCACCAGGCAGGAGTTGGTCCTTGTTCTGCCTGAGGTGCCTTTCAGAGCTGCGTTGGAATTTGCTGCCCCTATTCCCTTGACAAAGCCCAGTCGCATCCATCCGAACCCCCCTCACGGTGTCGTCAGTGACACAGAGTCCTCTTGCAGCCCCTCGGGACGAAGCGCTGCTGATAAGCAGCTGGTTAATTGAGTTTCCTCTGCCCTGGAAGCCGTGAGTGGCCACACGTGTGGGTTAACGGTGGGATCAGCCCCTCAGAGGGGCAGAGCGACCCCTTTCCCCGTGCTTCCAGGGATTCAGGAGCTCCTGCTGTTTTCCATGGGATGCAGGGTGAGCCTTACGCTCATAAAACCCTTGTGCCCTTTCTAGATGGCAGTGATGAGAGCCAGATCTGTTCCTTTGGGACCGAGACACCTTCTCGACACCCCCTGCGTCCTCTCCTGACCCCATAGACAGCTTCGTCCTGCCGAGCAGGGCGTCTGACAGAGTGATAGAGCCAGTAACCCCGTGTCTGAAGCAGTGCAGTTAGACTACACTGCTGAGCTTGTTGGAGATGGGTGTTGGAGTTTGGAGCTGTTGGCACCACCGCACCCAACAGTCAGCAGGGAAACAACAGAAAGGATCCTGAACGCTGCTCTCTGCACTCAGCTCACGCGACCTATCTTAAAGCTCAGCCTGGGTGAGCAGCCATCACCCCGTGGCCAACCTCCAGTTGCCTCTCTTGTCGGCGTTCGAGCTCTTTAGCTCCTGTGGGTCTGTGTTCTTGTGGGTTTAGGGAAGCCTTCCCGTGCAATGCACATGGATCCCCCGCCCCGGGAGCGCTTGGTGGCAGAGTGCCTGTGAGGCGGGCAACAGGAGCTGGGAGATGGTGACTGAATATTCCTCTGGGAAGCCTGCCCAGTAGCCCAGGGGAGCTCTCACAAACCAGAATCCTCCTGTCTGACACAGGGAGGAGGGTCTGGTTCAGGAAGCTTTCGTGTGACTGCATTTCAGGCATCGGCTGGGGTTTGTGCCAGGGAGGCAGGAGCGGCCTTGGGTCCCAGGGCTGGGAGCGAACGTGGCTTTCGCTTCTTTCCAGGGACTTCTGTACCCGATGGCTTTTTTCCAGCATCGATTTCCACACAGGATCAATGGACTGGAAAAGGGATGCGGTCGTCACATGTTCTGTCCAACAGTGTCTCTCAATCTGTGAGGGGTGGGTGTCAGGAGGATGGAGCCAGGCTCTGCTCAAGGGCATCTGGGGACAGGACAAGGGGCACTGGGTGCCAGCTGGAGCAGAGGAGGTTCCCTCTCAATCTCAGCAGGACCTTCTTCCCAGGGAGGGTCCCGGAGCCCTGGAAGGGGCTGCCCAGGGGGGTTGTGGAGTCTCCTTCTCTGCAGCCGTTCCAGCCCCGCCTGGCTGTGTTCCTGAGCCACTGGGTCTGGGTGACCCTGCTGTGGCAGGGGGTTGGACTGGGTGATCCCTTCCCATCCCTGACGATTCCATGATTCTTATTCCAAAGGTGAAGCTCCAGCCCCTCTGCTGCGGCTGGGTGATCCCATGCTGCAGCGAAATAGCTGCAGGGTTCATTCACTGCACGTTCCCTCACAGCTGTCCTCGGCCGGACCGGCTCTCCCGTTAACCCGACCAAACCTTCCTCCTGTGTTTGAACACCCTTGGGAAACCAGTGCCTGCGGGTTCCCTCCTGTTCTGGTAGGGCTGGGCAAGTACCCCAGCAGGTATGGGGATGCGGGGTTAGGCTTTGGGGTTGGGGTTTTCCCCCTCTCCCTGTAACCTCAGATGAACTCTCCTCCTGTTTAGATAACAAAACACAGAGGCTACTTCCCAGGCTGTTTGCTCATGGCATCGTCGTGACCATAGCTCCGTGTTACTGTGGCCTTTGATTAATTACACTAATCAGGAGTAATGAGAACGGATCCTCTTCGTAGGTGGAGTAGACATCACCCTTCCACTGGGTGGCTTCTTGTCTCCTGCTGCCTACGCAGCACTGTCCCGGGGTACTGCACACGACCCGTCGCCTCGTATTGCCGAGACAGCCAAAAGCCAGCACAGAAGGGTCTCTCTCTCCTCTGAAAGGAAACTGGGGTGCCATGGGTCTGATGTGACTTGTGTCGACCTTTTGGTCTCCATCCCGGGGTTCAAAATACTCCGCTCGCTGCCTTTCACCCAGGAACCTTCTGTAGAGCAGCAGCAGCTGCAACGAACGACATTAAAAGGGTAGCTCCTGTAGGGAAAGCTGCCTGGGTGTCGGCTGGTTTGGGGGGGTTTGGGGGGGGTCTTGGTTCACAGGTGGGAAAGGACCTCCCGGATCCCTGAGTCCATCCATCCCTACCCCAGTAAAAGAACCTCAGGCCCCCAGAGACTGNATCTCAGCAGGGTCGAGACCAAGGATGCCAGAACTTCCCTTCTCCTGCTGCCCAGAGAGCCCCTGTCCTCCCCGAGAGCCCCAAGAACACATCCCTTTTGAACCCCAGCTTTGCCAGCTGCCGGGGGAGTTCTCTGCTGTCCAGGTACTGCCCCCTGCTCCCCATTAGCCCTGCGTTGCCCTTGGCCTGGGGTCCTGCCTCCTCTTTCCTGCTCCACCTCTGCTTTCCTGTTATTTTCCCGGTGAGTTTGAACTGGGTGTGGAACTGGCTCGCAGCTGGGATGGGGATCAGCTTCCCTTTAGCCGTGGCTGCGTGAGGAACTGGTTAAACTGGGGGAAACGAAGCTCAACCCTCTTCTTTCTCACCCACTTCACGCTTAGCTGAAGCAGCTCTCTGGGCTGAGTGAGGAGCTGGTGCTGCCACCCCTGCTGCTCCTACCAGACCTTCCGGCTCTTGCCCTGTTTGGCTCCGTTGGTTCCCAGATCCTTCCACACCAGCACCAGGCAGTGACTCCAAAGAGGAGCTGATGCTTTGGACCAGAGCCACGCTGCACCCCGGGCTGCTTTCTGCCGCCTGCTGCTCCTGTGCTTCAACAGCTCCCTGAATTCCGGACTCTCTGGAGCCAGACTCTTCCAAACAGGAGATGTCCAGGCTGGAGCAGGGCAGAACCTGCAAGTGCCCTGAGCTACTGCAGATCGCTCTCCTTTTCAGTCCC
The DNA here is from genome assembly GCA_013397515.1 of Upupa epops. Classification (NCBI taxonomy): domain Eukaryota; kingdom Metazoa; phylum Chordata; class Aves; order Bucerotiformes; family Upupidae; genus Upupa; species Upupa epops. The sequence continues at coordinate 15,125 of VZRI01002415.1, read as the reverse complement.
CTAGCAGAGCTGTTTGTTCCTCAGAGGGGTAAGAGCGGCGCTAGGATGATCCCCAGGCCCTGCACCAGGGTGAGGGCGCTTAATTCAGGCGAAGGCTCTGCCCTCAGTCCTGCTTGGAGGGCTGAGGGGTGAAAATGCAGCCATCCTGCAGCTCTCTAGGTAACAGGGAGTGAACAGGGCTGAATCGCCGGTCGCACAGGCTTGGGCAGAGCACAGACAATCCAGAGCCCTGTGGCCGATGCCTCTGCAGCTCCCTGTACCTGCTGAATTCAAATGAGGACTGTGTGGAGCAGCTTGGTCGTGAGGTGATTATCCTGCACGACAGCACTCTGTGTGTGTGTCTGTGTTATGAATTCAGCTCCAGCTCCGTCTGGAGCAGCAGCTCTGTACAGAACCCAGAGGGAGCCAGCCCAGCCCAGCACCTCACAGCACCCCAGCGGCCACTCCAGGGCACTCAGTGTCCTTCAACACCTCCAGACACGGGGACTCCCCCACTGCCCTGGGCAGTCCAGTCCAGGCTCTGAGCACCCTTTCCCTGAGGAAGGGCTTCCTGACAGCCAACCTCACCCTCCCCTGGCAGCTTCAGGCCCTGACCTCTCATCCTGGTGCTGGGTGCCTGGGAGAAGAGCCTGACCCCCAGCTGACTGCAGCCTCCCTTCAGGGAGCTGGAGAGAGGGAGAAGGTCCCCCTGAGTCTCCTCGAGGCTGAACCCCCCAGCTCCCTCAGCCTCTCCTCATCAGCCTCTCCCTCCAGTCCCTTCCCCAGCCTCACTGCTCCTCTGCACCCTCTCCAGCCCCTCCACCCCTCTTGCAGTGAGGAGCCCAGCACTGCATACTCTAATCCAGTTCCAGGCTGCAGAGGGAGAGGGATTGGTCCAGTCCTCAGACTTCAACCAGGACTGGAAGCTGCAGTGACACGGTGACACCAGCAGCACCTCCTGCTCTCTCCCAGGCTGCCCTGTGGCACTGAGGTGAGGAGGAGTGGAATTCATTCTCACAGCGCCCTGAGTCTGTACAAACCTGGGCTGCTGGGTGTTGCTCAAGGACAGGGTTGTCATCTGCACAGAACCTGGAGACGTTGGCTCTGCAGAGCAGTGAGTGCTTCTGTCAGGTGAATTCAGTGCCCTCTGTTACTGGGGAGGGTGCATCCACCACCCTGATCTCGTTAGAAGAGCAGGGTGCCCTCCAACGCTCTTCCCATCCTCTAATGAGAGGAGCTGGGTGGAAGGACAGAGGTGCCCTCTAATGCTCCTCCCATCCTCTACTGAGAGGAGCTGGATGGAAGGATGGAGGAGCCTTCTGATGCTCTTCTCATCCTCTAATGAGAGGAGCTGGGTGGAAGGATGGAGGAGCCCTGATTCTCTTCCCATCCTCTGCTGAGAGGAGCTGGTTGGGAGGGTTTTTGGGGTCGCCCTCGTTTCACCTCCCGAAGTACTGCCCCGAGTAGTGCCTGTCAAGCCTTCCCTTCCCTTCGGATCACCCTGGCGCCCACCCCATGGCTCCCACTCTTCATCCCCGACACCTTCCTTTGCCTCGAGGCCCAAACCTCTTCCCTCTGCCTGCTGCAACGGCTGGCAGAGCTCTCTCCAAAGGAGCCTCACGATGCCGCTTGCTGCCCGTTTCCCCCGCCGAGTTGAGACTCAGCCCAACGCTTCCCAGATCGAAGCGCTTGATGCGAGAGGAACCCCAGGTCTCCCAGGGGAGAGGAGGAGAGGGGCTGCGAGGCTTTTCCTGTGCATCAGCTCGACAGCCCGCTGGTGCTCTCTGGTACTCACTGGTCTGGCTGTCTCTGAGCAGCTTTGCTCCCAGGGGAGAGCAGAACCCTTCGGAGTCTCACGCCTGGCTCGGATCCCTCCTTTGTGCCGTGGGATGTGCAACAGGGAGGAAGCCCCGAGTGTCTCCAGTGCTGGAAGAGGCTCTGGTTCTTTCTGCTTTCCTAGTTGTCCGTGGGAGCGTGGCTCACGAGTGGCTGCAGACTTCAAAGCCCCGCGAGAGGCCGGTGGGTACTCACAACCCGAGTCACAGCTCACGGGGCCGCGGAAGAACCCGCAGAGAGCAACGGTACCCAAGTGGTGGCTTCTTCAGCTGCTTCCTCTCACTTCAGCTTCAGGGTCTGTGTCTGTAGAGCAGATGAGTTGCCTTCTGAAGGAAGGGAATGGCTTCGTCCTTCCCGGTGGCCACACTGGTCAAGGGGTGGCTACTCCAGGTTGGTTGTGCTGGTTGCATCAGGCACCTCTGGGTGGGGAAGGGGTTGTCACACAGGGCTGGGCACTGGGGAGACCTCGTCTGGAGTACTGGGGTCACGTTTGGGTACCTCGATATGAGAAAAGAGCTTGAGGGGCTGCAGCTGGCTCCAGGGAAGGGTCTGGAGAGCAAGGGCAGTGAGGAGCAGCTGAGGGAGCTGGGGCTGCTCAGCCTGGAGAGACGGAGCTGAGGGGAGACCTTGCTGTCTGCAACTGCCTGACAGGAGGGTGCAGAGAGCTGGGGGGGTCGGTCTCTTCTCCCAGGTAACAGGTGACTGGGCTGGAGGGGAAGGTGAGGGTGGCCCTGAGGAGAACCTTCTCCCTGGAAAGGGTCCTCAGCCCTTGGCACAGGCTGCCCAGGGAGGGGGTTCCATCACCACCCCTGGCCGTGTTTCCCAGTCGGGGAGGTCTGGAGCTCAGGGCCAGTTGAGTTCAGGGCTGGACTGGCTGCTCTCGAAGGTCTTTTCCAACCCGAACAATTCCATGAGTTTACGATCCTGGCCTTCCCATGGGATTCGCTGTCTC
>VZRI01002414.1:156926-177076 GCA_013397515.1 Upupa epops | reverse complement strand
CCTAATGATTCTATGATAGTGAGCAGAGGTTCTGTCCAAGTACTAAACTAAAGACTGATGATTTTTGATGGAACATCAGAGAACAAGCACGGGAAGGGAGCTACAATACTGCCTCTTCCTGAAAGGGGATGGAGGATTAGCTGTCTGGACTCAGGGCCAAGTCTGAGACAGCACTGATAGGGAGAGTAAAGCCACTGCCTCTGGCAGCTGTGTTATGTTCAGCTCCCAGGTTCTCTACCTTTAGGGTCCAGCTGGCCCCTCTTGCTCCCCAACAAAACAGGCAGTGAAAGCATACATAAGGGAATGTTCCTTACCCTGGTATGTGTGGCACCTGCGTGTAAACCAAGGAGCTCTATGGCACAGAGATAAAGCATAGTTGATCAAAACCAGTTAAAGGGGAAAAAGGCTGGAACAGATTGACATGTCTTAGAAAGCATACAAAATATAACTTACTGAAAAGAAGTATGAGGCAATTTTTTTCTATGTCCATCAGCCTGGAAGAAGCTTGGATTTCACATACCACTTTCTTCCTGACGTTTTTCCCAGACTTTAAGTATCCCTTCACTCACAGCCCTAAATCTCACTCATGCGCTTGATATTTTTTCTAACATAAAAGATTTATGAAGTTTTATCAGATTTATGAATTTCATTTGCTAAGATCTTGGCATTTCATTTTAGACGTATTATAATGTTATGTGTCAGCATCTTTCACTGTAAAAAGGAACAGTTAAAGAAAAGTTGGCAATAGACTGTATAGTCTCTGAGATGAAATACAAAAGGACAAGAAGCAATACAGTAAATTCCACTTGGAGACAAGAGGGAAAAAAGCAGAACAAGAGGAATTTATCACTGGGACTGATTGCCTAGATCGATTGAAGAACTCAACCTTACTGGCAGCCCAGCTCTGAGCAGGGGCCTGAGCTGTGAATTACTTCCCTAGGAGCCTTCCAAATTAAATTATTCTTTGAGTCTACACATACCCTTTGTAAATCTGGGCTCATATATCTGAAGAAAAAAAAAACCTATAGTGGTGACTGATTTGTTTGTTTTATGTGCTCTGATTTAAGAGCAAGGAAACTTTGACGTGTGTCAGGTGTTCATTTGTCAACAGGCATCCATTTACTGTTTTCATGGGATCTTCATAAATATGTGAGAGCTCAAAGATTGGACAAAAGTCCCAGTTTGTGAATATTAATTTTTTTATCTCAAAGCTTAACAGATTTAATCTCCCAAGGTACTACTAGCAGTGGGAATGCTCCCTCTCTTCCAGGACAACACTGAATGTCTGTGGCTACTGGAACAGCATCTAGTTTTCTTTGAATTATTGATCCTGACCCAAATGAGACTGAGCCAAAAGCAGAAAATCTTCATTTTTTAATAACCTCCTGTTCTATCAAACACAAAACCAGTGCCAGAAAAAAAACCCCAGCAATTCACCAGGGCAGAGGGACCAAGAGAAGAGAGTGAAGTGAAAGGTGGCAATTAGGCACATGTTAATGATGTCCAAGTGAGGAAATGGGAAGGAGATGCAACATTGGGATGGAATACACAGAACAAGTTGGAAAGCAAAGTGAAGGCAGAATAAGAAGACAGATTAGGAAAACTAAAAATAATGAAATGTACCCATGAGGATAATTCATTAGTATTGGAGTAGGCTGGATGTATATTGGATCTAAGTGACTTTGCCCAAATTCAGTGACAACACTGCTTTAGGCAGGAGACTGAAGTGAATTCCATCATTCAGAGATTCACAAGATTGTGAATGTTTTCTTTTGATAGGACAGAACCTCCTGAAAGGAGGTGGTAGAGAGGTGTGTGTTGTGTCTTCTCACAAGTAACAGGACAAGAGGAAATGGCCTCAAGTTGCACCAGAAGATGATTATATTGAATGTCAGGAAAAACTTCTTTACGGAAAGAGTCACTGGTCCTTGGAACAGGCTGCCCAAATGGTTAAATCACCATCCCTGAACACATTTACAGGTAATGTAGATCTGGAGCTTAGGGTCATGATTTAGCAGCGGCCTTGGGACTGTTAGGGTAATGGTTGGACTTAATGATCTTCGGGGTGTTTTCCAACCTAAACAACTCTATGATTCTATGAATCTATTATTTGTATTTGATCTCTTAACACTCTAGATTATTTTTTTTAACTTATGGCTTGTCAACAGTGATCCAGCAAAGCAAGTGCTTAAGGAAGTTAGTCACAACCTTAAAATAACTAAAAAACACAATGTTTTTTTTCCTCAAACACTTCCTGAATACTAATTGCAATTAGAAAAAAACAACACTATGCAAACCATAAAGATCTCTGTGGAAAAACAGTATCTGATTACATCTTTCTGGACTGAATAAAAACATTGGCTGATACTTTACAAAAAGAATGAAACTTTATCTGCAGCAAGAATGATTAATTATTTACGTAATTCAGTGTGAATATAGGACTCGAAAAATATATTTCCACATGAATCCCTGCAAAGAATCTTAGACTAAGTTAAAATCCTTTAATATATTACCTTTAAAAGCCAAAAAACCCAACTCAACACACCAAATAAAACTCTACATGTAAATGTGTACACATTCCCATTTATGAATCACACTACTCCTTCAATTAGTTTGTTGTAGCTGAAGTGTCAAGCAGTTCACTTCACAGACAGCAAAAAAAAGCTGTTTTTATATAAAATACCATATTCAGCAACAGAATTATTTTAACTCAAAACACAGTCATAAATGCTGATTTTCCCATTAAAAGCATTTTTAAAACTTGCAGATGAGTTTTTGCTACAATCTCAAACTAGTAGAAAGTTTCTTTTCACAGGGATATATTAATTTCAAGTGTCTTGTTTTTATAAACCAAATAATTATCCTCAGCTACTAAGAAAAACAGCAATGAATGTCTGAAATTTGTAATAATAATATAACATATTTCTAGAAATATTAAAAGAACAAATGTCTTACTACAAAGTTATTGCTAATTGAATTGTTGGCTGTGGAAATGGAAAAGAAAGTTACACCCATTACAGAAGTATTATATTAGCATCACTTCAATTCACTTTTATTACCGTCACTAGAATTAGAATTATTAGATCACGGAAACTTACCACTTCTTAATCTCAAATATTGAATTAGCATCTCTTTCTCAAATAACTTCCCTGTTATTCAACATGTTTTTCTTTTGCAAAAGATGTTTCAAACACTTCAGAAAGCAACAGCAGCTTTAAATAAATATCACCCAAGCAACAAAAATCCTAATATATATTGAAAAGCATTCAAATGGTTTTAATATGAAACTTAAAAGCATTTAATGTTTTTAATATATATCTACCCCACTAATTGTATTTAATATCCAGTCAATTGTTTTTTGAGCTATCACACTCCACATCATGCTGCTCCCTGAGACAGTAACATACAAAGCCACAGTTATCTTAGTGATGTTTTAATTATTCATTTACAGTGAAATACTATCTTCTCTGTGCACAAATTAAGTACCTGGGGGTATGATCCAAAGAACCTCAATTACCTTTAAGGTTCCTAACACAAAAACATTCAAAATCAAAAATATAATAACTTTATCATCGGCTTTACTATTTTTACAACTTGACCTAAGTTATTTTAGCCTTTAAAAATCCTTTTTACACCTTTCAATTCTTTTACATTTATTTTATATTTAGCCCTCAAGAATTACTGTCATTAGTTTCTACATCATTATTTTCATGCAATATCAAGAGATAACTTGATTGTGTGTCCAGGTCAAAAATCTCTTCATCCAAATGCTACTTACTGCTGCTTCTCATCTTGCACCAACTTTCTGACTTGCCCAAGAAAATAACACATTTTCTGGAAAGATGAGCAGGCTACTGAACGACAAAATAAGATTCATGCCTTGATTACCTTTTCTCCATGTGTGAATTATTTATCTTCAAACAGCACATATTTATTTCTTACCAACAACCTACATCATAATTAAAAACAAACCAGCCCCTCTATACATCAAGAGTCAGCTCTGAAGTAAAATACTTTGTTCAGACTGATTCCACAACAGGAATTAGAACTGCACTTTCCACATGTAAACATGTTATATCTTCTGATTTGCTGGAGTAGTTGAAGAGGGACTCACAAGTGAATAAAACCTAGCTTACCTAGAAAAAACGCTACATCTGCAGGGAGCAATGTTTTATGCAGTGTTATGTTAAAGGTCTTAAAAATTTACAGACTTCAAAATTAAATTATTGACTACCTGTACTGCTTTAAAAACAAGACAATCTCTGCGTGAGAGCTGACACTACTACTGGAATACTTTCCCATAGGAAAACCAGAAGCAACTTTATCACAAAAATTGAGTACCCGATGTTTCTGCTAAAAAAAAAAAAAACCAAAAAAAAAAAATCCAATGGTGATGAAGTCCAAATTCCCTCTAAACACTGTATTAAATGGCAAAAGAAAAAATTCCAAATTCCAAAAAAGTTCCCCTGCTCCTGTTTTGTTTTGTATATATGTTTCTTCTCCTGAGCTACCTGTATTTCAATACATTAAATATCTCTATCCAGTCTATTACCCTGTGTGACACAAATTTAAATGAACATAAACCTGAAATGACAACCGGATATCAGTGTAGAACTGGAAATATCATTTCCTAAATAAGGAAATTATTAACAATATTTAGCAGCATGAACTATTCAGAAGACTGACAGAATAAAACCAGGATGGTAGTGCTGATTTAACTCTCTCTTTGGAAAAACGATGCCCTTTAAAAAGTCTATTGATAAACCTTTCATGGTAATCGTGGGGAAAACAGAAAACTTACATTATCTGCAATGATACCTGATGCCATTTAAAGGTTAATTTATACAAAAATTATAAAATACATTAAGTGTAAGTACTCATTTAGACAAAAAAAAAAATCACTAATTGTTTTATCACACCAGCTACACAGGCCTGAATCCACTGCCACTTTTATTCCAGTGCAGAGTTACCAGAAATAACAAGCAACTTTTTTCACTGTATGCGTTTACATCAGTTCACATTGACTGAAGGATAAACTGCTACAGAGATCAGAACCTTTCCCCCTCATTTTCTTAATATCTAATCACAAGGACTTAAAAGAATGATTTGAACTCATAGATCCCAGAGGTTCCTTCTCTCATGAAGGAAGTCTAGAATTTTTTGTAATTATAAGATTAAATTTATTTGATTGTATTATAAGCAACTGAATTACTTCACTCAATATTTAAATCAAATAGTTTCATATTCTTTGCAAACTACAGTTGGTGTTATGAAGTGTCAGTAAGTTAACTGAACACATACAAAACTGATAAAAAATACTTGTAGCAGCTCTAGTATCTGAGTGACACTCTGTATCTGCAGAGTGTCACTTCCAGGATTCCTTTCCCTTTCATTTGAAATACCACGATGAAACTAACTTTTGGAGATAAATTTAATCATAGGAAAACAGGACGCTGAGCTCCAAAATACCACAGATCTAAGAAAGAATTTAGGAATAACAGAAGCAGGAGTATGAAACAGTGATTTCCACTTTTGACAGAAATCTTTTAATTCCTAAATCCTCCTGGGCGCGGAAGTTGTCAACCCGACAACCCCTGCTGATTTACCAGTTCCTCAGTGTCTCTGCACTCCAACATGGGATTCATCTCCTATTAAGTAATATCTTACAACAGAAATACCAGAAAAGAAACAGCAAAGCAAGCATCATATTGATACTTGGAATAGGCATAGATCATGGAATCATCTTTATTACCTCCAAATCCCAATAATCTGTTGCCCCAATAATCTGTTGTAATTACACAGGGCATTACACAACTGTATTCTCCCCATAGTGGATAAGAGAACAGTAGTGATTATAGATTTTTAATGGCACTCTCAGATAATCCTCCCAGCGCAAAGGTATTAAAGACCTGCAGGGGTCTGCAGACCTACTGTACGCAGTAAAAAATTTTTAAACACACTTTTTTTGTTTCTATCAGCCACTGCAATGAAGTGTGAGACAACCCAAGATCCAGAAGTCTGAAAAGCACAGGATACACAGTGCAGTAAAGCTGATTACATGAACACTTTAAGTGAAAAAGTGCCAGGGTTATAGTGAAGTTCTTACCCACAATACTTGCTATGGAAGAAAAGGTGCTGCAATAGTTGGAGTTAAGTGACCTCAGTAGCAGCTGCTTTACAGAAGACTCCAAACACAACACACACAGGTGTAACTTGGCTTCCCATATGGGCATCAGTAATCTCAAAGAAAAGTATTTACTTAATAATTATTCATTTTCTAGTCCAAAGTGTATAAAATCAGGTAAACTTTATAACAGAGTGCAAAATTTATTACTTATTCCAGTGTTGTTAGTTCTAGCATTTTATTTCCATCTTCTTTAACATGCAGCCATACCTAAATAAGATCTCCCAGATCTATTCTGTTTAGTGTTCATGGGACAAACAACAAAAAATTTCTTCTAGCATGGAAAACAAATATGCATTTGCCTATTTAAAATTAACTAATGCAGAGTTATGAACAGATTATTTATTATTTCCTAAGTATATTATAAAGGTAGCCTTAATTGCCTACACTTTTTACCAAAGAGTTTTTACTCCTTTCTGCAAAAAGAGAAAATCGACTTTACTTTGTACTGTCCACATCTGAACCCTAAATGAGTAGAAAGACCCTCTCTGTCTGATGTTTTACATTAATGTCAGGTCATCTACTTTAAAGAAATGTGCTGTTATCTGTGGTACCTCCTTCCTCTTGATGAAGAACAAATGGAAGAGAGTAAGGGGAAAAACTATTTTGTTTCCTTTTCTACTTAGTGTAGACTACCACAAAAGCTGTAATACAGCTTGAGTGCCAGCATAGTTGACTTTCCTTAAAATATATTTCTACATATAAAACAAACGTTATCATAAATAAGAGGGGCTTTACTTTTGAATTAAATGCAGTTGGCAACTTAGCCATGCCAATGGATCAGGACAGTTGACCAGAACATTAAGGAGGACATAGTTCTACATAAAATCCACTTATGAGAAAACAAAAATTCATACTTTCTCATCTTTTCAAAATTTTTATTACCAAGTGACATTTTCCACTGTCAGCCAAAGACATCATCTTTTTACAACTTCTTTCTTTTGCATATTAAGGAGCTCTTCTGTTCCATTATTAGTCACAAAGGCAGTTTGCTGAATAATTTCCTTTGTTTGCAAGATCACCACAACAACAGAATGAAAGGAACATTTGCAAAAGAAAAAAGGACTTTTAAAAAAACTTTAACAAATCTGCTCAAATTGGAACTTACTTAGATGCTCAATGAAAAATGCATTGCTGAGTGAGAAGGACCAGTCTGAGTTACTTCAAAAATTTACAAATGAAGAACAAAAATCACAGAATATCTTTGGTTGGAAAAGACCGTTAAGGTCATTATGTTCAGCTTTCGACCCAGAATGAAAGGTGAAAGAGACCTAAAAATAACATGGCCATAGATTTTTCTGCTTAATGCCATGTCATACCGTGAATCTTAACACCTAACAGAATATATTAAAGAGGGGCTTTTTCTTCAGTTACAGCTCAGTATTGTAAACACTCATCATGAGTCTGTCTCATCTGTACAAACAGAGCCTGAAAACAGACTTAATTAACACATCATTACCTCTAACAACAGCCAATTCCAAGTTAGACCAGCAGCCCTGCTTCAGGCACTACACAGTCAAAAATACACATTTTTCTCAGGTCTGATCTCAAATTCCCTGAATTCTTTTATGTCCATAGCATTAATCCCTTAAAACTACCTGTGTGTAAAGAAAACAGCCAGCAAAATGGGAAACCTTTAGCTGAGTAATTTCAGAAAAATCCAGGAACCTAATTCTGTGGTCAGGAACCCCAAGTGAGTGAATGAAATGACTCACTCACTACTAACTAAACTAATCATGACTCTTCTTTCCCTAGCCAAACCTTCAATTCCTATTATGAGACAAGAAGAATTTGAGTATGTGTGCGTTCATAAAATAAACTCACATTAAGTAATACAAGTTCACTTACGATAATAATAAAAAAATTAAAACACAGAATCACAGATATATTTTTCCTTTTTTCAAGTTTCCGGAACCCAGGAACTTGTAAACGCAAAGCCACACAAGCATCAACAGTTTAGCAATACTATACACAAGAGTCATGCATTTTAGGGCTCTGTTACCCACTTTAGAATCATAGAATCATCAGGGATAGGAAGGGACCTCGAAAGATCATCTAGTCCAATCCCCCTGCCACAGCAGGACACCCCAACGAGGTCCAGGCAGGTTTAAAATGTCTCCAGAAAAGGAGACTCCACAAACCCCCCAAGGCAGTCCCCTCCAGCACCCCATCACCCTCCCTGGGAAGATATTACAGAATTGGTCAGGGTTGGAAGGGACCACCGGATCACCCAGTTCCAACCCCCCTACCATGGGCAGGGACACCCCACCCTAGAGCAGGCTGACCAGAGCCTCCTCCAGCCTGACCTTAAACACCTCCAGGGATGGGGCCCCAACCACCTCCCAGGCAACCCATTTCAGGCTCTCACCACTCTCATGGTGAAGAATTTCCTCCTCACATCAAGTCTAAATTGCTCCATCTCCAGCTTTGCTTTATTCTAGTCCTGTCACTACCTGAAAATCTAAAAATCTAATCCTAAAAAGCTATTTCTATAGCCAGAAAATTAATTGTTCTGTATTTTGCAGCTACTGCATGTTATACAACAGCTACAAAATATGCACATATTAAGGACAACCTCCTCTATATTTAAGCATTTAGAAGTTGTCTTATTCCTGATCAGCTCTTAGCAGATTTTTCTTTAAAATGTATGAATCTGCTAAAAGGAAATGGAAAAAGGAAACACAAGTGTCCCATATTGGTTATCTTATTTACACTACAACTCAGATAACTTCAGCTGTTCAGTAAGTGTTCACTGGTACTTGCAAATCTTTTGAGTCTTAAAAAGCTGAAATCTAAACCTACAAACAAAATTTGGTTTATTTCTTTCAGTGGAAGCATCATTAGTATCGAAGATGCTTTAATGATGCTTTTAAGCAAAAAGCAACTATTCCAAATGAAAACCCACTTACACTGCCCAGAGTACCTAAAAACTTGAAGATAAAGAATACAAAAAAACCCACCTATTAACTGGAAAAATGCAAAACTTCAGAAATAATGCAAAGTGAGGTTTCAAATTATTTTCATTGTAACAGATGAATATTCTTAGAGCAGATATTTCCTTTTTAGGATTTTTTTTAATTAAATTATTGGAGCTAAATAGTGTGGTTACACATAGCCTTGCAGACCTTTCTGGTCTCTTTCCACATTTCATCATCCAATACCCCAAAGTTCTTATTTTCTCAGAAAAACTGAATGGAAAGCAAGACAAAGACAATGCAGGAACATGTTATTTTGCTAACCAGAAAGAAAAGATAATCACCAGCAACAGGTGTTCTTCAGATCTTAGCATCTCCATACTCATTCTAGTTATGCTCCACCACTTGAAACTGGAAAGCTTTCCCTTCCATTATTCATCAAAGACACATGTTCACCTGCTTCTTTACTTGCTTTTCACTGTCCCCATGCCATACAGGACAAGTAAGAGGGACTATCACTGTTTACCATAGTAGTTGCTTCTTAACAACAGTGCACCGGCAGAAAGCTTTGGAGACTTTCAGACAAATAACAAATGCAGCATCATTTTGTCAAACACAGTAGCAACTCTCAAAGCCTCAGATAGCACTTGATGAAAATGAGTGAATGAACGTTTGGAGTACCAAGTGTACCCTCCTGCTGCCACAGGCACACACACAGTGAAAAAAGGAGTTGGGGACAGCACAAACTTACCTAGCACCAGACAGACTACAGAGAATTACTCATGCATCAATTCATTTGTCTACCAAACTTCCACAGTGAGCTCATAGGCAAAACCAAGTCTTGAAATTCATGGCACAGCCAAGAGATAGTGAAGAGAAAAAACTACAATGCAGAACTTTTCAACTCAATCCTGTGTAAGCTTGAACTAAGTACCCAGTGGCATTAAGGGCAGAGCTGGAAGGTCTGATCTGACCAGCTCCAGACTGCTGGCAGCCAGGAATTCTCAGCTTGGAAAACTCCTTCTGTTCTGAGAAGGTCAATATGGATCTTGAGCATGCACTCTGATCCTGGCAAACAAGCTGGCAAATAAAGAAGTCCCTAAGAGCCTGTCCAGCCATCTGGCAAATACAGAAGTCCCTAAGAGCCTGTCCAGCCATCTGACAATAAAAACATCTTGAATGCATATCAGATTATGGAAAGCTTTAGGTAAAGTAACGAACACATTATAGGACTGGAAGGTTTACATTACAATGGCAAACACCTTGTGCTTTTTATGTACACTCCAAGTATGGAGAGAGGACAGATGAGAATGCACCTGTTTCACATGGTCCAAGGAAGAAGTAGACAGCAACGTGGTGGGCACAGGTATTTAAAAAGCACACGAAAACTCATGAAGAAAAACAGGAACCCAACATACTGCAGGTATAAATGGCACTGAGAGGATTCTTCTCTTTTAATCGCATTCATCCTACACTAATTTATAACCAGCAGTTTGCAACTGCTACTTAATTTTTATATATCAATAATAAATGGGTATTATAATCTAATATTCAAAAATAACAAAAACCTTAAAAAAAAGCACGTTTTTGAATTAGCATCCCAGCAATACAATTAAAAACCACACAACACTGCCTCCAAGAATACTGAAGAATGGTTTTTCATAAAATCACTACAGTACCCAGAAATGAATAGCGATTGGCAGGATTAATAGATTTTGAAACTTTGTCAGAAGGCTGCCTGAATTTCCAGCGAGTTCTATAATTCAGAAAGAAAACCAGAACTCATTAATGCAGGAATGCAGAGCTCTGTGTGTACCAATTTAACCATCAGTGGAAAAACCGAGACAGCATTAAAGATATTTTTTAAAAAGACAAATAAAATATTCCGAACATAAAAAGGCAAGAATAAACTCCCTTCCAACAGGAGAAAATTTAAAAAGCAATAATGAAATTATTCACAAGTTTTAAAAGAAGAAAATTGTATTTAATTACAATATGCCAAACCACACACAAATATTGATTATTCTTTTTACAGATGTTTGGAAAACATTACTCATGACCACAAAGCTATTTTTCCTCACTAACCAGTAGACAATTGTGAGTTTATAAGACATTAAGTACATGGTTTCAGAACACCTTTATGTAATGCAATGGAAACTAAGCTCTATTCAGAGGCCAAACAAAATTTTTGCTACCAAGCATGAAGTGGTTTGAGCCACTTGTCAGTCCTCCCCCACCACACTTTCCTACTGCCTTTCTTTTGAAAGTACCAAGATCCTCCTGATCCAGCAACGAATCAACTCAAGGAACTAATCCTTGAAGAAAATGTTTCTTTTTTTAAATTTTGTTGGAGATTCAACAGCAATGCCACAGAAGGGAGCAAAAACCAGAACTAGATCCAGTCACTGGAACAGCTCAGCCAAACTCCAATTTTAGTCATTGTAGTTCAACTTTAAACCTATAGAAGTCCTCTCTGGAGCACAGCTCTGTCAACTACTGATTTCATTACTGATATAGTTGATTCCCACACTGAGTCATTAGGAACTTAATTGAAAACTAAAAATCAAATAGGCCTGTAAGTATCCAGACAAGGCAAAGAACAACATTTTTGTTGTTTCCTATCACGTTAACAACTTCTTTGTCACTCACTGAATACTGGAAGGGAACATTTTTTCCCTCTTGTGAAAAGTCAAATACTAGTTTGATCTTTCCCATTTCATTTCTTTTTCTTTTTCCTTAACTAACAGTATCAACTCTGAAAGATTTTGTGACACAAAGATGCCACACTAAGATCCTGAAAATGTTAAGACTGCAATGTTACACAGCAGCTTTGTCACCAGCAGTAGCCCCAAGGTAAGAAGTACACTTTCACAAATCACTGCTTACCTTTTCTAATGCAGATTAGCTCATGTACACCACAAGTTCGTTCACCACCTGTGGAAATAAGTCATTAGAAAATAGTCACAAATACGAAGTATCTGATGTCTTAATAAGGCTTATACACTGTGCAAAAGAAAAAGCTGCAAAACCATGTCATTTATAAAAATTTAAATGACTGATAAGGCTAATTTTCCACTTACAAATTATATCCTTTAGCGAGAACAATAAATGTACCTTTGACTTAATACTGCTAATGATGGTGCAGAATGAAGCCCCAGATACAATTTATAGGAGATAAAATTACAAATGAAAGCAAATTGTCTAAAGCCACACTAATATTTCTCAAGTACAGAACATAATTTCCTTTCTTGAGGAAACTACCAGCTACAGAAGAACTATCAAAATATCAAAAATATTTGTAACAGAACACCAAATAATGTTTTGATTCCCTTCTGTGGTTAAAAAAAAAGAAAAGAAAAAGCCTACTACTAAAGGCTGGGCTTACTTGGAATTTGTTCATCAGAGGTTCTTCTAAAATAGAAAAAAAAGCTGTATAGAATTTGAGACATTTACATGAGACTAATAAAACCATTGCTAGAAATATTATGCTTTAGTTTACATGTACTAATATAATTTTAATGTTAGAAATACAACCAGTAAAGAAAACACCAACATGTAATACACTTATGGACATGAAGGAATCCACTAAGAAGCGGGAAGATGTTCAGTCAACCATGTTGAAAGAGAAAGGTGTAACACAGGGACAGGACATAAAACAGGTTATTGCTAAGCCCTGGAAAAGGGGAAATGTGTAGTTATGAATTTCTGCATATAAATACTTTTTAAATTATTATGATTGCTCTATACTAAACAGAGATGCAGTATTCATGATCCTTTGCTGAATTAATATATGTTAGAATGATACATCTCAGGGTAAAACCTTAAAATTCCAAGCTACACCACACTACAGTCTTTCTTACATATACCCAAAAGTCCACTGAGCCTTTTCCCACTAACACCAAAGGACTGTATCACAGTCAGCTTTCGCCACTGGGTGCACGTTTATGCACAATATTTTTTTTTATTATGTATTTTTTGCTGAGGATTCTATTTTCATTAGCATTTTCATACATTTGTGCTACACTCAAACAACACTTGCTTAACATTTTGTTCATCAACAGATAATTATTTTTTCCCTGGATAAATCCAAGAAATCCCAGTGGAATTCCATGAAGTAGAAGTGCGTTGCAGATATATAAAATGGGATACAGGTGAGAAAGCTAGACATGTCTGAAACATATGGAAATATTATAAATGGCTCCACTATAAACACAAGATACTTAGAATACTCACTCTTATGGCAAGCTGTTTGATGTAACATGCTGTGAAATTATTCTAAAAGACAATTAAAATGGCTCCCATACACCAATAAATTATTCCTTGAAAAAAATTACTTCACAACGTTAGTTGAATTTAAGGAAGAATCTGGTTTTAGATGAACTGTAGTCAAAGTAGACAATAATAACTAAAAAGAAAACAAGGTTTGAAGTTATTAGGAAAGAGAGAACCAATTAAAAAATAGAATTTACTATTGTGTATTTATTATGTGCTTAGTATTATTATGCTTATTTATTATGTGCTTATTATTTATTATGTATTCTTAGAGGTTTTTGTGCTATTCTGGACTCTCTTCTGTTCTACCACCTCACAGAATAAAATCGAGTCACAGAGAAAGGCTAAAAACATGGCTATAACATAAATGATTTCTGTATAAGGAATGATTTAATAGACTAAGGCTCTTGGACCTGCAACAAAAAGACACAACAGATGGTGGACATAAGCAGGTGAATAAAGAACAACTATTTGCTGTCTAAGTCACTAATAAAAGAAGTAAGTATCTGATTACATTAGCAACAGATGTGGTCAGAAGTTTTTAAGATCAGAAGCTGCTCTGGTTTTATATACAAACTCCTGCTGTAAGGACTGTCTTCCCTGCTGGCAGCCCTTAAAATTATTGCCATCGAGTAATTTCGTAGCCTAAAGATGGCTTAAGCATATTTAATTTCTTGTTATCCAACCATAAAAGTAGTGACAGACACTAAAACCTCTTTCACATGGAAAATATTTAATTATATTTCTGATCATCAGAACCAATGGCAGTGATCAATGAATTATTAATCAATGACAATTAATTGAGAACAGCACAGCCATTTCTGTTTGTTAAACTGAAACACAACTGAAATACATGGAAGCATCTCCATGGACTTAGAGAAGCCACAAGAAATGCACAGAATTTCTATCAATGCCATAAAGTAGAGAGGTTCTCAGAGACCACCTCCCTCCCCCAATTCATAAAAATGTTTTCGCAGGATGACCCAGAATGACCAGACGCTTCTCTTTCCCTACTCTCTGAAATGTAATTATTAATAAAAATAGATTAAGTTTGGAGTTTACTTTTTCAAACTACATTTAGGATATCAAGTAGCAACAGAACTAGGGAGAATGGAGCAAAGCTGGAGATGGGGCAATTTAGACTTGATGTGAGGAGGAAGTTCTTCACCATGAGAGTGGTGAGAGCCTGGAATGGGTTGCCCAGGGAGGTGGTTGGAGCCCCATCCCTGAAGGTGTTTAAGGCCTGCTGTGACAGGGGGTTTGGACTAGATGATCTTTTGAGGTCCCTTCCGATCCCTGATGATTCTATGATCCAAATAAATCTTACTAGTGAAAACAAAGGGATAAAGTAAATTTGACTAGCAACAGAAATATTCAGTATAAACAGTTCAAATCTGACCTGACATAAAACCTGTAGATATTTTCTTGAACAAGAAGAAGAGTACTGGCAGGTACAAAAAGAACTGCTACTTCACTGCAAATGACAAGAAGATTGAATATACATTGCCAAGCAATACACATGGCTATCAAACACTCTGGAAATAAAAAGGACGTTGTTAACAAGAAAAGGGAATAGCAGAAAAAAAAAAATGGGGGGGGGAGGGAATGAAAAATTACTATGACTTTTAACTAGTTCCTATGGGGTTTTGTTATGACTGCTGAATCACCACTCTTAGAGCAAAGTTTCACAACAGCTGAGAACTATTTCTTTTTTAAATGATAATGACCTATGAACTTTTGCAAACAATTTATTCTTAAATGTACATTTTAATAATTATAGTTACTAAAGAAATCGCGAGAAAAATATACTCACAGAAATAGCAGAAACTGGATTTCTCGTATTTCAGACAAAACTGAGTTTGTAATCCAGACAGAAATTACTACCAAAAAATTATTTCAAAAGATCATAGCTGGTAGGAAAATTCCTTATTTTTGGCTACAAAACACCTGTAAGGTGGTGTATGAACCTGCTGCTTTTCATACTGAAGGCTACGCTCCTCTGTAGAATGTGACCTGTTAATTCAAATTCACTATTTATTTGCTATCTTACAATTAACTTTCAAAACCATCCAAAAGTTTCTCCATCTCACTCTAGCAACAGATCTATACAGAAATCAGAAAACATCTCCCACATCCAAGAGTTCTCAAAAACTGGGAAATGACAGGATTAAATCACAGACCATATTAGGTTGGAAGGGACCTCCAAAGATCATCTAGTCAAACCCTCTGCCTTGAAATTGACTACAATGCTCAGGTGCAATTTTGGTTTATCCACAGCACAGAAGCCTTGCCTTACACAGTTCTAAACTTGACAATATTCAGTATTGGCTATGTATCCCTCACATCATCCATTACAAAAGCTGGAAAAATATGTGTGACTACATCAGGCTGAGAATAAGGCAAAGAGATAATTAGAGCTAATGGTTAAGGCAGCTGAGTCTTGTCCAGAAGACAAGATAAGCCTTTTTCCTATCTTACAGATCCCCTGTATTTTGTTGGGCAGCATTACAGCCAACATTTTTCATCAGGGAGACACTATGGGTTTGCTTTTCTGAATGCTCATCTTGAATGCCAAGAGCTCAAGTTTGTCAAAGCCCTACACATTAAAAATGACCAAAAATCAAGAATTTTGCTCTGAACACATCCACTGTTCTTATATCAAGTGTGATAGTTTCACCTCAGCCCACGGGAAGCTTTCAAACAGAGGTATGGACCATTTGAGATTAGATTTGTGAGGTTTTTCAAAAGGCAGCCCACTTTATTATGTGGCAAAGACCTGATAGTTTGCTTTATTTCAACAGATCTGTAACATTACAGTGATGATGGTGTAGGACAAATCCAACCAGAAAACGGCTAATTCTGCATAAGGCACCAAGTTTTACTGTCATCAGCAAACAACTCAAGGAAATTATCTTTACAACAACAATAAAAGAATTAATACTGGGTGCTGCACACTGAATATTTTCCACTACAGACAGTGAACAAGCACTACAGAGAATTAAACAGATCCCATAGAGCTGATCAACCTGGCATTTGACCCTCCCCACATTTAACAGATGTGTTTAAAAGTGGGCTCATGTACAAAATACAGCTTCATATGTTTAGGATTTATTTAATACTTCTGCTCAACCCCTGCCCCAGCTGCAGATTGAGATGCACTATTGCTAATTCAGGTCAGCACTAATGCAAGGATCTTGTCATCTAACACCCACAGCAGTGACACCGGAACATCCCAGGTAACTTGCAAGTAAAGATAAAACTGTTCCCTAGGCAAGATTCAAACTACGATACTCCCTACCAACATGCTGTGTGCAGCTCACTGCTCTCTGTTTCCTTTTGTGGAAAATTGTAACCAGGCACACTTTTCACATAACCTATATGAAGCAGTGTTCTAAGTCCTCTCTCTTCGTACATCTGTAAACAAAGAGCAGATTCATTCACTAATTTTTGCCTTTGTTTCCAAAGGAGATGAGGGTTATGTAATTAAACATTTCCTGCTCCATCATTCCATTGCTTTCAAATTCAGTGGCCAGCTTAAGCCAAAATTGACAGGAAGTCTTAAGAACTTAAAACTTTTAGTATTTTATGTTTCATAGAAAAATCATCAGCCAAATAAAACACAAAGACAGATCCCACCAAACACAGGAACAGCCAATCAGCTGATGAATCCCTGCCCTGCACAGCTGCCTGCTCCCAAACAAACAGCAGGTAGATGAGGAAAGAGGAAGGAAGGACAGTCTTGCCAGAAACATGGAAATGCTAAAGATGCTTCAGAGACACTCAGAAGATGGAGGGACAACATGAAAGGTGTTCAGAAAGCTTAGATACATGGCAAGGGGCTTGGCGTGCCACATCGGGAAGGGCAAGTGTTAAGGATGACAGCACCACCCAGCAATTCTTTCTTCTCCACTAGATTCCTTTTATCCACACAGCTCATTATTCTCTTCAATGCAGCTTCTTAGATGGTAACACTAAATTACTCACAACAGAAAGCAGGGGAAAGAGTTTAAATTCAAGAAGTATTAACTCAGTCTGAAAAGGTTTGTACCTAAATATATTCTCCTCCTTGAGAAACGTACACTTTTGTACAGCCCACATGTACCACACTCCTGCATGTTCAAGTTAAGCCCAAAAACCTGATAAAAGTACATTTGTGAGAATATGCAAATTATGCAATTCTGCCTTAGGTCTCAAAGCATCCCACTGCGACCTTTACATTTCTTTCCCTCCTCCATGCAACTGCAACACAATTTCCACCACTAGCTGCTCACCCAGATCTCAATTAAACAGAAATCTTAAGGCAAGTGCCAAACTTTTGGTATTGCTCAAAAGAGGAAAAGCAGCATGAAGAAATCATATAATGAGGAATATTACCACAGCAATGCTGAAGGACATGACCCTCAACTCTTTCTCTTCCCAAGTCCCACAAGAGCCCACACCTGTGCAGCAGTAGGTGATAGGAGCTTTATCTCAGCTGCCTATCAGTCTGCTCTTAGTACATCTTTGAGCTTGGCTTTACTCTCCATCCTCCTCATTCTGATGCTGCCTGTATTGGATTTATTTAACCTTTCCACAGGAAAGTGAAAATACCATGCAATAAAAAGCTTGCATCTTAAAATCAAGCTCCTACTTAATACTAGTATTCATTTTGTTGTTTTTTTTTTTAATACACAGGAATACAAGCTCTATTAACAAAGTCTTTAATCTCATTGGAGCCGAGACAGGCCCAGCTGACTTGCAGTCTGCTGGTTCCCAGCAAATCTGAGATTGCCCAATGTATGTGAACTATGCACCTCATACCTTAATTGAGAAATGATAAAAACAGAACATCAGAACATCTTTTATCATGACAGTAACTTCCTAAAGAAAAATATGTCCTTGCTTCCGCAATCAACTGGAGCTTTGAACATTGTCAAAATGTGTATGCCTTGCTTTGAAGATGTTTTGCACTTTTTCATATTTATTCTTTACCTGGGAGTTGTACCTCTTATTTCCCATGCCTCAAAATACCATCAAAAATTTGGATAACCTTTACACCTTAGCAAAGAAAGTATCCTCTCAGTTGATTTAACTAAATACATTTACAAATGTACTTGGCCACAACATAAATTCTGTATTTCAACACTTAGACAACAGGTCCTGTGGTCTGATCCTGACTTGCAGCAGATAAGATCTATATTTCACAAGACTGCTGGCCAGCAAATGGCACTGCTGAACAGTCAAGGCAAGGTACTGCTGCGCAAACAGGAGGCAGAGAACACGAAGATAAGGAATAAAAACTGTAACACATACTAAAAAAAATTCCAGCACTAAGCTATTTGGTTTAAAACAAAGAAGATGCTGTAAGTCTGCTTCAGAGTACAGCAGAAAAATCCATCGCATTTTCTGTCTTCAGGAAGAGCATTAAATCAAAACCCAGTGGATCGCTTTCATGATTTTTTTTTTCATCCTGTCTCACATTTAACTATAATCTATGCACCCAATTTTCTCAAGAGCTTAAGTCCCATTCTGGCAATTACAATAAGACAGGCTATTTGTAAACTCTGGTCATAATGAGAAGTGTCACATTCTTGTCAAAGGCTAGACTACACCTGTCATTCAAGAGTTTTTGCTTTAACTTTTAAGCAATACCCTAAATCTTCTGAAAATACTAAACATTAACTTCACATTTCATTAATATTTTCAAGATCTAGCAAGTTCTTGCAGATTTCTGGGGCAATGCAGCCTAAAATGAAAACAGAGACCAATTTTGAAGGATTGCTAATTTTTTTTTCCTGTGGTCAAGTTATGTAAAAGGTCCAGATCCAGCAGAAACGTTTGCTATCTTCTTGATAATATTAAGAGGGCTTTTCAGCATAAAAGAACCTAGCCAACTCAAAGCTGGCCAACTTCAACTCCTGGTATGCACAGCTTCCAAGAGAGGGTGAACATTCAGCTTTGCTTGAGCAGTGTAACTTCTCCTTACAGAGGCCTGAATTACTAATTTGAGACAACTGACAGCACAGACCATCCCACATGCAAAACAAACAGGAACAGTTTGGTTTTTCCCCCCACCCATCACTGTTTTAATGGACTCTTTAAGTTAGAACAACTGATGCTTTCAGAAGAAAACACCATGGTTGAGGAAGCAGCAGTGCTTGTAGTAGACATAAAATTTAAGGGATTTATTTTACTTCTTTTCTTTACAGATTCTTAACGAGGTGTTAAAATTACCTCTGGGAATCGAGAGGGCAGGTTTCAAACCCAAGCTCAGAAGCGATGACCATCTCCAAACATACCCAACAAGTGTCTGGTACATCTCGCTCCTCTGTTGTTGTTGTTGTTGTTTTAAAGTGATGACTAGAAAGATCTGCGGGCTCTGTACAGCAGCTGGGAGAGCAGCGAACCTCCCTCACCTGGGGAATGTTTTCAGAGACTTCAGGGCCGGGAGGGACTTTTAAAACAGTTGGCAAAGTCTCTCCTGGGAGGTCAGACACGACCAGGATGGGGTGTTCAGAGATAATCCCCAGACCCCCACAGGCGGCCCCAGTCCCACCGCAAGGATGGCTCAGGGCACGGAAAGGGGAACCTTCGTCCTCATCAGGGGCCCTCAGTGGCATCCACGGACATTTCCGTGGCCGCCAGCCGAGGAGGAGGAGGAAGGAGAAGGACGCTGGCCATGGTACTGGGGACAATTTATCCCAGCCTGGCTACAGCACACGGAGATGGGAGGGCGGAGAGGATAGAGAGGATAAAGGGGAGAGGGGAGCGAGGAGAGAGAGAGAAAGGGAGGGAAGGAG